>CM042143.1:21218945-21411445 GCA_023376005.1 Doryteuthis pealeii
AAATAACAACGCAGTCAAAGCGCTGCAGCAGTCAGGCATGTCGGAAAGGAGGGGGGGCCAGCAGGCAGAAGCCGTCGATGACCGAAGCGCTTTTATTACTGTATAAGAAATGTGATTTGCTTCGAACAGAAAAAAAATAGGGAAAACGTCATTTTGAACTGCTAAAGATTATTTCGACTATAGACGATGGATTTTTTAGCTGCTAGATGAAAATGTGTTGACCAACAGAGGGTCTGACTGTGTGAGAAGACTGAGAACTCGCTTGTTTTTGGTTCCCCTTGACAGGAGCTGTTGATTTGAAGGTCTATTTCCACCCCATATATTCCCCCCCCCCACTTCTATAATGTAATAAATAAACAATATAAACAAATAAAATATCCTTTGAATACAAACAATTCTCCTAAAATTTAATAAAATTCCAGTCTTTAATTTTTTTAACATTCAATAGACTGAACAAAAAAAGAAGCAAGCACTGACCCTGTTTACTCTTTACAATTATTATATACAATATGAAAAGCATAAAACAAAACATTGAAATAATTTACTTTCCATTAATTCAAATGCAAATGGCCTCTGGAATTCAATCCTTAATTATTTATTATTTAATCAATGTAAATTATCAGCATTTTCAGTGATTTAGAAATATACTGGAATGTCACCTGATACTAAAGAAAAAATATCCTATCATACTTCTATGCACCTTTCAGCTTTCTGATTGCCATATTTATGAATATAATCCCATCTCCTGCACTATGGAATTTTGTCTTCAATTTGGTTCAGATTTGGTTTGATTTCTTTGTTTAATGGCATATCAACCTTTGTGGATTATTTAATGCTCTAGTAATAATGTTCTCCCAACTGTGCTGCACTCTGCTCACCAACAATCAAAATCTATCTCAAAATGACTCGTCCACCTGTCGCAAGAGCCAAAATACTACTGCCAGCTGTTTTCGTAGTCATCGTACGTAATCATGTGACGCTCCCTCTAGCCATCACTGTATGCTTATATGCACGCTCGATCTCGAGAGAATTTGTAAACGTGCAATCCCATTCTCATTGGTTCGAGATCGCCCATCGCTAAATATAGTGCTTACAGCAGCCATATTTCTTTCTTGCAAGCCAGACTCGTCCGCGCAGTTTCGAGGTATGTTATTTTCATTACATCCACAAATGCCAAAGTCATCCTTGTAGACAAAATTTTTTCATTAACTCCATGTGCATTAATAAATTAACATCAATGACCATCTTTAAAGTTGTACATAATATGGATATTATGGATATATGTCCGCCTGTCAGCCTGACAGGTAGGGTTCAAATCACGCACAAAGCACTGCCCTGTCTATAGCTCTGCTGATGAGGCCTAATAGGCTGAAATGTACATACAGAGATCGACTTTTTCTCGATTTGTTTACGCTTTACATTTAAACTGATATGCACGCCTAATTCATATAATTATAATTAATTAATTAACAAATTAGGTATGACTTTAATTAAGCACATAATCTCCCACAAATTGTCGACCTTCGCCATTTCAAACACATTGTTTGATCACTTCATAATATGGATAAGTATTCTTATTTGTGTCAATTAATTTTACTTTCAAGATAGATGGAGGGAAAGTTGAACTTTACAGTATGTCAAGTCTTGGGTTATTCTATACTGAAGACATTTTGTTTTATTCATTCTTATTGGGGATTTAATTTTTTTTTAAATTCATTTTTTTTAATACATTTTTTAAAACTCCTGTCCTAATCTATTTAAACCATGTATGGGACTTGAAGAGGTACTATCACATTGAGTCAGAGTGAACCTGGGTAATGGTGATGAAAGGGTATTCCACACTCTTCAGGGCTTCAGTTTAGCATCATACCCAGGACATTAAGTCCCTCAGCCACCACCTTCTAGCACATAATTGAAAAAAATGGTTGGGGTTTGCCATAAGGGCAATACGGTTGGGACAATGATATAGATGATCAGGGCTTGACATGACCAGCTGATTGATCAGTGGAGGCTCTCTGACTGACCATCTAGCCTATGTAAAGTCCAAAGTGGAGTGTTAGATGTCATAGACTTCTCAGACGTTAGTATTCCATCCATGAGCATCATGGATTGCCACCCATGGATGACAGTTGGCCTCATGGTGGATTTTACCCCTCTGCAGAGGTGCAGTTGGTGTATTCTACTGCCCCAGCCAACAGGGCAGTTGCCTGGAATAATGACATTACTTTAATACCTCATATCAATAGCATTGCACAAAAGCTTCCATATACAGGGCGACAAAAAACATACCTTTTTTTGAAAGTCAGGCCTATTTTATTGGAGTCACCATGTATATATATACATATATATATATATATATATATATATATATATATATATATATATTATATGTATGTATTTATATATATTATGCACAGACCTATTATATATATATATATATATATATATATATATATATATATATATATATATATATATATACAATTAAAACAGACACACACACATACACATACATATTTATCTTGACCAATCCTTACAATCCAACATTCTGGACTAACACCTGCATCACCATTCTAACACTCCCCATCTAGAGAGAAGAAAATCCACTACCCACCCCCAATCATTGAAGCAAGAACTATATTCAAATCCTGAAGAAGGTCTAATAGACCAAAATGTTGCATCGTCGACAATAAACATCCAGTTTCCATAACACCCCATGTTTGTCTACTTTTCTCCACATATTGTCGGATTAACCTCCTCATATTTCTCCCATATATATATATAATATATATATATATATATAGGGTGACCTAAAACCTAAAAAAAAACAGGCCTGACTTACAAAAAAAGTCTGTTTTTTTGGATTACCCTATATATTAAGTTAGACCCCTTTGAAAACAACAAAATTAAAAGAGAAAGAGAATCAAAGTAGAGTTGTAAAAGGAAATTGGATATTAATACATCAACAATTAAGTTTGAGAATACAGAACAAGTTAAAATGTGTGAAGTAAGATAAAAAAATCCCAATCTAAACATTGTTTATTGCATATAGGATACCAAAATGTGATCATTATAACAACAATAAATAAATAAATAAACAAATAAAAGGGTGAGTGCAAAAGTTTCCAGTGAAAGTCTTGTCACCCAGACATATTTTTTTTTTGGTGGGGGGGTTGAAGAGAGGTAAAATATTTATATAATACAACCCAAATAAAGGACACCTTACATATTTAATTCAATTAAGTACGGGTAGATTCCTCTAATTTTTTTTTTAAATTTAAATTTTATTTTATTGATATGAACATTGATTTACCAGATTTCCTATCTACCATGTCATTGTGTAAATAAAGATAGAATGAAAGTGTAGTTAACACCCACATTTATATAAAATTTATAAAGATGCACACATACACTTCAAATGTGAAATCTGTGCTCAAGAATGTTTTTCAAACATCAGACTTCACAGTCACAGGAGGCGATGTAACTTCAGGGGTACACAAAAACTTTATTATATTCTTCCGAGACTGAAATGCCAATACAATGTATATGATAGGCACTGCCAAAATTGAAGCTGATTTTTTAAATATTCATATGACTGATCTTGTTTAGACGGAATAAAAAAAAAGGTCACAAAACAAATTGAAGAAAGAACCAAGTAAGAAACAATCCATCACTTTTTTCTTTGTTTCAGGAGCTGACAAAGGTAAATAAATATAAGATGCAGAGAAGACCAAAAGTCAATGATAAAGTAGAGTAGGTGTTCATAGAATAATGTAGATCACATAATCTCTCCACTCACCTTTTTGCATCAATACAATAAGCAGTCAACAATATAAACATTGTGCATATACTAACTAAATAAATACTGATAGGCTCAGTCATGCAGATATATAACAGATATTTATGATCCCATCATTCCAACAGCACAGATCTCCATGACTCTTCCTCACCATCTATCCCTATTGACCATTGCTCCTGGAAGGGCCTCTGAACAGCATTGATTTAGGCTTTTGCTGGCTAACTCACACTTTTTATGCCCATGTGCAAGTATCCACAGAAGAACATCCCTTATGAGCTCATCCTAGCTCTCCAGCCATGTCCAGCAGGTCTTATTTGTCTTGTGTAAATGATTTGTGGGACCATATGACCTTAAGGCACCCCTTTTGTGATTTCGACTCGTGCGGATACTTTTCTTATTTACACCGTAAAAATCCGGTTGTTTGTTAGGGGTTAGGGTTAGGGGTCAGTTTTTTAAAAAAAATTTCAAAATTCTAAAAATTGTCTGTTAACAATTAACTGGATTTTGATGGTCAAATGGAAAAAATGTCCCCATGAATCGAAATTGCAAAAGGGCTGCCTTAAGGTCATATGGTCCGATTTGTGTAATAAGCGGCAAATGCCCAGTGGTGCCTTGCATTTCTTACCTTACCCAAATGGTTTGTGTGATAGGAGGCAAGTGGCCATACACCTGCTTCAATGATTTATTCAAGACAGCATGCAGCATCCTTGTACATTTCTCATCTAGTTTTTTTTCTGCTGATGTTTCATAAACTGCCCATGTGTAAGTGTCCACAGAAAAACATCCCTTATGAGCTCATCCTATCTACTCCAGCATCTCTTATTTGTCTTGTGTGAATGGTTTGTGTAATAGGAGGCAAATGATCAGCAGTGCCCAGCATGTCTTATTCATCTTACCCAAATGGTTTGTGTGATAGGAGGCAGGTGGCCATACACCTGCCTCCATGATGTATTCAAGACAGCATGCAGCATCCTTGTACATTTCTCATCTAGTTTTTTTTCTGCTGATGTTTCATAAACTGCCCATGTGTAAGTGTCCACAGAAAAACATCCCTTATGAGCTCATCCTATCTACTCCAGCATCTCTTATTTGTCTTGTGTGAATGGTTTGTGTAATAGGAGGCAAATGATCAGCAGTGCCCAGCATGTCTTATCCATCTTACCCAAATGGTTTGTGTGATAGGAGGCAAGTGGCCATACACCTGCTTCAATGATTTATTCAAGACAGCATGTAGCATCCTTGTACATTTCCCATCTAGCTTTTTCTGCTGATGTTTCATAAGAGTCCAAGGGGTTCAGCCATACTGTAGTACTGACACAACTACAGCTTGGAAGAACTTTTACTTTATCTTATCAGAGAGATCAGATTTAGATATGATCAATAATCTGTCTATAGTCGTCCATGCCTTTCTTACTTCCTTGGACATTAACACAAAAATAGACAAAAATTTTCACCTATTGTTTTCACATTTGTAAAAAATGTTCTATGAATATATGTATATAATCAAAATATGTTGGAGGCGCATGATCTGATGGTTAGTGTTATAGTAAATGGACTTGTCGAGTCGAGTTCAAATTCTGGACGAAATTGTTTGCATTTTACATGGCGCTAATACCCTTGGGAAAGGTATGAATCCAATTCTCCCTCCAGCTATGGGTTAATAGCAGGGCAGACTGGGCTCTTTAACCATGGCTAGGCAACCAGTCTAGGAGAAGGAAAACTCTGAATTCAAACTTATTAAACTTATTGAGAAATTGACTGTGTTGCATCCTGCTTGTGCAGAGGGGTTGGTAAATCTATTAATAATGGAGATTTACTTCCGTTTTTTGTCTGTAACAAAAACTATGTCACTGATTACGTCACACTACCTAAAACGTCATAACATAGAATAAATACACTCAAAATTTGAGCATGCAATGTTAGACAGTCCTCATTATTTTTTTTAAACAAGTTTTAATAAATACATACCTGGTATTATCTATCTATATATAGTTTGTTTTATTTTAATATATATTTAAAATTATCAGAACTAAGTTTCCATTTCAATTTTTTATTATTTTTTATTCCTTTAATAAATTTATTTTATTTTTTACTCCTTTAATAAATTTGATGATTTTACTTTACTTATGATACAAACTCTCTGATATCAAATTTTCAACTCCCATCCCCTCAGGCAATATCTATTTTACGTCACCCAGAGGGCGTTTTTTATTTTGCTAGTATATATAATCAAAATATGAAGTTATATTTTCATTCAACATTGTGTTTTATTTTTTATTCAGACAGGAAACCAAGAGAATAACCTTCAATAAGTAAGTAAACAGTGTGGCCTGTTGTCGGTATCAGCAATGGAGTCTATCCTCTTTTCCCTAGTGTTTGACCAGGAAGATTGTTTTTGCATCTGAGGTGGAGCTCCACACCTAACATCAGATCCCCACTTTACTTCACATATCCAAACTGTACTACACATGAACTGAGTTAGCAAGGGCCAGTATTGAACATAGAACCTTGTTCCCTGGTGGATAGTCTACACAATGAACTAAACTGGTCCCTGCAGGGCTATCATAAAAGTAATTGATATACACATTGTTAATCCACATGAGTTGCGCCAAGTGGATGCTCTCTGCTAGTAAGGTACAACTTTACTTGGAAGTTGTGCAGTGAATGAGGTCATCAAATAAACTCATTCTCTCGATATACCTCTTGTTCGAGTTATTTTTATTACTATTTACATTAATAGCAGACTAATAAGATTGTCGAAATCTAAGTTCCTTTTTGACCTGCTTTAAACACTATCAAATATAATACTTGAAAGAAAGAGATTCAAGTTTGTGAACTGGCCAGAGGACTGGAAATACCAAGACAGGCTCCCATTGTAATCTTATCCCTGGCAGGAAAAACCAGGGATGCCATATTAGAATTGGACAAAATAGTTCTCAGAAGAGTGATTTGGTTTTCTTATCTAATTTCAAACATTAATCTCAGAATTAGAAAAAAAAAATTCTATATCCAAAGCAAATATAATTCTCATAAAGAGGAACTAAGTTTATAAACCTATTTAACTGCTTTGTAATTGGCCATCTCAAGAGAGTTGAAACCTTTGCTTAGATATCACAAAGAGAGTTGAATAAGTACAAAGCAGTAAAATTACTGCAGCTTTATATTCATATTTTTCTTACCATTTAGCTTCTCAAAATAAAGAACAACATTCATTTTCAGAAAGTTTTATTAGAAGTACTAGAAAATAAAAAATGCACTCTGGGCGATGTAAAAATAGATTTTTTAAACATATTGCTTGAGGGGGTGGGAGTAAAAAATTCAATGTCAGCAAATTTGTACCATAAGTAAGTAAAATCATCAAATTCATTGAAGAATTAAAAAATAAAACAATTTGAAATGTAAACTTTAAATATGTATTAAAATAAAACAAACTATATATAGATATATAATGCCAGTCATGTATTTATTAAAACTTGTTTTAAAAAACAATGAGGACTGTTTAATGTTGCATGTTCAAATTTTGAGTGTATTTATTCTATGTTATGACAATTTTGGGTAATATATATATTTTATTTAAATATATATATATTTATTTATATATATATTATATATATATATATATATAAATATATATTAGACTAAAGCTGAGCTAATCAACCTTTACCTCCTAAAGGCTTTTTTTACTGTTTAGTTTAATTATACGAACGTTATACTAAATTATTCCTTAGTTTTAGGAATAAGTTATGTTTGAAAAAATTCCATTTTAATTGGTTCTAATTAGTCATAATTTGCAATTAAGTCAAAAACTAACCCGTTCCTGTCTTTACATTCTGCATATTACTCTTTTCCTCTCTATTGAAACAGATTTGAATATTTGGATTCAAGGATTGGTAGTCCTGCCATTTTTTTTTGTTATCTCTACCTCTTTTTACGTAAGTTTTCTATTCCAAATTTCTTTCAGGTAGAAAGTAAAAAAAAAACAAAAAACATTAAAGTGAAATAGAATGTTTTAAGTTGAGGAAATGAAAACCTATTAGCTGTCTGAAAAATTTTTACAGTTTCTCGTCCTTCAGTAAGTGTGCTATTGTACCTGCCTTTTAATGTATGCTGATACAATGCCTTAGAAGGGAGCTGGTTGTAGAGTTCTGTGATAAGTGGGCCCTGGTTTGGGCTAGGTAATGAGAGCTTGGTGTTTTTACGTCTCTCCTCCAATACTGCTATGCGATAAGTAAGCCCTGTTTTTGGGCTAAGTGATGAATGAAGTGTAGGGACCACTATTTACGCGACTACCCTCAGTGGGTGCTCCGTGATAAGTAGGCCCTGTTTTTGGGCTAAGTGATGAGAACGTTAGTTTTTACGTCTCTCATCCAGTAACTGCTTTCGATAAGTGAAGTTTTTTGCGCCAACATACAATGTTGGTGACCCACCCCCTAGCGGCAGGGGAGATAATTGGTTATGGAATTTCCAATAGTTATCTCTACCTCTTTTTATGTAAGTTTTCTATTCCAAATTTATTTCAGGTAGAAAGTAAAAAAAAAAAAAAAACAATAACAAAAAAAGAAAGTGAAATAGAATGTTTTAAGTTGAGGAAATGAAAACCTGAAAAAATTTTACAGATTAAAAAAAAAAAAAAAAAAAAATTTGTTTATCATTCCTCATGATAAATCTCGTGATATTCATCAAGGACAATTTCAAATAAAGTTTCACTTACCTTGCAGCATCACTCTTTCCTCTGATATAAGATCAAAGGAAAAAAAATCTTTAATTTTCAGCGAAATATTTGCTAAATCTTAAGAACTGCCTCATATAAAAAGAAATGGAATGTCATAGAGAAGGTTCAATAACAAACACCACAGTATTAAACAAAATAGATAATTGTATTAATTTTATATACTGCAGATTTAATAATACTAGTACAAAATAAAAAAACGCACTCCGGGCGATGTAAAAATAGATTTTTGAAACATATTGTCTGAGGGGTGGGAGTAAAAAATTCAATGTCAGTGAGTTTGTACCGTAAGTAAGTAAAATCATCAAATTCATTAAAGGATTAAAAAAAAAAACAATTTGAAATGTAAACTTTAAATATGTATTAAAATAAAACAAACTATATATAGATATATAATACCAGTCATGTATTTATTAAAACTTGTTTTAAAAAACAATGAGGGCTGTCTAATGTTGCATGTTCAAATTTTGAGTGTATTTATACTATGTCATGACGATTTTGGGTAATGTGACGTAAGCAGTGACATAATTTTTGTTACAGACAAAAACCGGAAGCGAATCTCCATTATTAATAGATATACATTTACCAATAAATTGTATATGAATCATGTACTTCATATTTATCCAAATGTATATTTTTGATTATTTAAATCTATTTATGTCTATTATTTCGTACTGATAAAGATTATGTTCTACCCATTCAATAATACAACAATTACTCTTGTTCTTTAATATCATAATTATTAAAAATTTGATTTCCAATCAAAACCTTGGAATTTTTTCTAATTGAAAAATTAGGTACAAAAAAATTTATTTCAAGATGAGTAGGCTGCAGTTTATTGCAAGACATCCATGCTTTCTCATAAGTTAATATAATACCAGTCATGTATTTATTAAAACTTGTTTTAAAAAACAATGAGGACTGTCTAATGTTGCATGTTCAAATTTTTAGTGTATTTATTCTATGTTATGACAAGGGCCCGGTTAGCTCAGTCGGTAGAGCGTTCGGCTAAAAACCACATGGTTCCTAGTTCGATTCCGGTCCTCGCCAACTCAGCGTATGAGTAGCACAGGGATCTGTGCCGTAAAGTAAGGATCTGATGGTAGGTGTGGCGCTCCACCTCAGATGCCAAAACAATCTCCTTGGTCTAGCGCTATTGAAAAGGGTATAGACTCCCTCGCTGATTGGCTGATACTGACTTTAGGTCGCCCCGATGACTTTACTTTACTATTTCTTCTATTTTTTACTATTATATTTACGATTTTGGGTAATGTGACGTAAGCAGTGATGTAATTTTTGTTACAGACAAAAACCAGAAGTGAATCCCCATTATTAATAAATATTTACAACTTAAAGCTATTTGTTTTGATGAAGAAAACAGTAAATGAAAAGATGCATAAAGTTTAATGCATAAGTTCAATACTATGCATCGAAATCTATCAATAAAGCCAATTAAATCCACATCTTAAATTTTAACGAAATTCGAAATTTTTCAACACTATGATAGGTGATTAAAGTTCTCATATCTCCACCAATTCTTAAAATTGATCGCTTTTTTTGGCATCAATGAATTCTACGCATCGAAATCTACCAGAAAAGCCAAAAATATCAAAATTTTGAATACTTTCAAAAATAGGTGATTTGTTCTGGACCTATAAGTAAATTCAATGAAACCGACACTGACAATTGTCATGAAATTTGTGATTTTCAGACAGTATATAACCCCTCCGCACGAGCAGGATGTGACACAAGGTCAATTTCTTAAGCGGAGTTTAACAGGTTTGAATTCAGAGTTTTCCTTCTCCTAGACTGGATACCTAAACAAGATTAAAGAGCCCAGTCAGCCCTACTATTTACCCATAGCTGAAGGGAGAGGAGAATTCATACCGTTCCCAAGGGTATTAGCGCTAAGTGATATGCAATTACCACGTACAGGATTTGAACTTGGGGCGACGAGTCCATTTCCTATGACTTTAACCATTACACCACATGCTTCCTTGTTTTCAGACAGTATAAGGGCTTTTTTAAGTGTTCAAATCACTGCCAATCCTTCGAATTAAACGCTTCCTTGAAAATAAGTTTTTTCATAAGTTTTTATTAGATAACTCCTATTTTTTTTTTTACTATTTATCAATTGAACAGTTAACTAAATTCCTTTTTCTCCAGTTTTTCTTTCAAAACTTATAACTTTTTTCTTTTCTTTTCTTTCTACTCTTATAATTTGATTCCATGCAATAAAAAAAGCAAAATCCATTTAATGACTTCTTTTTCTGTTTCTTTCTGAATTTAATTAAACTCCTTTTCCTATTTCAAAATTGTAGTTATAATAAAATATAATGTAATAAAATAAAATGCCTGAATGTGCCTTTGGTAACGTTCATCGTCATTTTTTTTCAAATAACTTTAATATAATATCAGGGATCAAAGATATGAATTTTTTTTTTATTGCTGACAGTTGCCAAGTTTGAATAAAGATATTTTGAATCCTAGATTCAACTTTTTTAATAGGTGTCTTACTCAGCGCAGTCACATATTAAAAAAGTATGAACAACTAAACTTTAACCAGATATTGAATGTAAAGGTTTAATTTTTAGTCAAAAAATTAACTTCAATTCTTATATGAGCAATAATTTTATAAGCTTGAAATTCAAAGCTAAAAAAAGAATAACAACAAAGAATCCTTGTTTTAAAAAATGAAGGCAATATACTGATGAATCCATGGCCATAAATCATAGGTTTTTCTGAATGCAAGATTGACTTACTTATGCAGGATCAGACCCAAAATAGAGTAAGCAGAGTAATTGCCTGGGACTCCCGCAAGAAAGGCATCCAGACCATTTTATGAGACCTGTAATGATTATAAAATTAGTTTTTATAAATCTTATTATAATGGAGATTGTGGGTTTGTATGTCTGTAACCGAAACTATATTACCATTCAAGTCACAATTCCCTTTGTTATTTACATCACATTCTCCATGATTTTATTTTTATTTAAACCTCAATTATTAATAAAATTGTTTTACATCATTAAGACTGTTGACCATATTTACATACTAATAACATGCAATTGTATTTATATATACAAGAAAATAGTGGTTTACAGTGTGAATGGGAAGGCTAATTTGCATATTGATCTTAAAAGTTTGATTTTAATAAATATATGCTTAGTATTATTGATTTCTAATTGTTTGGTTTTATATTAATGAATACGAGCAAAAATCTCGGGGATAAATCTTAAAAGAAATCCATTAACAAGAAGAAATAACTGTAATATTATTCTTTACTTCCTATTTTAACTAAATAGTTAAATTAGGAAAATTTACCAATAAAAGACGGGAGTAAGGGAAAATGATGGAAGAGTTAGTTTCAAAGTTGTTCTATTTTTCAATCATACCCCCTCTGTTCCAAATGTTTTTATCTGAATTCTTATTCAGTTTCATTAGCCTTTCTAATTTAACATGATATTTTATTATATTAAAACTTAAATACTTGCACCCGGAGGGTGCATATATTTGCTAGTAAACATAATGTATAAAAATAACATACAAGAATGTGGGGTAAAACAGACAGATGGGGGGGGGGGTAACCCCCCTTCTAAAACCAAGCAGAAAGAGAAGTTTCTGGATGTCCCTCAACTTTTAAAATTTCTTATGTACCTAATTTAAATTCTATGTTGAGGCAACTTGGGGAACCCACCAATATCTAAATATGACACTGTACAGCAAATATTAACTATATCAGTGGTTACTCCCTAAAAATATAAAATAAGAATTATATGTAATTAATCTACATAGAGTAAAAACAAAAAGTACAAATTGTTCAAAGAATTAAAAAATGTTTTTGTTTTTGTTTTTTGTTAGGGAAATCAAGTAAAAATATAAACACTGGCAAAAGCATCCAGTGCTGCTGAATCATATCTCATGCCACCTATATGATTGCCCCAACCCTATTGCCCTTATGGCAAGCCCCAACCCCTTTTTATCATATGGGTGCTAGAAGGTGGTGGCTGCGGGTCTACATGTCCTGGGAATGATGTTAAACTCTATCTGATGGTGAGGTTCCAGTTTTGGAGGTTTGGGGAATGTGGAGCATCCCTTCATCACCATTGCTCCCTGGTCCACTCTGACCCTTAGTGGTAGTACCTGTTAGGGTCCCATCTTTGGTTTAAATAGAAAAATGTATTTATAAACAAAATTGTATTATCCATTAAGAACTGATTTATTTCAAAACTTTATCGGCATTAAATGACCCACTGAGGTTGATATGCCGTAAAACAAAACAAACCAAAAAAACCATCATATCTCATGGTACCAAACTATTGCAAAACTTATTACTCAACCTAGCATTTCAACACATTTGTTTTATATCAACAATATGACCAGCATTCTTTGGGTAGAAATAAATAAGCAGTATTTTTATATTAAATTTGCAACATGTTAAAGAAAAAAAAATAGTGAAATAGATCACAAATTAGGGCTGAGCCTATTCTAGTAACCACCCCAAGCAGAGTTTAACAGGTTTGAATTCAGAGTTTTCCTTGTCTTAGACTGGTTGCCTAACCAAGGTACATGTGCTCAGTCTGCCCTACTTTTTAGTTATAGCTGGAGAGAGAGAGAGAGAGCAGTTGGATTCATACCTTTCCCAAGGGTATTAGCGCTATGTAAACTATAGCTTGGTCCAGGATTTGAACTCGGGTTGACATGTCCATTTCCTACAACTCTAAGGATTAGACGACACGCCTCCAACAAAAAGAATGCTGAATAGAATTTTTCTTTGGACTGATACGAGTGGATATTCATGGGTTAGAAAAACTGCTTGATAACTAATAACTCTTATATGAAATTCATACAATGATCTTGTGTCAAATCAAAATACGTCAGATTGGATCTGGTTGATGTTTTTATTTTATTACCCCCAAAACAATTGATTGGCTACTTCCATGCTGTCTGTTTGACCAAAACTGACCATGGTCACACAACAGCAGAAACCACTTTCCATCATTTCAAATGGTATTAATATCTCTTACAGTATCCATGTATTTAACTGACAGCTGAATAATTGATTATGAGAACTTTTTTTTTATATATCTTTATTGTTCAAAGATTGTTTCCTTGTAATCTCAGGGGAATTATTTTTGACTGACAATCGCTCAATTCTAACTTGCATCACGAATGCTGCAAAGTTTTCATTCAAAAAAGATATTTAGAAATATCTAATGGATAACATTAAAAATGCTCACATAAATATAGTATATATAGTACCTCTGTCCCATAATATTTGTTACGTTTGCATGTATACTTCATGAGCTAAATGTTACAGCTATTATGAGACAAATGTAGATTTTCATGATTATATTATACCTTTAATTTTCATTATTTGTTATATTATCTTTGTATGAGCCAACAAGCATTTGGCACTCAGTGAGGATCGACTTTCTAATTCATTTGTGTTAAACGAAACTTTGAAAATTTTCTTTTTATTTACATAGTAGTTGTACAGGTGGAAATTACATGGAATACTTACACTATCGCCCATAAATCTGTTAAGTTTTTAAATGCCATCCTTGGCCAGTTGAAAAGGGCTTAAAGTAAGTAAGTCCTGAGTTGTGGAATCCTTTGGTAAGTGAATAAGTCCTATCCTGTGTAGTGTTAAAGGTCCAGTGATCCAATCCTATGTCCGTCGTCCAGTGAGGGTTCAAAGCAGTTATGCGTAGTTATGACCAGAACAGCAGGTATAAATATTATATTAGCAGCAGAGTACTGCCAGTGATTGGCCAAGAGATTGATCACATAGTTCTTGGCGAGTCTATAAATAGAAGCGGGCATCTAGCACACACCTTATATACCAAATAAGTCTACAAAATCAATGACTTTTTGTCACAGTAAGCTGTATCAAGAGATTATTGTTCATAAATAAGTTGTACAATTCTTCTTTTCTATAAAAAGAATTTGTGAAAATGTTATATGTAGCAACAAATTATCATTATGGCTGAATATACAGAAATGTTAAGATGCTGTGTCATGAAAAAGAAATAAAAGTAAAGTCGTCGGGGTGGCCTAAAGTCGGTATCAGCCAATCAGTGAGGGAGTCTATCCCTTTTTACTAGCTCTAGCCTAAGGAGATTGTTTTGGCATCTGAGGTGAAGCATCACACCTACCATCAGCTCCTTACTTTACCACACAGATCCCTGTGCAACTCATATGCTAAGTTGGCGAGAGCCTGTATCAAACTAGAAACCTTGTGGTTTCTAGCCAAACGCTCTACCCACTGAACTAAGCCGGCCCTAAAACACCAAAATATGAGTTTTCCTGAAGATGCTTTTCAGGGAAACCTGGGTAGTAAACTTTTGTGACTGATGTCATTCTCTAAACTTGCTCTATATATTGTTGTATACTCTCTTTACTTCTATTATTCTTCTGTTCATCTTTGGTATCTTATGTTCTTCTTCTAGTGTCTGGACTTTGTCTTGAGGATTTCATGTCTGGTCTTCCATTGGGGATTTCTCTTTATCAGAAGCCCTGTGTCATTGGTAGTTTTTAGATAATAACCCAAGACTTTGATTTGCTTTAGATCATATTTTATTCCAAAATCCCCACCAGACTACCTGCGCAGATTGAGTCGGCCGTGCGCTTAACACAACTTACCACCTTTGTGGTTTGGCCAATACTGAACTAAACCTCTTTCTAATCTAAACTGGAAGAGGGCCTTCTCCACCAATTCTCATGGTATCCCCCAGAAGGAGGATCAGACTGAGGTCAAGCCGAGTCACTCAATCCTTCAAGGCCGCCGGCTGCAAATTATAACAGCTATTTTGGTTTCTACACTAATGGTACATAAGTGTTAGGAATCTAATAATTATGTAACAGTATGGATTGAACACTTTTTCAATATTTGTTATTTTGTGATTCTTTTTTCTTTTTTCCAATGAAATCAGTATTTTGACTTGTTCAATTTTTTCCTTTATTCTGATAGGATTTTTTTCAGATGAATTATCATTATGAATCATTTTTTTTCTTTTTTCAGACTAAGTCACATGTGACTTGTTCTTTTCTTTTTTTTTATTTCATATAAAGTCATTATTGTGACTTATTAATTTTTTTTTTCATACAAATCAGTATTGAAACTTGTTCATTTTCTTCTTCTTTTTCTTTCTCTGAAGAGTTATCTATGATTTGAAAGTTATCTTAATTATTTCCAAGGAATTTTAAAATATTATCTTGCCTGCTGATGTAAGGTAGCCATAATGCTTGTGTAGTGACAAGTCGAACTTACCTGACTCAAGCATCCTCGGTGCCTGGCCATGGCAGAAGAAGGAATATGGTTGGGGCGCTACGCCATTGTACCCACTCTGAGTAAAATGTGTCAAGAAGTTGGAAGGGGCAGAGTGGACTTTTTATAGAGTTTGCGAGGCTTTATGGGTGACTACCCATGGTGCATTGCAACTTTTATTTGGCTATAAAAGCGACCCATTTTTGCCTGAACGGTGCACTGCATTTTTGTTCTTCAGTAACAGAGTGTCAAGAAAAGAGAAAGAGAAAGAGAAAGAAGCTGGTGGATACTCTTCAGTTTGTGAAATATGTTTGTTTTTTGTTTTTTAAAAGATATTTCAGGTTTGGTTGACATCTTAAAAAAATGTGGAGTGAAAAAAGAGTGAAAATGGATATTTTTATCAGTTTAGAAAATAAAACATTAATAATAAATTATATTAATAATACATAAATAAATAAATTATATTAATAATATAATTAAATATATTAAAATTATAATTATAATTAAAATTGAATTATATATTTATTAAAATTAAATTGGAAAATCCTTCTAATTTGTAAACTTCTAGTTAACTTCTTGTTACTGAAAAACAAAAACAAAAAAAAAAGGCATAAGTAAAAAGATAATTAAAAAAATTGATTTCAAATTTCGCAAATAATTTTTCTCCATTTAAAGTAATACAATTTTTTGTGCTATTTGCAGAATTCCGTCCTGGCCTCTTGCCTTAAAAAACGCTAGGCGGTGACAGCTGAAAAAAAGTAAATGTGATATTTTACTCCCTCCAGTCTTTTTTTTTTTTTTGTAATTAATTGTTGGAAATAAATTTATTAAAATAAAATAAAAATACCGAAAAATATGTTTTGATTTTTTATTTGTAATTGATTGTCAAAAAAGAAAAAAAAAAAGAAAATACTGAAAAAAAAAAAGATATTTTTTTAGCTGATTGAAAACGTTTTTATTGACAAATTATTTCTTTTTAGTGGTTTGAGGGCGTTAAAAGTAAGCCATATTATCCATAATTTTTTTACACAAAATCGTAAGTATTTATTTATTTGTTAACATTTTAGTTAACTTCTTGTTACCAAAAAAATGATGAGTACAAATCTTGCAAATAATTTTTCCATTTAAACTAATACAACAACTTTTTGATTAATTTCATAGGTTATTCATTTAAATTGTTATTACTATGTTTCCATAGTAATAACAATTTAAATGAATAACCTTCAAGACATGAAGTGAGAGAAAACAGCCCACTCAGAAAGATCACTAAATTATCAAATATTTTGGTAAGAGATAGGTTAGAAGAGTGGGTAATCCTTAACTATTTCCTTGTAAATTCCTACTATAAAACAAACTGAACCCTCATTTTATGTCTGTGTTTTTGCAATAAATGTTTTATTTTTCTTGCACCTCTTATTTTACAATACTGAATATATTTTATTTATTTATTTTGATATTCACTTCAATGTGTATATTCTAAAAGTTTTTATTTTGTGAAAATGGTTAGTTTTAAAGTGGGGGCTCGTTTTACAATTTAGCCATGAATTGGATCCTTCTATTATGACTGGAATTTTGTTTTTCATCAACGATGATTAAAATCTGACATATTTATTTTAGAGTAGTAGTTCATGATAAATTTGACATATTTATATTTGGTTATTTTTCTCTGTAGATTGGATATATTGATGCACACTATGCATCATTTAAAAGCTTAGACCCTTCTTCATTCATATACGTGATGACAGATAGAATGAATGACTGGAACCCACCTGAATCATGGAAGAGAATAACTTGTATCATGATGATTTGCGCCGGCCATCAAAATAAGGAGATTATGGTTGCTGCTCAATGCTCCCTGAACACTATAAAAACAACCAGACATGAAGTGAAGAATTGCAATGGAGACTACAAGGTTGTGGCTAGAAGAAAGCAACATAACAGAAAATCTGATTGCATTTGTACAGCAGAATTCCTCAAAAATCTGCAGAAAGGGTATCAGGTTGAATTCAGATGCCTACATGGAGTTGCTAAACACTGTAGTCAAGCACTGGATAACAAGGGTGGCCAATGATAGGCCATATGTATGGCAGCAGGATACGGCCCCCTGCCACACCTCTGGGAAAAGTAAAAAATGGTTGTCGGTGAATTTTTACAACTACACCAGTCCCAATGTTTGTCCTCTGAAATCCCCACATCTTAACCCCATGGATTATTATGTATGTGGTGTTGTTGAGAAAGACACCAATCACCATGCCAGTACCACAAAAGCCCAGTTAATTGAAAGAATTAAGGTAGTTTTTGAGACCCCTATCAGGGAAACTGTAACATCAGCTTGCTGTGATCGATACTAATCGCAGTTATTTTGAGTGAAACTTGTTGACAGTAGTTCAATTTTCGTGCCTGTTGAATTTCTTTACAATCCATTAAATTTTGTAGTTGCCAAGCACTTTTTCTTTTTCCTTATGAAACTGTCAAATTTATCCTGAACACCCTGTATATATATTTCTTTATCATTTGCATTAATATAAAAATATCTTTTCTACCCAAAAAAGGGCCTCAAAAAGTAAAATCTGGCCCTGGCATATTCAAAGATTAAAATGTTTATGTTATATAATTATTGGATCCCTAATGCTTTTATAAGGTATTGAGAAATCATAATGGCGATTAGTGCAACTGATGGCCTTGAGGGTGAGTGACGGCGCTTGACCTCAATCTCACCTTGCCTTGCGGGGATGGATCGTGAGAACCAGAACCCTGATAGAAGGCCCTCTTCCGGTTTAAGGATACTAAGTAAGTAAGAGTCAGTTAGAAGTTAGAAGCCGAGCTTGTAAGATGTGAGTATCACTGCGCAGATTGTCAGGTTGGGGATTTACAAATAAAGTAACATCAATGTAAATCGAAGTCTTGTGTTTATTACCTAAAAACTAACAATGACACAGGGCTTCTGATAAGGAATGATCCCTAACAGAACCCCGACCCGGAATGCTCAATTGAAGACCGGACATTAGAAGATATACCAGACCAAGATGTTAGAAGATAGAACCAAAGCCGGCCAGAAGAAAAGACGACCAGAAGTAAGAAGTAAGAAGGGTATACAACGTTATATCGATTTGGTTTAGTGAAAACCTCAGTATGTAACATTTAGTTTCAGACTAACTTCTAGTAATTTCTACTGAAAATTCAAAACTCACTTAAAAGATACGATTTTTGTACAACTACCTCAAGTTAATTTCCAGTTTCAAATGCCTTTTTACTTTTTACTCTGTAAGCCTTTCCTGTCGCAAATAACATGACTATTATAATAAATGTATTCACAGCCATCTTCACTATTTTTTATTTAAAAGAACAGGACCATCAAAATTTTCAGATGTTCAAGTACCTTGTGAAAATGTTTGATGTTTGAAAAACATGAAATTCTGACTGATTGATGGTTTACTGTAGATTTCTTAAGAGTATTAAGTACATTTTTCAAAATGGTTTTAACTGCACTAGAAGTCTTCTTCACAAAGAGTGCAATATCAATCAATGTAACCTGTATTTCTTTTCTATTTTTTTTTTTGCTGGGTGTATTTTTATCAGTTTTTATATACTTCTACCTTCTCTTCTTTCTCATAAAATTTATCTGATGAGTCTCATGCGACCATAGATCTTTTTGAAACTAAAATACCTTTATCAGTATTCCCACTGTCCTCACAAAAACATTTTTCTTTTGTTTTAGCTTTTCTTTATGAAGCCTCAGTAGCATTAGCCCAGTGTCAATGAAAACATTCAAACAGTACCATTTTATAATTATCACTACTTGCTAATATATGCACCCTCCAGGTGCAAGTATTTAAGTTTTAATGAAATGAAAAATTGTATTAAATTAGAAAGGCCAAGGAAACTAAATAAGAATGCAGATAAAAAGATTAGAAACAAAGAGGGGTGTGATAGAAAAATAGAACAACTGAAACTTACTCTTCCATCACTCCTGTCTTTCATTGCTAAATTTTCCTGATTTAACTATTTAGTTAAATAGGAAGTAAAAACTAAAATGACAGTTATTTCTTTTTGTTAATGGATTTCTTTTAAGATTTATCCCCGTGATATTTGCTCATATTCATGAAGATAAAACCAAACAATTAGAAATCAATAATACTAAACATCTATTTATCAAAATCAATTTTTTAACATCAACATACAAATTAGCCTTCGCATTCGCATAATAAACTGCTATTTTGTTCTATAAATAAATACAATTGCATGTTATTAGTATGTAGATATGGCCAACAGGATTAATAATGTAAAATAATTTATTAATAATTGAGGTTTAAATAAAAATAAAATTATGGGGAATGGGTTGTGAATAACTAAGGGAATTATGACTTGGGGACTGATACAGTTTCAGTTACAGACAGATAAACACACAATCTCCATTATAATAAGTTTATAAGCATTAACTTAATTTACATATGTATATTTACCAACTCCCCATAACAAGCAGGATGTGTCATAAGGTCAATTTTTAAGCGGGGTTTAACAGGTTTGTACTCAGAGGTTTTTTTTCTTTCTCCTAGACTGGTTGCTGTTTCATAGTTAAAGATTCCAGTCTGACCTACTATTTACCCATAGCTGGAGGAAGATTGGATTCATACGTTTCCCAAGTGTATTAACATTATGTGAAATGCAAACTCCTCTGTGCAGGATTTTAATTCAGTTTGTCATATCTATTTCCTACAATAATAACCATTACAACACAAAAACTATGTAATTTATATATAGATCTGCTATTATGACAAAAAGTCAGACTATTGTATCTGTTTTCTTTGTCTTGGATCAGAGTATAAAATCTGTACCTATAGAACTTCCATTTTTAAAAACATTAAGATGGAAAATTAAAATGAAATATGAGCATAGTATACAGTGGTCCGAAAGTTTTATCACCACCTAGATATTTTTTTAGAGGTAAAATAATTACATAATCCAATCTGAAATTCTCATGTCCTGATGAAGGTCTAACAAAAAGGAAACATTTTAAGGTCAGCTTCACCATCTATTATAAATTTATTTTTTTTGTAATACTTTTCTTATTCTATATATATATATATATATATATATATATATATATATATATATATTGTGTGTGTGTGTGTGTGTGCGTATGTGTAAATTGAAAATGAAAGTGAATCCAATGGTATGTTGACAAGAGAAATAAAGGAAAGAAAGTATTCAATGGATAAAACAGGATTATTTTAATTAATTTAACTTACATGTGTTTCGGTCAGGAGTTTATCCATGTGTACATTATTCTATCTATTATTATTTTTAAATATCAAAATGAAATAAAATAATAATAATAGAAAAATATAGAAATGTTCAGCACACAAAGAAACATTGACCTTCATCAGAGAAAATCATTATTTTTTTAAATGAAATTCGTTGGAAAGCAGAGAATTTTTGAAATGTTCGAAAAAAGAACTTTTTAAAATCACATGAAGAAAGAGTTCAAACGCGATGGAGAAAAAAAAATTATTTAGACATATACATATATATATATATATATATATATATATATATATATATATATGTATAAATATATATATATATATTATTTTTTTTTCTCCACCGCGTTTGAACACTTTCTTCATGTGATTTAGAAAAGTTCTTTTTTCGAAAATTTATATATATATATATATATATATATATATATATATATTATTGACCTTTGTGTGTTCTTAAGAGTGCATGTGCTAAGCTTGGTCTAATAAAAGTAACAAATGGCTTTCTTAATGTATTTATGTGCTGAGAGATATAAATTTGCAAATTGGGGATTTAGACAAAGGAAGTATAAGTTAAAATATCACCATTTCATTTTATTCATGTGGACAGACACTCTTATCCCAGAGGGTGCACCAACTATATCTAGAGTCTCTTGACAGTTTCTTCATGTTCCTTTACTTATCCATACTTACTATCAGATTATCTCTTTTCTTAGCTCATTTAGACATCCCATCATATTTGGCAGTCCCCAGTGAAAATATATTAGATATAGACCAATGATTTTATTGCCAGAATTTACATTTAACTCAAATTCTGCACTAAATCCGTGAAGACCTGGCTAAGTAAAAAGTAAGTGATAAATATCACAGATTCTTAAAACTTTTCAAAGTATCTGCTTAAAAGAACAGATCATCATTTGTAAAAATTATAATTCTGGCTAAAAACTTACCTTTAACCCAAGGTACCTTCATGAAAGATTATATATATATATATATATATATATATATATATTTATATAAATAATTAATAATTTTAATATAACACGCATTTCCAACAACGCAATCTAGAAAACAATCAGAAACTAAATGGATTCTAAAATTACAAACACACATGAAGGAATTGAATGCAGATATCGGAATTCTCCGTTATTATAATATTTCACAGACGCTGCTGCTGTCGATAACAATAGAGACAAGGAAGCTGTTAAACAGGAATAACATTCATTTAATAAAGGGTATCTAACGAACTTGAAAATTTATGACAAAAAATAATAATAAAAAAATAAGTGAATCCAATACTCCATAATATCAAGTTCATTCATTTATATATTTTTAATGCTTTGTAATAACACCCAACTTAAAAAAAAACATTTTAAAATATATATATATATATATATATATATATATATACTTTGGTGTGGTACCAAGTTTCTTGGTACAAGGTGCTTCTAGGCTGGTCCTATTCTCTACCAGTAATTTGGTGTAGAGTTCAGGTTCCGTGTGAGAGCTCAATGTTTAATTATTGTAAACAGAGCAAAGTTATTTGTGAATAAAAAGGCCTTAAATACCATAAATGGTCCATAACCATGATACCCATGGTATTTAAGGCCTTTTTATTCACAAATATATATATATATATATAAAGTAAAGTCGTCGGGGTGGCCTAATGTCGGTATCAGCCAATCAGCGAGGGAGTCTATCCCCTGTTCACTAGTGCTAGACCAAGGAGATTATCTTAGCATCTGAGTGGAGCGCCACACCTACCATCAGCTCCTTATTTTACTCCACAGATACCTGTGCTATTCATACACTGAGTCAGCAAGGACTGGTATCAAACTAGGAACCTTGAGGTTTCTAGCCGAACGCTCTACTGACTGAGCTAACCTGGCCCTATAAATATATATATATATGTTGTCATTATGAGATCCATGTATGCATCTTTGTTGATATATCTGGTGAGTCTCGCTGTGTATATATCATATTAGTATATCAACTTATTTGAAAACTTTTTTCAAAAGTTTATGAAAAAAATATTTCCACAAAATTTTTTCTCTTGATGATAACCTAAGCGATAAACTGGTTGAAAACAATGAAAAAAATAAATAGCATAAAAGAAATTTTCTTATTTGCCTTAATCCTTTTGATCATCTTTATATTATATATATATATATATATATATAAGATAGTCGTACCAACAAAAAATAATCTATTGGTACAGTATTTTGGCCAAAAGAAAAAACAATTTATATGTATATATATATGTATATAAGATATATATATATATTCATATAACCGCTAGGAGAATAGCTAATAAGTAAAAAGTGCTTAATACCTAAGTAGAGCAAATAATAAAGATAAATCTAATGAGTCAGTACTATTAGTTTCGCTTAATGCTCTTCAGGGCTAAGATCTGACTAGCCCTGAAGAGCATTAAGCGAAACTAATAGTAGGTTCGTCTGACTCATTAGATTTATCTTTATTTATATATATATATATATATATATATATATATATATATTAGTTTGCAATATCTATAAATAAAAAGTGCTCAATATTAATAACAGAGCATATATATATATATATATATATGGAAATACTGTGAGGAAATTAATCCGACAATATGAGAAGAAAATGTTTTTAAAATATAACATACACTGGATGTTATGATCAGGGGAAAACAATTTTATGTGTCAATACTTAAGCATTTCGGTATATTGTACCATCTTCAGTACACTTAACATCTTTCATTTTGTCCCTCACATAAACATTACTTAACAGTGTCCTGAAGATGGTACAATATACCGAAATGCTTCAGTATTGACACATAGAATTGTTTCCCCTGATCATGACATCCTGTGTTTGATATATTTAAAAATATTTTCTTCTCATATATATATATATATATATATATATATATATATATATATATATATATATATATATATAAAGGTTAAATGTTTCTCTGAGTGTAAATGAGTTTATACTGTCTTTCCTTCCATTTATTCAGTGTTAGTGTATTATAGATATACTTATGTTAATATTGCTCCTTGGTGGATGTGAACTTAACATTGGTATATCCATGATATGCCAAAGCTGAACAAAATGAAAAGAAAAACGAAAAATCTATAAGATGTAAAGTTCTTATAACAAGTCAGAAGACTCAGAGTAACCTTGCAACGTGGGTATATGTGTGTACAAAAATCACTCCATCAAAGAAGTTATACTATTTCTCTGAATGTTTGAGATGAGGCTTGAAGATTAGTATTATCTGCGTTATTCGGACTATTGTTCCATCTTCATTGTAATTTGTACAACGTTTCGGCTGATATGCCCTCCAGCCTTCTTCAGGTATTTCTTGTTGGACTCGAGAACCTTCTCGGACTCGGGAACCTTCTTTTCTAACTCGGGAACTTTCTTGTCGTAATCGGGAGCCATCACAGAACTTTGAACCTAACCCTTTATTTAGTCCACGGGTATCTTGGTCTCATTCCGCTAACCATAGCTGGGGTAGGAGTTGTGTTAATTATTTGATGAATGAGAAGGTTCCTGAGTCCGACAAGAAATACCTGAAGAAGGCCGGTGGGCATAGCGGCCAATATGTTAAACAAATAACAATGAAGATGGAGACAATAGTCCGAATAACGCAGATAATACTAAAGAAGTTATATATATAATATCAAACACAGACTTTAATATGTGAGCACATAGAGAAATACATTCAAGACTGGAATACATATCATATGGGCATGCCAGCATGAGCCGTCCAGGAAAACACACATTGACCAGCTTTGCGTGGATACTGGATGCCATGCAGAGGATATCCGAAAGCAATGAATGATACAAGGGATGGCGAGAGTTTGTCATGGATATCATGCTGTTGGTGTGACATGATGATGTGCATTTCTGTCCTTCATGCAATTAGATCTTTTGATTTTCTAAGTAAGGAATCTAATAATACTGCTGAATAACTGACCTTACATTAAAGAATATGAATTTCCCTTGCTAATCTCATAAAAATTAATGTGGATAAAAATATATATGATATATGTATAATAAAAAAAAATTAAATTTAAAAAAAGGAAAATCAGAGTATTAACCTATCTGTTACCATAACCCCTAAAAACCAAATCAACAAAAGTAAAAGCATCATCCTTAATAGTTTGAAAGTTGAGAGTTCAATTGAAGACAGAAAAGTTTGAGATTAGACCTTATTGTTTTACTTTAATCATTTTCCTAAAATCAAACAAAAAAAACAACAATAAAATGCTGATAATAATTGCAGTTGTGATAAGCATGTATGTAAATATCTATAGAAATACAGCCTTTTCCTTGTTAAAGATTCTAAAATACACTAACATAATTTTCATTTGTTCTTTCCAAGATGTCTTGCCATTATTTTCTGGAATTTACACCTCAAATTTATCAGCATATCAATTCATCTAATGTTGTTTATACATTAATATGGCTTCTGTTTATAATAAAATATAACATAAAATTCACAAAAAAAAAGAAAGAAAAAACTAAAAAAGAAAAACAATATTAAAAGATTGAAAAAGCTCTATCTCCATAATGTATATAAATGCAAAAGTAATTCATTTTTATCTCAGGTGTCAAAGTTTTCACCCAGAAGAAGGTCAGATATTAGAAAATTCTTAGCTTTTCCTTTCAATTATAAATTAGATATTAATTTTTATAAATATGTTTTGGCTGTTCTGTTAAATTTTTTTTCACTCCGTTGAAGGACTGGATATCTATATTATAATGATCAGAATTCCATATTTATTTATTATCCTTACATTGCAGAAATGGAAAATCACAGTAAAATCTTTCTTAGAACAACAGCATTTAAATGCACTAACTTAGGAAATAAAGCAATGCAATTTCCCACTTAATATTGTGTGTATTCTGACAAGCAAGTAAGCATTCTAAAATGAATATTCATTTATTTATGTACACTGTACTGTTAAGATTCTTGTGGCCATTTTAATCCGTTTTGAGTGGAATCCTATGATCCTTCAGTGTTAAGCAGAATCCTGGTATCCTTCATTGTTAAGCAGAATTCTTGTGCCCTTCAGTTTTAAGTAGAATCCTTGTATACTTCAGTGTTAAGCAGAATCCTTGTGTCTTTTAGTGCTAAGCAGAATCCTTGTGTCCTTTAGTGTAAGCAGAATCCTTGTGTCCTTTAGTGTTGCAGAATCCTTGTCCTTTAGTGCTAAGCAGAATCTTGTGTCCTCTAGTGTTAAACAGAATCCTTATTCCTTCACTGTTAAGCAGAATCCTTATGTCCTTCAGTGTTAAGCAGAATCCTTGTAGTGCTAAGCAGAATCCTTGTGTCCTTTAGTGTTAAACAGAATCTTATGTCCTTCACTGTTAAGCAGAATCCTTGTGTCCTTCAGTGTTAAGCAGAATCCTTGTGCCCTTCAGTGTTAAGCAGAATCCTTGTGTCCTCTAGTGTTAAGCTGAATCCTTGTGCTCTTCAGTGTTAAGCTGAATCCTTATGCCCTTCACTGTTAAGCAGAATCCTTGTGTACTTCAGTGCTAAGCAGAATCCTTGTGTCCTCTAGTGATAAGCATGAGCAACTGAATGCCTTTCCATGAAGGACATTAAATAGTTAACCATGTATTAAAGCATGTTGATTGGCTGATTGAATCCATGCAGCCACAAGGAGTCTATAAGCTTAAGTTGTGACCACCAGCACACCTTATATATTAAAAAATTCCAATACAAATATTAATACTCACATAACTTTTGTAAGCTGTTGTACATTACCAAAAATAATATATACAAAGATATCTGTTTCATCTCAAACTCCTGTTCTTTGTTTGCTGTTTGTTTTACTTATAATTCTTTTCAGCATTAACCTTTTAATCATGGCAATTGGAAAACTCCTCTCATCAGCAAGGTTATAGACATGGGAGACTGCTCCGTGTGTGACTCGAAACCTCGACTTTCAAGCTGGCAGTCACACACGGAGCAGTCTCCCATGTCTATAACCTTGCTGATGAGACCTAATAGGTCAAAATGTACATTCATTGATTGACATTTTCTCAATCTGTTTAGCCTTACATTTGAATATATATGCCCGCCTGAAATTCATTAATTATTAACTAATTAATTTTCAAGAATTAGGTGTGACTTCAAATAAGCACATATCCTCAAAAATTGTCGGCTAAAAGCCATATCAAATAAACACAGTGTTTATTTACGTACTTTCATATATTTCATAAATATAAATATATGAAAGGTGTCCTGATCTTAAGACCAGCCAAGTTCTCTTTGTTTTTAATCTCCACTGTTCATTTAATTTTCAAAAAGCTCTCTTCCATAAATACCTTCTGGAAACTGCAATTTGTTTTTTTTTTATTACAAACAACTTTCTTCAGAAGATAATTCTGGAAAATATACTTTTTGACAGCAACAAAAGCAGAATTAAACCTTCTCTAGTAGACAATTTAAAAAAAAAAAGCAACAAAAAAAAAAAAGAAGAATAATTACCTATAACAAAACTATTGTAGAAAAAGAACCCATTTCAACTACTCAAGTGATATTTCTGGTACCTTTCCAAGATATAAACTGTTCAACAATTCTTTGTTACTGACCAAGCCTTGTACAGAGAACATTTTGTAAAAAGTTTCCAACCAACCTTAAAAGAAAAATATTTCTTCACAAATGCAAAATGGTGGCAAGTCTATTTTTTTTTTTTCAACTTTGAGATAGCTATTATCTTATTCTGACATATTTTTTTTCTTTCTGAGGATATTTTGTTGTTGTATAGAAAAGAAGCTTTTTTAACCTCATACATTGAGAATGTGGTCTTCATTCTTACACAATTTTCTCATTTTTTTTTTGTCTTCATATCGCTTTCTTTCGTCAGTTTACCCTTGCAGTTATACAACTAATAATGCTCTTCCTAATTTAGGTACAAAGTTGTCTAAATTGCATGCAATTCCTATAAGGGAGTTAGTTGCCAAGTTATTTGTAGTGCCTCACAACGATTTTAGCAGATTTACAAATATCTTTGGGGCAAGTCCCTATGATATAGTGGCTAACATGCTGAAGTTGACAATGTAGTAAGCCAGTTCAAAATCCAGTCACGCTATTATGTTTACTTTCAGATAAATACCATTGGGAAAGGTATAAACCCTCCAGTCAGAATTATCCTGATAATCCATAAGGAGAAATCTAGGTACTCAATAGGCTTATTTTATTATTAATTATATATATATAAATATATATATACATATATATACATATATACACATAAACTGACCGAAACACATGTTTAAGTGATATCGATTAATGTGATATCGATTAAATTCATTTTATCCATCTACATTTCTTTTCTTTACTCATTTTTCCTCATATTGTCGGATTCAATTCCTTTTCCATTTTCACACACACATCTATATATATATATATATATATATATATATATATATATACCCTTTATGAGTTATTCAATGCCCAAGTATTTTTTCAAGCAAATATATGATTTCAACTTATTATATTTAATAATAAACCTTTGTTTGCATACAGTTATATAATTTCAAACATGTTTTCAGATTTTATCATAATGGAGATATTGTGTGTCTGTAACTGGAACTCTGCTTCCACCGGTGTTATAATTTGCTTATTCATGTTATATTATTAATGAATATTATTTAATCTTAATTAGCATTGTTTATTAACAAAGTCTATTAAAATCTACCCAAATTAGATTTGCCTCAAAACAACACATTCTTAATGTGCTTGAAATTCTGCAATGTGTTATATATATATATATATATATATATATATATAAATATATATATATGACTAAAAAGGTAAAGGTTTACTTAGGAAATGGTGTAAATAACTTACATACTGGGTTTAACTAATTACTTGATGTTATTGATTTTTAATACTATTGTTTTATTTTCAAATGTATTAAAAGCTATCCTACGTATAATTTTATATAGAAACATATTTAGATAAAATGCAATATGTTTATATTAAAAATATAAATTTATCTAAACAAAGAATTCTCATGTAGGCTTAAATTCCTTAAATTATGGAATTTGCCTTAGATGATCGTAATTTTAAATTTTTACATAAATAAAACAATGGTTAGCCTTGACTCATTGGAGTTGGAAAAACCCAAATGGAAAGATACAAGCTAGGCTGGCAGAAGGCCACTTAGACAGGTAGGCAATCTTATTGAGTGACTGGCCAATCAGAGACATATGTTTCGGGGGTGGGGTGGTCTGGATCTCATGAATAACAGACCGCCAGCCGGAAGAAGGGAGACCAAAAGGAGAGAAGAAGAGAGAGAAGCGGATAAACGTCCGCCAGAGTCTGGCACGCCACAACCAGAAGACTCACTACATGTCTCATCCCTTGTCACCATCCATACTGCCTGCCACTCGGTAACAAACCAAGTTAATAAGTTATCCAAAGCAATTAGCTGTAGATCGCCAGTCAACTAACAAAGAAATCACCTCGCTTTTCTGACATTTATACAAGAATATTAATCATTGTATATAAAAAAACAATAAATGTATATATTTTGTGTATAATTGTCAGAAGGCATTCCTGTTTGTTTTGTTTGACCCTGTTGACAGCTTTTGGTTATCATATTTCAGCCGAGTTAGAAAAGGAACAGAACCAGCTCTCCTTCAGTATTATAACATAAATCCCCAACACAACCTGGCGCTTGGGTGCATGCACTGAAGCTTCCGAAAATGATGGCCTCTCATAAAGTGACTCAACACTACCTGAAACAGCACCCTGCAGCAGCTCAGCAGCCCAATCATCTCAGACTTTCCCCTGCCACTGGACAGCCAAGATAGTGGACTGGGGTCTGCGCAGCCTCTTTCCACTTAAAATATCTTACGCACAAGTTTCACTGCATGTCGCCTTCAACTTTCAAGCATAAAGTACTAATTTGTACTAATTTTATCAAAGTGGCAAAGTAAGATCATAAAATGTCAAGTATATCTTGAGGCAGGCTGTAACACTTTTATTTTGAGCGTGTATGACATGCATGCAATTTCTACAGGAATTATCTGTCATGATCAGATGTAGTTGAGGATTTATTTTGAGTTAAAAGCACAAACAGACTTGAGGTAAAAGTTGTGTATTTTCTGAATAATTAGATAATAATTATTCACTAAACTTATCCAGTCTGAACTTCAAATCTGTATTTACAAGAAATATCTATTACTCTATCAAAGAAATAATGAGAAAATATTTACTATTTTTAATTAAAAATATGGTGAGGCATTTAGCTGGAAAAAATGTAATTATATAATTCTTGTGTATAATACACATCCCTAACATACACATAGGAAAAGCATGGACTAGAATTGACAGATTATCAATCACATGGCAATCTGATCTCTGATAAAATAAAACAGTCTTATCAGTACTAAAATATAGTTGCTCCACTTAAACTCAAAATGCTTGGAGAAAAAAGCTAGATGGGAATTACACAAGGATACTAAATGCTGTTTTGAATAAATCCTGGAAGCAATGTTACATAATTATTAGATTCTTAATATTTATGTACAGTAGTGTAGAAATCAAAATGGCTATTATAAGTTGCAGCCCACGGCCTTGAAGGATGAGTAACAAGGCTTGACCTCATCCTGATCCTTTCCGGTGGATACCGTGAGAATTGGTGGAGGAGACCCTCTTCTGGTTTAAATTAGAAATAGATTTTAGTCAGATCGGCCAAGACCACGACGGTGGTAAGTCGTGTTATGCACATGGCCAACTCGATCTGCGCAGGTAGTCTGGTGGGGATTTCGAATAAAATATGATCTAAGTAAATCGAAGACTTGTGTTATCTAAAAACTACCAATGACACAGGGCTTCTGATAAAGAGAAATCCCCAATGGAAGACCAGACACGAAGACCCCAAGGGAAGTCCAGACGCTAGAAGAGATGTTAGAAGAAGACGTAAGATAGAAAAGACATCAGAAGAAGAATAAAAGTAAGTAATGAAAAGGGTATACAACTGCAACACCCTACAAAACAACAGTTGTATGTTCACATATCCCTCCCCCCACTTCTTATAAAGCCTCCAAGTAAGACAAATAAGACATGCTAAGCACTGATGGAGAAGCAGGGATGAACATAAATGACATTCTCCTGTGGACACTTATACGTGGACATATCAGTGTTGGCCCACCAGCAAAAACTTACATTTGACAATGTGTGCATCTGTGTGTATCTAAGCATATATATATATATATATATATATATATATAATATATATGAAGATAGGATGGTTGGAGTAAAATCCGACAGTATGAGGTAGGTAAAATGATAGTGAACAAAAAATACTTTATCCTCTTCCCTCGACCTACCCCTTTGTCCATCTAGCTCCTAGCCTCCACCTGCTTCCTGTAAACTTTCCCTACACTTCATTCATGTTATCCTCATCCCTTATTCCACCCCTAACCTCCCTACCCTTTATTTCTGCTACTAACTCACTCCCTCATCAAATCACATGTACGTAATTTTAGCTTTGAATAAAAATCATTTGACTGAAGATGTCCTTATGAATTGGACGAAATATTTCAACTCTTAGATTTATTTTGAGTTATTATCTTTTCAGGGATAAACATAAATGACATTCTTCTGTGGACATTTACACATGGATATATCAGTGTTGGCCAACCAGCAAAAACTCACATTTGACAATGTGTGCATCTGTGTGCATTTAAGCACACACAAATATCAGTATCAATGACAGGTTAATTTCACAAGGATTGTCCCATGCTGTATCGTGGCCGAGGCAGTATGGTTTCTGACTATCCTGCTGAAGTCCTGGTTTCGATTTCTGTCGGAGGGAAATCATTAGTATACATCGCTGATGAGACTTAATAAAGTTGAAACAGTCTGTACGATGTTCTACACACCAAATAATTCTTTACCGAAATTCACTTGTCATTATTATCTTCTATAATTATCAAATTTTATGCGATATACTCATTGTAATTGCCTTGAAGCAAAAAATATAAATATTAATATATAATATATATATATATATATATATATATATATGGATGTGTATGTTTGTGTGTACCTATGAATGTGTGTATCTAAGTATATAAATAATTATGATATTTTTGATTGTTATCCTCATCCTTATTGTGTATAAACATAACATTCAGACCACTGTAACCTTGGGCTCATATCAAGCCCCATCCATAAATACACATAAAATATGTAAGCAATATATATATATATATATATATATATATATATATATATATATACAGGGTGTTCTGGAGAAATTTGACAGTTTCATAAGAAAAAGGAAAAAATGCTTGGACACCACCCATTGCCAACAGGTGGTCCCATTAGTGGGATTTTCCCCTCTGCAGAGGTGCAATGGGTGTATTCTACTGCCCCAACTGACAGGGCTTCCATATAAACTGGCTTATGCTCTTTACTGACTATGGATGTAAAGAGACATGCATATAAGTAAACATTAGTAAGTGTGTGGTGTAATGGTTAAAGTCATAACAAATGGACTTGTCACTACGAGTTCAAATCCTGGATGTGGTAACCGCATTTCCCTTAGCACTAATACCCTTGCAAAAAGTATGAATCCTTCTCTCCCTCCAGCTATGGGTAAATAGTAGGGCAGACTGGGCTCTTTAACCTTGGTTAGGCAACCGGTCTAGGAGAAGGGAAACTTTGAATTCAAACCTGTTGAACTCTGCTTAAGAAATTGACCTTGTGTTGCATCCTGCTCGTGCAGAGGGGTTGGTAAATATATATATAAGTAAACATGTGCCTATATACGTATTAGAATTAGGTGAAATAAAATATAGAAGGTTAAATATAATTTCTAGATTCATTTCTTTATCAACAATCTGTGACGAAATTGAAAGGCAGCCCTATGAACAAGCGGATTCCCAGCCCTCACAAACAAAGCATGTCAGGATATGTTTGGCCTGTGTAAGGGGGAAGAGTGTGGCGTGTGGCTATGGATATTCGAACTCGCTACCTCCTCGTAGCTGAGGTGCTGTTAGCAGAGACCCGGATGAAGTATATTGGAATTTGCATAAGTGCACCCAAACGAGCAGAAATAAAACGGACTGTCGCTGACAGAGGGAGTGAGGAAGAAAGTGTTTGGATGGCAAGTGAAATCTGACGACTGCTATTTAAAGTGAGAGTAACGTGCTCAGTTGGGAAAGGAATTACATTTCGTTTGCTAGAGAGACTTGCAAAAGATTATTATTATCTTAAATGTTTAGACCATCTGAATATTTTACCATCATTTTAATTTGAACAGTAGACCATCTAAATATTTTAGACATTTTAGACAATCTAAATATTTTAGACCATCCAGTAGACTATCACATCTAATATAGCTGAAATTTAACTTTTATCCTGAAACCACTGTGATTCATATGGCTCCAGCAGACCATCCAGTAGACCATCCAGTAGACCATCTGAATATTTTACCATCATTTTATTTGAACAGTGACCATCTAAATATTTTAGACATTTTAGACCATCTAAATATTTTAGACCATCCAGTAGACCATCACATCTAATATAGCTGAAATCTAACCTTTTATCCTGAAACTGTGATTCATATGGCTCCAGTAGACCATCCAGTAGACATCCAGTAGACCATCACATCTAATATAGCTGAAATCTAACCTTTTATCCTGAAACCACTGTGATTCATATGGCTCCAGTAGACCATCCAGTAGACCATCTGATATTTTACCATCATTAATTTGAACAGTAGACCATCTAAATATTTTAGACATTTTAGACCATCTAAATATTTTAGACCATCCAGTAGACCATCACATCTAATATAGCTGAAATCTAACCTTTTATCCTGAAACCACTGTGATTCATATGTCTCCAATATGGTTACCACAATTCATGCCAACTAAAGATATTTTCTCTAATCCTATATTTTTTTCATCATTAATATTGGATTATATTATTTTGATTGTGAATAATTTACTTCATCAAATGAAAGAAAACTAGAGGAAAAATAAATAGGTAAGAAATTGAAAAAAGAAAATCAATGCAAGAAAATATGATCTTTATGTTAATGAAATTTAGATTATAAATATTTAAACATTATTCATGACATTAGAGTTAGAAGAAAAAATAGTTGTTTTCTTATTCTGGCAAATCCGCCCTTGGTGTTTATTTAGAAACAATGGCCAATTAAGCTAAGCCAAATATATAAACTGAAAATGAGAAACAATGAAATTCTTAACTTGAATATAAAAGTATTTTGCAAAAGTTAGAAAATCCCATCCAATACATAATTGTAGATTATGAGAAAGAGAATTAAATTGTCAGTTTTTCCTATAAATGTCTGAAAAAAAACCTAAAAAAACAGTAGCAAGATCTCATTGGACTTGTTAATTCAACCTAGCAATTGCCAATTACTCTGTTCACCTTGTATCTTTGCTTAATAAACCCTTTTCCCTATCCTTGATACTCATTGTTCCAAATTATTTTTATTTGGTCGATGATTTAAAAAAAAATTGTTTAGATTTTCTAAATAATCAACTTTCTATCCAGTTCTAAAAGACAACTTGTTTGAATAATAGAGAATATGATGTTAATATTTCAGTTTGACAGGGTATTTTCCCAACCCCTCTACCATGAGAAAGATGTAAACACAATGTCAAGTTTTAAGTCGGGTAAAGTTGGTTTGAATTCAGAGTTTTTCCTTCTCCTTGAACTGGTTACCTAATCAGGGTTAAAGAACCCAGTCTGCTCTACTATTTACTCATAGCTGGTGGGAGAACAGATAGATTCATGTCTTTCTCAACATTGAAGTGGAAATGCAAATAACCTCATCCAGGATTTGAACTCAGTTTACTGATTTCATTTCCTTTGAGGTAACCATTATGCTAAGCAGACATTCCATCTAGACATGGAAAAATACTCTCCATAATTTACAGACTCTTGAGAAAATTTGAGTCCTGCAATGAACTGAGAAAAAGAAACTAAGATGAGATGGTAGGGGATAATGAATAAAGATATGTTTTTGAATTTTTGAGATTAGGCTTGATAATTTCTATTGTTTCGATTATTCAGACTATTGTCCTCATCTTTATTGTTGTCTACACAACATTCAAAGTTCTGTAAAGGCTCCCAATTATGACATGTAGCTACTTGATTTTGACAAGAAGGTTCCCGAGTTTGATGAGAAGGTTCCCGAGTCCGACAAAAAATACCTGAAAAAGGCCAAACATTGTACAGATAGCAATAAAGATGAGGACAATAGTCCAAATAATCCAGATAATCCAATAAAGATATTATAATCCCCAGACTTTACAGTAAATTTAGATAAGTTTTATCTTTCTTTTTTGGATTTTATGGCATGTCAACCCTTGTTGAGCTATTTTATGCCAAAGACATTTTGTTCTATTCATTCTTGATGGGTATTAAACATTTTCTTCAATTTAACCCATAGATGGGACCATAACAGGTACTACCATTACAGGTCGGGGTGGAGCTGGGAGTAATGGCGATGAAGCGGTGCTACACTTTCCAGAGCTCCAGAACTGGAACTTCATCATTAGATGCAGTTTAACATCATGCCCAAGACATTAAGACACTCAGCACATATACAATAAAAAAAAGTTGCGGTGTACCATTTGGGAAATACAGTCGGGACAATCATATTGGTGCTATAGATTAACATGACCAGCTCATTGATCATAGGGGTCCTCCCAGGTTGCCTGTCTAGCCTAAGTAAGGGCCAAAGAGGAGTGTTGTTGGCATGGATTACTCATCCACCAGGAGTCTGCCACCACCCATTTCCAACAGCTAGCACCATTAGGAGGGTCTTAATCTTTAATTCAGGGGTGCAGTCAGTGTATTCCAAAGTCCATGCTGACAGAGCTTATTACATAAGAAATAAGTTAGTATTTCCTTAATTGATTCAGCTACGTTATGGCACTGAACATCATTGATTTCATGTGTCAATATCATATTTATGACTTCATTCAGATTATCTATGATGCTGGTTTTTATTGGTGCAATCTTTTCATAATATTCCATAGATTCTCTATTTGATTAAAGTCTGGTGATCTGGTCAATCATTCCAAAAGCTCAATACCATTATTTTGCGAATTGGGTTACGGTTTTAGGGGATTAAGGTTGTTTTTAATTATGTATTTGCTTAAAAAAAATAAGCAACAAAAGACCCAAATTACTATACATTTAATTAACCATTGAAATTAATTATTGAATCTATTATTGAGACAGTTGTTTGTGTTAGTATTGCAATGCATAATTTCAATTAAACTTAGTTTTCAAAAATATTTTTCAACATTAAATGTGTAGTAACTTGGGTTTTTTGTTGTTTATTTTTGTTAAGCAATACGTAATTAAAACCAACCTTAATCCCCTAAACCCTAACCCAATTCGCAAAATGTTAATTTATAGACTGGTTGTTAAACTGTCATTGGATATCACCAAAAAACTTTCCGTTTTAATTTCCAACCTAAATCAGAAGTCAGCCAACCATTGTTAATGTTAGAATGTCTTTGTAAAATATTTATATTGTTAAGTATGTTACTTGAATAAACATGGTGACTGCTATTTCTGCAGTCACTGTTATAATTTCTCATATATTCTGTTGTGAAATTCACATTTAGGTACCAATCTGTCACATCCAACAATGGTCTAATTTGAAATTTTCAAAAGATTATTAATCATGTTTAATATTTTAAAATATCATTTTAAATAGTGGTTTATCCATTTATAGATTTATGGTACACACTGGGCACTTTAACCATGATTTGTATTGTAATACAAATATCAGAGTTAACAGAGAAATAATAGGAAGAAAGACAATGAGTATTAAGGAGAGAGAAAAGGTTTACTAAGTAAAGATACTAGGTGAACAGAGTAATTGCCAATTGCTAGGTTGAATTAACAAGTCCTGTGAGATATTGTTTTTCTCTTTCAAGGTTTTGTCAGACATTTATAGGAAAAACTGACAATTTCATTCTTTTATTTAGGTACTATATGACAATATGGCAACCAGTCTAGATGGAAAACTGTATTCAAAGCTGTTAAAATTCACTTAAAAATTGACCTTGTGTTACATCCTGTTCATATGGAAACGGTGGTAAACACAGTGATTCAATTGCAGTTCATAAGAACAAAGAGAGGTTAAAGTTTGGAACTCAATTGACCAACCAATGACCCAGGAACTAAAGGTACAAATAAAACTGGAAGTTTTAGTTTCTGTGGAGGAGCGGAAGTGACCCTCCCACAATAAATAGAAGAGAAAAATCGTCCTTTTTAGCTAGGCTTAGTGAGAGGCAGACAGGGGTTTTCCAGGTTTCCCTGTATGGGTTTTTCATAGTTGTACTGAACATGATTTACGATAGAATAATTTGACCTTACCCCCTCTCTCTCTCTCTCTCTCTCTCTCTCTCTCTCTCTGTCTATCTCTCCTTCTCTCTGAAAAAACCACAAGCCTAGAAATGAATAAACCCCTTTTGTGACTATATGACTTGCGTATGTTGTTTCTGAACAAATAACAACTCCTACTACTAACGACTACTACTACTAACGACTAATACTACAATCAAGTTTGGCCCTATGCAACAATATTTGAACCCAATGAAAGCTGAGATATTATGGTTAGGCAGACCGTCTTGGCTTAGATGATTAACAATAATCCTCCTACCCCTCATTTCTCCACCTTCCATTTCACTTTATTCTAAACGAACTTAATCACTTAATCCTTAATCTGTTATCTCTCCCAATCAAGCTCCCATTTGCCTCCCAGCAAGCCTGGCCAAAAAAGAAAGATTTTCCTTCTCTTCTGTTTCTCATCCCGAGGTCACATCCGACTTTACAGTAAATCCCGGAACTTCTGTTTTTATTTTTACATCTATTTCTGGGGTCATTCAAACCACAATAATTATGCTACAAAATACAGTGATTCAATTGCAGTCCATACCCCCCCCCCCATCATCTATGCTTATGCTAAGTAAACATCTGAACATTTACACTTAGATAGATATATCCTACCAGCATCACTGGTTAAATTTGAGCCCGATGAAAGCTGAGATTTTCTGTTGCATACCCTTCTCATTACTTACTTCTTTCTTACTCTATTCTTCTGGCGTCTTTGGAATCTTATAACATCTTGTCTTGGTCTGGAATCTTCTAAGGTCTGGACTTTCTTGGGGCCTTCGTGTCTGGTCTTCCATTGGGGATTTCTCTTTATCAGAAGCCCTATGTCATTGTTAGTTTTTAGATAATAACACAAGACTTTGATTTACTTTGATCATATTTTATTCTTGAAATCCCCCACCAGACTACCTGCGCAGATCGAGTCGGCCACATGTATAACACAACTCACCACCATCATGGTTTCTCGCCGACTGACTAAAATCTATTTCTAATCTAAACCGGAAGAGGGTCTCCTCCACCGATTCTCACAGTATCCACCGGAAGGTTAGGACTGAGGTCAAGCCTTTTCACTCAATCTTCAAGGCCGTCAGCTGCACTTAAAATGCCATCTTGTTTCTACACTATTGCACATAAATATTAGGTATCTCATAATTATGTAACATTTCTAGTTAGGCAGATCTTCTTGGCTTAGATGATTAACACAATAATCCTCCTACCCTTCATTTCTCCACCTTCCATTTGACTTTATTTTAAATTCACTTAATCCTTAGAGATCTCTCTCAATCAAGTCTTTAATGAAGCCAAGTTTAGTGAGTTTTATCACCACAGATTTCATAATAAGATAATTGGCACTGGAAACTGATTTTGCTTTTAGAAAATGAATTTAGAATTATTCTTATTCAGTTCATAATTTAAAAAAGAGATTTTGTTTAGATTTTCTAAATAATCAGCTTTCTATCCAGTTCTAAAAGACAACTTGTTTGAATAATAGAGAATATGATGTTAATATTTCAGATATATTATCATTAAGATTATGACTTTCATGTCAGAAATCAATAGTCATAAAATATCACAAAGGATCTTTTGCTGTATATTTTATTTTACAATAAAAATTGGTTTAGACATTTTTATCTTTTAAACTTAAAAAAAATCTATTTTTCTTATGGTATATTGATTATCTATGTAAATCTTATATTTTTCAAGATAACACTTTAGCTTTATGAAATTTACCATTTTGCACACACACACACACACACACACACACACACACACACACACATATACATATATATTATTGTACTAAAGCTGAGCAAATCAACTTTTGTCTCTTAAGGCTTTTTTACTGTTTAGTTTAATGACACAAAAATTATACTAAATTATTCCTTACATTTAGGATTGAGTTATGTTTGAAAAAAAAATCATTTTGATTGGTTCTAATTACATCTTACTTGTGGAGAGAGGTTGGTAAATATATATATATATATATATATATATATATATATATATAGTCATCCACAGAAACGTGTTCGAAGTTTACATCTCATCAGTGCGGCTCGACTTTCTAAAAGCCACCTCTAGCCGGGATTGAAACCCGACAGAATTTTTGTCTGCAAGTCCCTTACCCTTACGGCTATTTTGCGGCTGTCAGTCTGAAGGGAACAATTAACTGATACATCCCTACACGGAAAGTTTTGAGCACTTTATATTTGTTATAACACTGACTTACCCAAGTAACACTTATACCAACCAAATATTGTACCCCAATATTGTAAGTCATTCCCTTTTCATATATATATATATATATATATATATATATATATATATGTGTGTGTGTGTGTGTGTGTGTGTGTGTGTGTATAAATTAAGCCAGAATTCCAAGCCTCGATTGAAGGTGTTATACTTCCAACTCACAATCTTTAATTTTTTATTTTCTGTCTTCTAAAGCAACTCCTGATTTCAATTCAAATATCTTTCATACTATGATAATTAGGCAAGCAGCTGCACATTGCCTTGCTATTTTGAAATATTTCTAAGCAGAAGTTATTTAACCCCCCACCCCACCCTTCTACAAAAGGCAGGATGAAACAGAAGGTCAAATTTTAAGAATGCACAGTTGAACTGGGTGCCAAAAATAGCTGAGCTCCATCAGCTTTCTCCTTTTGGGGAACCTCAGGTGTTAAGCCATAAATCTAAACATCACCCCTTTGAGACTGAGGGGAACAGCTACTGCCAGGGGGTATAGCGGGCTGAAACAGCTCATTGATTATATTCCAACCAATACACGGATGTGACAGGTAAACAGTGGACGATAGTAATTAATGAGGCATGCTCTGAAAATATTGCCTTCTGTTTAAATGTAAACAACAAATATCTTTCTATTAGGGCTTAGAATATGTTTTCTCTACACTCTGCAAAGAGATAAGACCCTCCCCAAAAGGGGGTGTTCTGGTTTGGTTTGGTTTGTTGGATTAAAATCAATTTTTTTTAAAACATTTAAAAAATCATTTTTCTATTTAACCCATAGATTTTACCCTAACAGGTACTACTACTCCGGGTCAGAGTGGAACTTGAAGTAATGGCAATGAAAGGGTACCCCACACTCCCCAGAGCTCCAGATCTGAGGTCTCACTATTAGATGTAGTTTAATGTCATATTCAGGACACATGTATAAACTGCATCTAATGGTGGTTATATGCATTTCACATAGTGCTAATACCTTTCAGAAAGATATGCATCCAACTATTATTCCTCCAGCTATGTATAAATTGTAGTAAAGACTATGCTCTTTAACCTCGGTTAAGATAATTAGTCTAGAAGGAAAATTTGAATTCAACACTACTTAATAAATTGACCTTGTGTCACATCCTACTCATGTGGAGAGGTTGGTATATATATTTCAACTTCAAAGCTGTTATTTAGAACATTTTTGAGCTAATTTTCATTTTATCTGACTTTTAATTTATCTTGATTTATAGTCCATGATTGCATAATAATCTCTAGGCCTTTACCAGCATGTATATCATATTATATATATTATATTAATGTGTATATATACTCAAGTTTCACCATAAAGAGTCTTCAGGGTTAATTGCTAATCAAGATACTGATTAATTACAGGCAACCATGGAAATGAATAACGCAATTATGACCATTGAAAACAGTTTCACAGTGAACTTGAATGCAATATAGTTGATTGAATTATTCCAAAGTTAAATGTCAAACAGGATGTAGCTGAATGCCGAATGTGATTGTTAATGTGAAATATTAAACACAGATGTTGTTAAATGCTGAACGTGATTGTTGACAGGATAAAACATATCTTTATCATGTTAAGTATCTGGCCGTCATCCTTGGCTAGTTGGAAAGAACTCAAAGTAAATAAGTAAGTAAGTCCCGAGTTATAGAATCCTTTGGTAAGTGAATAAGTCCCTTGATATGGAATCCTTTAGGTCCGTCGTCAAGAAGATCCAAGTAGTAGTGAGCTAAGATTAGAATCAGCCAGTATAAATTACAATAGGAGCAGCAGAGCACTGCCAGTGATTGGACAATAGTGGTTACGTGCTTATTGATGAGTCTATAAGTCGAAGTGACCATTTACCACACGCCTTATATCTTAAAACTCCAACATATCATATATTATATATATAGCAATTTATGCACCCTGTTGCTATGTCGATTTTAGTTCAATTCCTAGACGAAGCTGTTGGCATTTCACAATAGCACTATATTGGGAAAGGTTGAATCCATATATCTCCCTCCAGCTATGGGTTTAAATAGTAGGGCAGACTGGTCCCTTCAACCTTGTGTAGGCTAGTCTAGGAAGAGGGATAACTTGAATTCAAAATTTCTTTCGTTGATTTTTAACCCTTGATGCACCAATTCTTTCCATCGACTTGCCAAAAAGTGTGGATGTCCAACACAAGTTACCACTATAAACAAAATCACTTGTGGGTGTTCATTTTGTGTGTGAACCCTCATGCATCGAAGAGCGATGAGGGAGTCCATTATATATACATATTTATCTACCTGTTTGCTATAGGTAGGATATGACAGAAGGTTGCAAATATGAGACATCCAGGGAGGATTTGTAGTAAATGTTCTGATATGTATACATAGGTATATTTTGTGGAGATGGGTTGGATTGGGTTTTTTTTTTGTTTTTTTACAGTATATCAATACTTTTTGGGTTAATTTCATGCTGAATCAAGTCACTTTTATAAACAAAGGACTCAGGTTGCTTACAGTACCTGATGTTGTTTAAGTGGTCACCCAATTATGAACAGGATCATCGCTGCTTACCTTTGGTGATCTGGTGGGAACCTGTGCTTTTAGCATGACTTGACCGTAACGCAGAGGGGTGGGTAAATATGTATATTGGAGTTTCTATGGAAATAAATATGAGGCATTTCTAACAAAGCATCTCCTCATATGGAAATAAACTTTTTTTTTCATCACACTTGATTCTGAAAATGTTAGTCACCGAATGTAATTTTCAGTGGATGAGCTTCAATATGCAAGTATAACTTTGCGATATCTTAGCTGATGTTCTAACCCACTTGACAGTTCACAGAGTATCAAGAATAATGTTTCTCTAAATGGAATTAATAGGTAAAAGGAAAGGGAATTTCTACAAAGCTTTTAAAAAGAATTCAATTCTTCCAAGCACAATAACCAAAGAAATTCCATACATACACTCTTTATACTAAATCAGAAGGCCACTGGGGCTAAGCCAGTCTGGTTAACCCCCTCAGTGCTGTAAACTGATAAGGTATCAAATCAGAACTGGACAATGCACAGAATGTCAGAAATAATGTTCTCCAAATAGAATTAATAGGAAAGAGAGAGTCTATAAAGCTTTTCAAAAGAATTCAATTCTTCCAAGCAGAATGACCAAAGAAAATTTCGCACATACACTATTTGTACAGAATCAGAAGGTCAACGGGGCTAAGCCAGTCTGTTTAACCCCCTCAGTGGCACAAACTGGATATATGCAGGTTCAGGTCAGGGTGGTTGAAATGATATGGACAGAGAAACAACTCTATGTAAAATTCTGCATTATATGCACTTGCTATCGAGAAGATATGGGTCAAAACACTGTACGGCTGCCTTATATTTATATTGAAACAAAAGACTGTTAAGACAGGGCAGGAAGAACATTTGAATATTGGAAGATGCAGGAAAAGAGAAAGACAAGAAAAGAAATCAAGACAGGGAACAAAGCTGAGCAGTCGGTCAGATGCTTCGGACAGTGTTCAGCTATGTGGAAGTATTGTCCAGTCAACAGAAAGTAGCTAACAGCCAAAGTAACCTTGCTTAATATGTCTGCTTCAACCGGAATTGGTAATGTTGGCCTTTTTGTTAATCAGCCGGTCGGAGTCACTGTAGACAGGAACAAGAGATTACTGCTGACCAAAAATACTTTTACTACCATGACTTAGTCTGGATCTGTCAAGCTGAGATGATGAATTGGATAGAGGAGGAACTCAATGACCATTTTGTGAGATTCTAAGAGAGACCTGTGCCAGCCAAAGTCTGTGTATATCATGAGGACACTCAAAGATTATCAAAGACAATTATTTTACACCAGGGAAGTGTGGTGGTGTTCTGGTTAGTCGTAGAAAATTGACTCATCAACCCAAGTTCAATTCCTGGACGAAGTCACAGTTCACATAGGGCTAATACCCTCGGGAAAGGTATGAATCCAACTATTCTTCTTCTAGCTATGGGTAAAATAGTAGGGCAGACTGGGCTCTTTAACCTTGTTTAGGCAACCAGTCTAGGAGAAGAAAAACTCTAAATTCAAACCAGGTCACTACTAGAATAGATTCAGGGCTACTTAGTGATCTATTTCAAATTTAAAAAAATAATAATAATTTTTTTTTAAATTTATTTTATTTTAAATTTGTTCAATCTGTTTAGCCTCTCAATAAGTTTTTTTTATTAATTTTTTAGATTTAATAGCCAAAAAAAAACGCATTCTTGGTGGTGTAAAAATTAATTTTTGAAAGATATTGTGTGAGACCCCCTCAGACAATATCTTTAAAAAATTCAATGTCATAGAATTTGTACTATACGTAAGTAAAATCATCATATTTATTAAAAGAGTAAAAAAATAAAACAATTTGAAATGGGAACTTAGTTCTGATAACTTTAAATAGAATAAACTATATATAAATATCCAATACCAAGCATGTATTTATCAAAATTTGTTTTAAAAATAATGAGGACCATCTAAGTTTGCATGCTCAAATTTTTAGAGTATTTATTCTATGTTATGATTATTTTGGGTAATGTGACATAAGCAGTGACAAAGTCGGTTACAGACAAATAGAGACCTAATCTTTGTTATTAATAGATTTGCATTTTTATTAATTTTTAATTAATCAATATTATGAATTTGACTTGTAGAGATATTTCTGAGCTAAAATAAAAGAACTGAGGAACTTATTTCCTATTTTTATCATCACCATTGAAGGTTATATTTGTGAAAAATAGTGCAATTTAATATCTTATATTTTATTATTTTATAATACATTTTAAATTGTCTACAGAATATTATAACCTGTTATCTAACAATATGTAAAGCTGAAAGGGTTAAATTGAACTCAACTGTTCTAAATTCCATCATCGTATGTCACTCCGCAAAAAAAAAATTAAAAAAAAAAAAAAAAATCAGAGAATTTACCGAATTTAATGAAATTTTCAGTGTTTATATACTTATGAATAAACAATATAATGCACCAGTTATTTTATTTAAAACTTTTACATTTTTTCAGGTCAATGAATTTGAACCATGTATCTTTGAGGTGTAACACAGATTCTCAAAGATATGTGGTTCAAATCCTGGATGAAGCTGTTTTTATTTCATTTAATACTTAGGCTCTTGGCAAAAATGTATCCAACTATTTCCCTTCAGCTATAGATAAATAGTTGGACAAACTGGGCTCTTTAACTTTAGTATGACAACCAGTCTAGGAAAAAGAAAAATGAATTCAAACCTGTTAACCACTGCTTAAAAATTGACCTTGTGTCCAATCTTGCTTGTGCAGATGAGTTGGTACATACCAGGAACCTTATTTCTAATGGATACATTAAGGGTTCTCTTTGCAATATATAATAAAATTAGATAAAGCCCAATGCCTCATTTTTATACCGCCCTGTCGGCTGGGGCGTTAGAATGCACCGACGGCACCTCTGCAGAGGGGTAAGACTCCCCCAATGGGGCCACCTGTTGGCCGTGGGTGGTGACCCGTGATGCTTAAGGATAGAGCCCAGGTGGATGAGCAGTTCATGACATGCAATACTCCACTTTGGCCCTATCTTGGGCTAGACGGGTGGTCAGAGAGGCCCCCTCCGATCAATCGGCTAGTCACGTCAAGCCCTAGCACCTATATGATTTTCCCAACCCTATTGCCCTTATGGCAAGCCCCAACCCCTTTTTATCATATGGATGCTAGAAGCGGTGGCTGCGGGTCTACATGTCCTGGGAATGACGTTAAACTCTATCTGATGGTGAGGTTCCAATTTTGGAGGTTTGGGGAATGTGGAGCTCCCCTTCATCACCAGGTCCACTCTGACCCGGAGTGGTAGTACCTGTTAGGGTCCCATCTATGGGTTAAATAGAAAAATGTATTTATAAAAAAATTGTATTATCCATTAAGAATTGATTTATTTCAAAACTTTATCGGCATTAAATGACCCACTGAGGTTGATATGCCGTAAAACAAAACAAATCAAACAAATCATTTTTATAACTGTTCAATAGTCAGAAATGAACAAATGCAGGAGTACTGAGGAGATCTGCTGCCACATGAGCCCCCACTAGAAGCAAATAGTATTACTCAGGTAAAACAACAACAACAACAAAAAAAAACAATGAAAGAATAAATACTAACAGCGTTTTTTTTGTCTTACCTCATTAATATTGTAATTGCCAAATTGTGGGCTCAATTGATGACAGAAATCTACAACGTTCTAGCATATTATACGGGACACCCATAAAACAATTTCTGTCGGACCATCCCTGTAACTGTGAGGACTAATTTTTTCAACGACAACAATTTATTCATGAAGCTTAGTGAGAAACCATGATTTTTGTCATTAACATTTCATAATCAACATCTAAAAATATTTTTAGCAACTGAATATTTAATTTAAAAAAAAATGTGTATATGTATTGTTGTCGGCATTCAAGAGATGCTAGAGTTGTGTCCTATTTTTTTCTTTTTAGTGGAACTATGTAGCCTGGGTGAGCTGTGTCCCAAGCAGCAACATCCCCTCTGTCCACACTGTCGCTGTGATCCAAAGGAAAGGTAAGAAGCTAAGGCTATTTGGCAGTGGTAGTGTCGCAGGAGTTGCTAGGAAACACAGCAGTTCAGCATCACACCACGTTAGGGACTCCGGCTCTGGATTTGTTTTTTTGAGTATATATATATATATATATATATATATATATATATATAAGTTAAGAAATAACAAAGACTTAGAGATTTAGCTTTATAGTCTATTTCAGGGAGCTTAGACAAATAGTCTAAATCTCCCAACTCATCAGATGCGAATGATGAAATTTTTTATTACTTTAAAGGCATCTGAAAACAGATTTTTATTTATATATTTTTTTGATTTTTTAGAATTTTATAGTCCTGTGATATGAATTCCAAATGAAATCCTTGATGTTGCAAAAAAATAAAAAAATTTTATGTTGTAGTTTCACTTATATATATATATATATATATATATATATATATATAGGGGCCGGGTTAGCTCAGTCGGTAGAGCGTTCGGCTAGAAACCACAAGGTTCCTAGTTCGATACCGGTCCCCGCCAACTCAGCGTATGAGTAGCACATGGATCTGTGTGGTAAAGTAAGGAGCTGATGGTAGGTGTGGCGCTCCACCTCAAACGCTAAAACAATCTCCTTGGTCTAGCGCTATTGAAAAGGGCATAGACTCCCTCACTGACTGGCTGATACCGACTTTAGTCCGCCCCGACGACTTTACTTTACTTATATATATATATATATATATATATATATATATATATATATATATAAGTAAACAATAGTAATGATATTATGGATGATTTGGACTCATAGCTTAAAGTTTCCTGGTTATGCAATCCTCAGGTGAGTCAAATGACTCATCTGAGGATTGCATAACCATGAAACTTTAAGTTATGAGTTCAAATCATCCATAATATCAGTACTATTGATTATAAATCTGCTCTGATTTATTAGCATTGAGCACCTTTTCATGCCAATACTTTTCTCATTTAGTCTCTATTCATTCTATATTATATATATATATATATATATATATATATATATATATATATATATATATCACACTGTCTACAATACTTATAACTCTTATGTCAAATGATAACATCTTTGTCCCTTACTTAGGCTAGACGGGCAGTCATAGAGGCCCACTCTGATCAATTGGCTGGCCATGCCAAGCCCTAGCACCTATATGATTGTCCCAACCCTATCGCCCTCATGGCAAGCCCCAACCCTTTTTAACATATGGGTGCTGGAATGTGGTGGCTGATGGTCTTCATATCCTGGAATGACATTTAACTCTATCTAATGGTGAGGTTCCAGTTCTGGAGGTTTGGGGAATGTGGAGCACCCCTTCATCACTATTGCTCCCAGGTCCACTCTGACCCGGAGTGGTAGTACCTGTTAGGGGCCCGTCTATGGATTAAATAGAAAAATGTGTTTATAAAAAAATTGATTATCTATTAAGAACGAATTCATTTCAAAACTTAGTCGGCATTAAATGACCCACTGAGGTTGATATGCCATAAAACAAAACCAAAACAAACAAACTAAACCAAATGATAACATCTTAATTTGTTTTTTCCTTTCGGTATTTGCTTTTTTTCCATATATCTTCCTATTATTTCTTTTTACTTCTCTCACCTTCCTCATTCCTACCCCTTTTACCATTACTCCTTCCATCTTCTTCCTTTCTCTTCTGAAAACCATAGACTATTTCGGAGAAAGTGGGATAGTAACTTCATAAAACTTTAGAAGACTTCCACTGTCTGAAAAAAAAATGTCCACGACACAAACTTGCCAGAATTCTTATCTTTTATTCTTTTATAGTTTTATCTGAGTAGAGAACGTTTTTTTTGGAATGTAATCAACACTCTCCAGGTAGTGATCTGTCTAGCTATCATTCTAGCTTGCTCTTTTCACATGTTTACTTCCTGGGCTGATGAAAGAAACATTTATTTCACTTTGAAGTCTTCATGATAACATATTGGGTCTCTGCTATCTTTACATGTTTTTTTTTTCTACTTATTTTTTCTTCTGAATCAGACTAGGTGATTACATAATGGTCAGCTCATTGGCAGATGGAAACCCTAGAGTTTTATGGCTTTGCTCAAGTATTAGAAAGAAATAAACTTCTGAAATGGATGTAATGCTGTAGGTTAAGACAAGAGATGACGTTTAGGTTTGTTGATATGAACTGTATGAGAAGAAAGATTAGTTTCTGGGTTTTTTTTTTTGGTTTTTTTTCCTTCCCTAAGGTCAGTTGGCAGTCACAAGAATGCCTTCAGGAAACCTCTGAAGAAAAAGGAATCTAAATTCTAGATTACACCATTATTGTTGGCAGGTGTTGATGATACAGGTAAGCAACAGCAGCAGCAGCAGCAGGAGCAGCAGCATAAACCCCTGATCTGAAGATCTCAATTTTGTTCCTTACCAAGAAGCAAAGCTGATCTCTGAACCATAACAGGAAATAATTAATGGCTAATTAGATGAAGTTTCTTTGGAAATGGACCAATTCCATTTACCGATTTTTATGCTCACTTCTTCTTTTTTTTTTTTGGCACTGATTATTTAATCCCTGTTTCTTGCTGGTTTCCAAAATAAGAAATATTATCTCATCTTTTCACTCATACAGAGATAATTATCAGTAATTTCCAAGACAAGGATGTTTTTATGCAACTTTGAAGAAAAGGAAGAAAAAGAAAACATACAAATCATAATAAATAAACCAAAAGCAAAAGAGTTTTCCAAAAGACTGCACAAATGTAAACAATAAATAAAAGATTGATTTAAATCTTAAAGGATAGTTAATATATTTTGGCTTTGTTTTCATTGTTAAAGCTTTTTTTATTACTATTCTCAATATAGTTATACTAATAATTAATTGATTAGAAGGTATGATAACATTTATTGTATTCTTAATGATATATCTTGATTTTATATCTATTAGATATAGATTAAAATTAAGAAATATCATATATATGTAGTTGTTTAAGGTATTTTTTTCATATAATCCAATTGACACAAGGTAATTTTTAGGCGGAGTTTAACAGGATTGAATTCAAATATTTCCTCTTCTAGACTGATTGCCTAATCAAGGTTAAAGAGCCCAGTATGCCCTGCTATTTACCCATAGCTGGAGGGAGGCATGTGGATGCATAGCTTTGGAAATATATGTATACTTAACATATATACATTAAATATTAATATAAAATATACATTACACCTATACATATCATATATATGTAGTTGTTTAAGATATTTTTTTCATATAATCCAATTGAATACAATTAATTTTCAAAAAGATCTATTTGATCTGTAGATGAGATCATAGCAGGTATTACCACTCTGGGTCAGTAATGATAGCTTTTTTTTTGGGGGGGGCGGGGATTTTTGAAGGGGATACAGTCAGCAGATGATGAGACCATAGCGGGTATTACCACTCTTCTAATCAATTAATAATTAGTATAACTATATTGAGAATAGTAATAAAAACAGGCTTTAACAATGAAAACAAAGCCAAAATATATTAACTATCTTTAAGATTTAAATCAATCTTTTATTTATTGTAGCGGGTATTACCACTCTGGGTCAGTAATGATAGTTTTTTTTTCTTTTTTTTGGAGGGGGGTGAATTTTGAAGGGGATACAGTCAGCAGATTCTAAGTTCTTCTGACAGGACAAAATAGAATCATTAGTTCAGTGTCAATATAATAATGACCTGGATTTTTCTCTATGTTTGAATGTTATGTTATACAACAAAAGTATCTCATTCTAAGGTTTACTAAGCAAATGTACAAGGTGAACAGAGTAATTAGCAATTGCTAGTATGAATTAACAAGACCTGTGTGATCTTGTTTTTCTCCTCTGAGGTTTTGCAACAAAAGTATCTCATTCTAACAGTATTTTTGTTAGTATAAGGAAATTAAAATGCCAACTCATGAAATCGTTGTAACTTGTCTATCAGAGTTAACAGAGAAATACAAGTATTCTAAGCAAATGTACAAGGTGTAATTAGCAATTGCTAGTATGAATTAACAAGACCTGTGAGATCTTGTTTTTCTTCTCTGAGGTTTTGCCAGACATTATTTAAAGGGAAAACAGACAATTTCATTCTCATTATTTGTTGTATACCCTTCTCATTATTTACTCCTTCTATTCTTCTTCTGGCGTCTTTGATATCTTCTCTTCTAGGTCTTGGGCTTCGTCTTGGTGGTCGGTCGCACTTAACTCATTTCTTCCAATCAGTCTTGTTACCAAGACATTCATTAATCACAAGACCGTGTTATTTTTCTTAAACTTTTATTTCCTTAACTAAACATTTTGTAACTAAATAACTGACTAACATAGCGCACATATACAGTGTGAGTTCCAGTTAAGGCAGCACATGTTCTCTGCCTGATGTCAAACTGAAAACTGAGGACCCAACCAGGTCCCATGTGACTTCACATATTTCACGGCTTTCTGTACTATTCCATGGAAAATCCCGCCCGTGATATAAAAAGGGCCATCCCTCTAGAAATACAGGGGATTGACAATAATCTTATGCAACCGCATAGATTATGTAACATATTTAGGTACTACATGACAAGAATAAAGAATTGTCTTGGAGTAATATTCATGTTGATCCTAATCATTATAATTTCTTAAGGGAGCTAATCATTGAATATTAATTATAGTTGATTGTTTGTTTATTTACAGTTAATCAAAATACAAATCCCATATGACTTAACATCAATCTTGTGGCTGCTTTTGAGCGCAAGTGATAATAAATGATAAAATGGTGTTTTCAGCAAATAGAATAAATAAAAAGATGATTTATAAAACAAAGAACTTTATAACCACTGTGTGATTTTAATTAGATTCAGTAATTACAGTGGTATGGGCATACAAACTGAATTTTTCCTGGTTATATATTGGTCTGGTTCTTTTGGGATAGAGACCACAAAGTTAAGGTTTTGGCTATTATTCGCATAAATGTGTCCTGGCTTTTGTTGGAATTTTTCTAAGATATAAGGCGTGCGCCAGATGTACACCTCTACTTATAGACTCGCCTATAGGCACGTGACTGGGAAAGATTCCTATTGTCCAATCACTGGCAGTGCTGCTGCTGCTGTTGTTGTATTTATACTGGCCTGATTCTTAATCTTAGCTCATTACTACTTGGATCTTCTTGGATGACGGAACGTAGTACTATACCACAGGACATTGATTGCCAAAGGATACTATACCACAGAATACTTATACCACAAGGACTTATTGACTTTACTTACGAATTGAACTCCCTAGCTGTTTTTGAGGCGTTTTTCCCAAAATGTTTATGTGATATGAAAGCAATATCCCCACCCAGTCTTTTCTCGACAAGTAAATGTAAATATTTTAAACGCCCCCCCTTTTTGAATATTTTTAAGCGGTTTGAAGGGGTTTTTTATCGACAGATAACTCTTTTTAGTGGTTTGAAGGTGTTAAAAGTTAGCCACCACCACCAGGTTTTTTGACAAGTAAATGTAAATATTTTACCTCCCTTTAAAATATCTTTTTTTTTTCAGTATTTTCATTTTAATTTTATTCAAAGCAACTGTCAAATTTTTAGATAAAAACAACAAGTTTCAAAAATAAAAATAATCAAATATTATTAAACCAAACAAGTGTCACAAATTTTAAAATAAATACGACTGAGTTTCGAAAATAAAAACAATTAATATATATATACAACCACACATACATACACACAACAAACAAATATATATATATATATATATATATATATATATATATATTATATTTATATTTTTGCTTGAAGCAATTACAATGCGAATATCATAAATTCGATATTATAGAAGATATAATAATGATCAAGAATATTAAGTATATATATATTATATTTTTGCTTGAAGCAATTACAATCGAATATTGCATAAATTCGATAATTAAGTGATTCGCAAAGAATTACTCGGTGTTAGAATATCGTACAGACTGTTTCAAATTTATTAAGTCTCATCATCTTGACAGGTTAATTTTGCAGGAATTTCTCGGTGCAGTATCGTGCGAAACAGTATAGTTTCTAACTATCTTGCTGAAGTCCCAGGTTCGATTTCTGTCGAGGGAAATCGTTAGTATATATCCTGATGAGACTTAATAAAATTGAAACAGTCTGTACGATATTCTACACACCGAGTAATTCTTTGCAAACGACATTATTCACTATAATTATCGAATTTATGTGATATTCGCATTGTAATTGCCTTCAAGCAAAAATATAAATATTAATATAATACTTTATTCAACAATGCTTCTAAAAAAATAAACAAACATCCAAAAATCTTATATATATATATATATATTATATATATATATATATATATATGAGGAAAAGGGGGTTGGAATGAATCCGACAGAATAGGTAAAATATGAGGAATGAAAGAACAAAACTCAGACAAAAATGTGTAGTATATTTTGCTGGAGGAATAACTCGGTGTCTTAATTCAATAAAAGCTGAAGATCTGAGTTCAAAACTCCAGGGAAATATACTAACATTTTTGTTCTGAGTTTTGTTCTTTCATTCCTCATATTTTAACTCATATAATATATAATATATATATATATATATATATGAAAAAGTGAAAATGGATATTAATCCGACAATATGTGAAGAAAAGTTTATTAGAAAAAGAAACAACAAAATGTCATATGTTATGTTGACAAACGTTTTTTCGACCATATGAAGAGGTCTTTTTCTAAGCAAATGGAAAAACGAAATAAAAATATCATAGATCCGGAGGCACAGAACGCTCTCGCTCATTACGGAAATTTTTTTAAAAAATGTTTAAAAATGCGTATTTTTGTGTTTAAAAATAAAATTAATTTTATTTTAAAATTATAAGCATTTTTATATATGAAAAAACTCAAAAGGTTTGCAGTAAAAGTTTCAAAAGTTCAGGAAAATGTTCCGGCTATAAAAGAAGTTAAGAAATATAACTTCATATATATTTTCTATATAATATATTATATATATATAATTAAATCATGATTAATCGACAGTATGATTAACATATTGAAATACATATATTTTAATTTATTTATATATATATATATATATATACACTCCTTCAAACAGCTTGGGATTTCGATAGTAGCATGGGTGAATTTTGAGCAGGCACTGATTAGCGTTTTTAGGGCAGGAGACCAGGACGCATTTATGCGATATGCATCAAGGTTCTTAACTTAATTCAAGTAAACGTCAGATTTATATGACTGGCTCATTGAAACTTAAAACCTTTACAATGTATTTGAGATGTTAGTGTTTTCCAAAAGTTTCCTACCATCAAATTAATTACAGTCAAGTATTCATTAACACCTTTCATATTTTTATCACTTAAGATTAGAAGAATTAAAAACAAGAACAAGCTCAAAGATTTCAAAAATAATTTTTTTTACAAAATTAATATTTCAACAGATTTAAATTAATTGTTCTGAAATTACACTCTTTACCCAACACAGAAAAGAAAATACAAAAAACAACAAAACAAGAATGTGTACATAGTATTATGAACTACTTCCTCACATGCCACAGCACAACCCAGCAGTGTAGAAAGATCATGAACTGACACAGACTCTTAAGGGTGGAACGATTTACAAACACTACCCGGGCCTAACCAGTACTACATATCACTGTACCTTGCAACATTAATAAAGCTCTAACCGCATCAGCGTGGATATGGCAGTCCTATATTGTGACATCAAACCGACAAAGTCTGGTGGTATCGTGAGATACTGCTGGGTGCTCTGGGTTAGTGGTAATGATGCTTCGGCCGAACCATGCCTGAACCCAGAGTCATCATCTGATGAAGGCTTTGTTGGTTGCAATGCTACTGTGTAATAGCAGTCATTTATGAGATTATATATTCCTATCTTATAATGCCTTTGTTAAACTCTACATTTAACAACCCATCTCTTCACAGTTTCTAATGAAAATTCCCTTATTATTAAGAGAGGAAGTCCCTGTCACTATCATTTTAAACTGCAGCATTATAGTAACAAGTTTGAACTTCAAGTTTTTACATTCATTTTCAGACTAATACCCTTGGGATATCCTGAGTATTATGTTAAACTGCATGTAATGGTGTAGTAGTTCCAATTTTGGAACTCTGGGGAGTATGGAGTACCCTTCATCGCCATTACATCCCAGGTCCACTCTGGCCTGAAGTCATAATACCTGTTAGGGTCCCAGGTAATTTATGAGGAAGTGCGTCCCGGTCTCCTGCCTCAGAAATTGCTACCAGGTGACTATTAAAATAACGTCCCCAGCTATGTCGTCTCGGCGATGTAGTCGAAAGAAAACAACCAACTTAGGGCGTTAAATGTATTTTAGAAGGGGGGCTTCTCTTTTTTGTCGTAATTATTATTTATTTATCGTAATTTGTCATAATTCTTGTTTATTTATAGAAATTTGTCGTAATTCTTGTTTATTTATAGAAATTTTCGTAATTCTTGTTTATTTATCGTTATTTGTCGTAATTCTTGTTTATTTATTGTAATTTGTCGTAATTCTTGTTTAGATATGAAGATGGATATATAGTTTGGAATAGACTGAGATAGATGGATAGATAGATTAACAAACAAAATAATATAGATAGATATGAACAAATGGAGACGATATAATTAACTATATAGTTAAATCAGGAAAATTTTGTATAGATTAGATGTGGCACAAGGCCAGAAGTATGGGGCACCAGGGAGATTGAGTTCACAAATAATGGTCTGCTAATCTTGCTTGCTAACCATTACACCACATGTGGTGTCTAGATATGAATGTATGATATATATATATATATATATATATATATATATATACCTTTTGTTACAAGAATTGTTTTCCTTTCATCCACAGTCGGAAGAGCATCCAACAAAATCTCTCTCTNGAGAGAGAATGCAGGATAGACCTCCTTGCTGTTTGCTGATATTAACTATAAGCGCACTTTACTACACTTCACTAGTGAAAAGAGGATAGACTCCTCCTTGCTGTTTTTGGCTGATATTAACTATAAGCCACTTTACTACACTTCACTAGTGAAAAGAGGATAGACTCCCTTGCTGTTTGGCTGATATTAACTATAAGCCACTTTACTACACTTCACTAGTGAAAAGAGGATAGACTCCCCTTGCTGTTTGGCTGATATTAACTATAAGCCACTTTACTACACTTCACTAGTGAAAAGAGGATAGACTCCCTTGCTGTTTGGCTGATATTAACTATAAGCCACTTTACTACACTTCACTAGTGAAAAGAGGATAGACTCCTTGCTGTTTGGCTGATATTAACTATAAGCCACTTTACTACACTTCACTAGTGAAAAGAGGATAGACTCCCTTGCTGTTTGGCTGATATTAACTATAAGCCACTTTACTACACTTCACTAGTGAAAAGAGGATAGACTCCCTTGCTGTTTGGCTGATATTAAACTATAAGCCACTTTACTACACTTCACTAGTGAAAAGAGGATAGACTCCCTTGCTGTTTGGCTGATATTAACTATAAGCCACTTTACTACACTTCACTAGTGAAAAGAGGATAGACTCCCTTGCTGTTTGGCTGATATTAACTATAAGCCACTTTACTACACTTCACTAGTGAAAAGAGGATAGACTCCTTGCTGTTTGGCTGATATTAACTATAAGCCACTTTACTACACTTCACTAGTGAAAAGAGGATAGACTCCCTTGCTGTTTGGCTGATATTAACTATAAGCCACTTTACTACACTTCACTAGTGAAAAGAGGATAGACTCCCTTGCTGTTTGGCTGATATTAACTATAAGCCACTTTACTACACTTCACTAGTGAAAAGAGGATAGACTCCCTTGCTGTTTGGCTGATATTAACTATAAGCCACTTTACTACACTTCACTAGTGAAAAGAGGATAGACTCCCTTGCTGTTTGGCTGATATTAACTATAAGCCACTTTACTACACTTCACTAGTGAAAAGAGGATAGACTCCCTTGCTGTTTGGCTGATATTAACTATAAGCCACTTTACTACACTTCACTAGTGAAAAGAGGATAGACTCCTTGCTGTTTGGCTGATATTAACTATAAGCCACTTTACTACACTTCACTAGTGAAAAGAGGATAGACTCCCTTGCTGTTTGGCTGATATTAACTATAAGCCACTTTACTACACTTCACTAGTGAAAAGAGGATAGACTCCTTGCTGTTTGGCTGATATTAACTATAAGCCACTTTACTACACTTCACTAGTGAAAAGAGGATAGACTCCCTTGCTGTTTGGCTGATATTAACTATAAGCCACTTTACTACACTTCACTAGTGAAAAGAGGATAGACTCCCTTGCTGTTTGGCTGATATTAACTATAAGCCACTTTACTACACTTCACTAGTGAAAAGAGGATAGACTCCCTTGCTGTTTGGCTGATATTAACTATAAGCCACTTTACTACACTTCACTAGTGAAAAGAGGATAGACTCCCTTGCTGTTTGGCTGATATTAACTATAAGCCACTTTACTACACTTCACTAGTGAAAAGAGGATAGACTCCCCTTGCTGTTTGGCTGATATTAACTATAAGCCACTTTACTACACTTCACTAGTGAAAAGAGGATAGACTCCCTTGCTGTTTGGCTGATATTAACTATAAGCCACTTTACTACACTTCACTAGTGAAAAGAGGATAGACTCCTTTGCTGTTTGGCTGATATTAACTATAAGCCACTTTACTACACTTCACTAGTGAAAAGAGGATAGACTCCCTTGCTGTTTGGCTGATATTAACTATAAGCCACTTTACTACACTTCACTAGTGAAAAGAGGATAGACTCCCTTGCTGTTTGGCTGATATTAACTATAAGCCACTTTACTACACTTCACTAGTGAAAAGAGGATAGACTCCCTTGCTGTTTGGCTGATATTAACTATAAGCCACTTTACTACACTTCACTAGTGAAAAGAGGATAGACTCCCTTGCTGTTGGCTGATATTAACTATAAGCCACTTTACTACACTTCACTAGTGAAAAGAGGATAGACTCCCTTGCTGTTTGGCTGATATTAACTATAAGCCACTTTACTACACTTCACTAGTGAAAGAGGATAGACTCCTTGCTGTTTGCTGATATTAACTATAAGCCACTTTACTACACTTCACTAGTGAAAAGAGGATAGACTCCCTTGCTGTTTGGCTGATATTAACTATAAGCCACTTTACTACACTTCACTAGTGAAAAGAGGATAGACTCCCTTGCTGTTTGGCTGATATTAACTATAAGCCACTTTACTACACTTCACTAGTGAAAAGAGGATAGACTCCCTTGCTGTTTGGCTGATATTAACTATAAGCCACTTTACTACACTTCACTAGTGAAAAGAGGATAGACTGCTTTGTTGTTTGGCTGATATTAACTATAAGCCACTTTACTACACTTCCACTAATATCATGATGCTGAGTAATTAGCATCATAATAATTATAAAACTTTAGGAATTATAATGTTAATAGATAATAAAACTAAGAAAAGAAAAAAAAAGAATAATTAATGTTAATACTTCCAAATGCCATTTTTAATTCAAGTTGTAAAGATATCTTTAATGTAACCTTTTGTTACAGCAGACATTAATTTCGAAGTGAATAGCAAAAGTCATCAAAGAGACAAAGAGCGCTGATAGTTGAAAGCAAAATGTTTGATAGGAGACCGAGTGTAAAGTGTGTGGGAGGGGATGACGCGCTCAGTTCCAGGTACTTTATATCACATACCCTTTAGGCACCTCATGTGGTGTAATGGTTAGCAAGCTAGACTCGCAGACCATTGTTAGTGAGTTCAATTCTCATTGAGCGCCCATACTTCTGGCCTTGTGCCACATCTAAGCTAAGCTTAGTAAATAACTATATCACCACCCTTTGAATCTACATACAATTCTAAGTTATCTAATTCATTAGTCTCAATAAACATATGATATTTTAAATCAATATAACTCCGCCAATTTTTGGAATTGGAATCTCAAATTTTGGGGATTGGCTATCCTCACCTGGAAAAATTTAAGAAAATTGAAGTGCAAATTTTAAGAAATTTTTGCAAAATGTTTGTAGCTTTGGTTCTGAGCAAATATCAAACTATCTTTTTGGTACAAATAATGTTCAATATAAGTGAAATAATAATTGAAAAAAATGGTTGATTTTAATTCATTTTGTTTTCATCTATTTACCTTGAACCTACAGCTTCCAGTTTAAAAAAAATGAATGATTGCTGATACTGTTGTATAGCCGTATATACCTTCTGCCATACTCGGTATATAATAGAGAGAGAGAGAGAGAGAGAGAGAGAGAGAGAGAGAGAGAGAAAATTAGATTAGAGATGGGGGTCTTACTTGGTACTCTGTTGGTTACTTGCTTCTTCTTTATCTTGTCCGGCCGATTTCTATCTGCTGTTAAGGTTGATTTCTTTCTTGGTTCTTCTTACTTCTTTGGTCTGGGCTGAGCTGGTCATTGTCTTAATTATTTAACAAACACAACAAGTTTGTTCTTGAACAAGTTTTATATAAACTCTTAATAAGTGTACCAATTATTCTAAGTAGAATAAAGCTTTCCAAAGTCTATCGGAGTTACATCCCCTACTTTATTATTACTTCTCCTTTGGAGAACTCTCTAGGGAATAATAGACTATATAAACTCTTAGTAGGTGTACCAATTATTCAAAGTAGAATAAAGCTTTCCAAAGTCTATCAGTGTTATCAGTTGTCAGGCTTTATCAATATTTTCTTTTGAGCCTCATTTAACTTTTTTTTTCTTTTTTAGTTTATGAAGAAGCAAACACCAGAATATTTATTTATGCAGAGATAGAAAGTAATAATATATATATTTCATCAACACCAATTCAGGGATATATCTATGAATACATAATCTTTACATCTGTACCCATAGATAGGTATCATTACATTTCACCCATTCATAGACACCAATATGTTTATATACTTTTCATGGACATCTGTATTTTTGCACCCTCTTCTACACTTTGCTACCTAATAGCTGGCAGATATTCAAAATGATGTGTAATTTGAACTGAACTACACAATACTGATTTAGAGATAAATTCACAACTTTAATTCTGAAATAGAATTTTGAAAGATATAAATATAGTTAGTGCATTGTATCAGAGCCTAAAAGAATATTTCAGATATATTAGATTGTTACAAAAATAATGGCCGATTGAAGTGCTTGGTTTTGAAATGTCATTTTAACATAGAATCTGTTGTTTATTTCAGGTGAATTTTTGCATATATAAGAATTAATGTGTGCTCAAAAATAAAATTTAATTTATTTTCAGAAAGTATTTTTGAAAAATAGGAGCCTTCAAAGATAAACATGCCTAAACATGACCTTCGCCTTCTTATGTAGCATGAATTATATTTGCCTCAAAACAATCCATGTTATGAGTATGTTTAAAATCTGCAATTTAATTTATAGTCAAAATCATTAATTAATCAGAATTGATCATATTTATTCATTTTTCCATCCGCTCTGTCGGCTGGGTGTTAGAATGCAAGAGGGGTAAGACTCCCCCAATGGGGCCACCTGTTGGCCGTGGGTGGCGACCCATGATGCTTAAGGTTAGAGCCCAGGTGGATGAGCAGTTCATGATTTGCAATACTCCACTTTGGTCCTTCTTGGGCTAGACGGGCGGTCGGAGAGGCCCCCTCCGATCAATCGGCTGGTCACGTCAAGCCCTAGCACCTATATGATTTTCCCAACCCTATTGCCCTTATGGCAAGCCCAACCCCTTTTTATCATATGGGTACTAGAAGGCAGTGGCTGTGGGTCTACATGTCCTGGGAATGACGTTAAACTCTATCTGATAGTGAGGTTCCAGTTCTGGAAGTTTGGGAATGTGGAGCACCCCTTCATCACCATTGCTCCCTGGTCCGTTCTGACCCGGAGTGGTAGTACCTGTTAGGGTCCCATCTATGGGTTAAATAGAAAAATGTATTTATAAAAAAATTGTATTATCCATTAAGAATTGATTTATTTCAAAACTTTATCGGCATTAAATGACCCACTGAGGTTGATATGCTGTAAAACAAAACAAACCAAACAAACCAATCATTTCTCCATGAAAACCTGAGTTATATTTGCTTCAAAACAATCCATGTTATGAGTATGTTTAAAATCCTGCAATGTGTCTTATATATCACTTTACATAATATAATGTGTGATTAACTTGCATACTGGTTTTACCGAAACTGTGTTTAATAAACAATTACTTGGTGTTATTGATCTGTAATATTGCGACATTGTTTCTAGCTCCTGAAACATGATTGGTAACATAATTTTCATCTTGTAGCTTTATTATGTACTAGCAGTGACTACCCGGCATCGCCTGGGTAGAAGGGGATTTTTTAAGTTAGTCCCACAGATCCATAATTACTGAATCATGAGTTGAATCCTCGTGGGATGCCTCATTTAAATCCCTATGTAAAAAAATAGATCTTGTATTGATCCAGCTACTCTGAAAAGAAATGTTAATGTCTACTATCTAAAATATTAAATGAAAATAATTTTAAATTTTATTTTTTAATTATCTTCACAAATATAAATCAAATCTCTATTATTTTTGCTCAAAAACCAAGCCCTGGTGATATCTAATGTGTATATATATTTAATTTTTTGTTAATTGTTTTATTTTTGAAGTTTCCTCCGGACATACATATACACACAACTGCCCTTTATATATGTATAGATTACCTTAAGTCAATACATTCTTAACATAAATATCAATGAAACAATTTTTTAGTTTATATTAATATTTATATTTTTGCTTGAAGGCAATTACAATTCATATATCGCATAAAATTCGATAATTATAGAATTTTAGTGTATGTAGAACATTGTAGAATACAATAAGTAGAAAGATAATTATAGTAAAACGATAATATAAAATAGTAGAACGATAATTATAGAATTATTCGGTGTGTAGAACATTGTACAGACTGTATGATGTTCTACACACCGAATAATTCTTTACCAAAATTCCCTTAGCATTTAATATCTTCTATAATTATCGAATCTTATGCAATATATGCATTGTAATTGCCTTCAAGCAAAAATATAAATAGTAATATATACTTTATCAGCAATGCTTCTAAAAAAAAAAAAACATCCAAAAATCCAATTTTTTAGGTTTTTTTTGTACGTAAATCTTTAAAAAATAATATTTACATCACTTCAGCCTCCTGCACATTATGACCTACTTTTATTACATACACTATTATGAGAAGAAAATATTTTAAAGATATAATTAACACAGGATGTTATGATTAGGGGAAACAATTTTATGTGTCAATACTTAAGCATTTCGGTATATTGTACCATCTTCAGTGTGTGAATGTATGAATATGATGAACATCATATTCACACGTTCATTATACACTTAACGTCTTTCATTTTGTCCCTCACAATAACACTACTTAACAGTGTCCTGAAGATGGTACAATATACCGAAATGCTTAAGTATTGACACATAAAATTGTTTCCCCTAATCATAACATCCTGTATTTGTTATATTTTAAAAATTTTTCTTCTCATATTGTTGGATTAATTTCCTCACCATATTTCCATACACTATTATATACATGGCGCTACAGGTACTATGTAACCCAGTACCACCTGTCTCATAGTCGGGTTATCGGCGACTAAACCGGTTACCCCACCAAGCCTATCTGGTGAGGAGGATGGCTAGACATCCAGCAGGACGAAAAACAAAACCTGTCAAAGGGCGGATGAAGCCTTTCGCTCAACGGCCATCTAGCAAATAACATACGTGGGGACGTAGAAATACTTGGATTGGTATCCAGGCGCATAGCAAAACCACCGGGAGAGATGCATTCCTCAGCCTTGTCAAGGCAAGTGTCTAGGAGAAGGAAAACTCCAAAATTTAACCTGCAGTGGCTGCTGCAGCCAATGATGTTGACTTATTCTTCTTTTTGGTTCAAATGTGGCAGTCACTTAGAGAGTGGGATTGGTTTTGTGCAAAGCTTTTCCTCACTTAAAAAAGCTTCAGGCACAGGCATTGCTTGATATGCAATACATATCTTGTTCTTTATATGTTTTTGAAGCTCACCATTATATTGTTTGAACTGTTGAGCTTTTTTTTTTTTATTTTATTTTTTTTGGTTATTATTATTATTGTTACTATATCAAGCAATGGCAATACTTGAATACGAGTTTGCTGCCATCATATACATATAGTGTAAAATAACGTACTCCTGAGTTGTGATCAATCGTTTGTCAGACAATATATTAAATTGACATTTTATGTATCTATAGAAATTTAGTTCGCCCTGAATTTATAGCACATCCAGATGTTGGTACCCTTGGTGATCCCCTAATACACTTAATGGGTAACACCAGCACAGAGTATGGTGATAATTATAAATTGATTATTTTGTAAAATCTATTAAATGCCTTCTTTTAAATGACTATGTTAAGCTGTGCTATTCCAATTGAGAAAAATTAATAAGGGAGAGTCAAAAATTATCTGCATTTCACAATAACATATCAATATTATTATCACACTGTGTTCTGCACATGTGTGCTTATAGTTTTTACAGTTGTAGTCACATGATTTAAACGTTGAGCCATTTTGCTTGCTGTTTTTACAGTGTAAAGATGACCACCCCACTAACAGTATGCACAAAGGAAGTGACCCAATTTCTCTGTTCAGAAGGAGTGTAAAGGGCTCAAATTCATCAGAGACTTTTAGCACAATATGGGGACAGTGTACTACTGTGGAGAAGTGTGTATAAGTAGATAGAGAAGTTTAAAAGTCACACACACACAAAGAGCGAGCAGGGCACTGTCAACCTCCACCACTGATGAGAAGATTCAGCCAACTTGAAAGATGGTAATGGTGAACCATCAAGTTAACAGCGATGAGGTAGCTTGTTCTCAGCAGATTAGTTATAATTCTGGCTATCGCATCATCTACAATGAGCTTGGGTTTCATAAAACAAGTATTGATAATTTTTAAAATCTCCCAAGTATCTTTTCTAGATTCACACTAAAATCTAACAGGAAAACCAAAGAAATTAGTTTAACGAGAGTGCCAAACAGCACGGATCATCTTAGCATCCAAGTTGAAAAAAAAAAAAATTTCTGCTCTTATATTGGACAAAATTAAGAAGCGCATGGTGTGATGGTTAAATTCATGGGAAATGGACTCGTCGCCCCGAGTTCAAATCCTAGATGTGATAATTGCATTTCACTTTGCACTAATACCCTTGGGAAAGGTATGAATCCTACTCTCTCCCCAGCTATGGATAAATAGTAGGGCAGACTGGGCTCTTTAACCTTGGTTAGGCAACCAGTCTAGGAGAAGGAAAACTCTGAATTCAAACTTGTTGAACTCCGCTTAAGAAATTGACCTTGTGTCACATCCTGCTCGTGCGGAGGGGTTGGTAAATATATATATTGGACAAAATTTGTAAATTCTAACGGCAGTCTTTTTAATTATAAGTAAGTAAAGTAAAGTCATTGGGTGCGGTCTAAAGTCGGTATCAGCCAATCAGCAAGGGAGTCTATCCCCTTTTCACAAGCGCTAGACCAAGGAGATTGTTTTTTGGCATCTGAGGTGGAGTGCCACACCTACCATCAGCTCCTTACCCTACCGCACAGATCCCTGTGCTACTCATACGCTGAGTTGGCGAGGACCGGAATCGAACTAGGAACCTTGTAGTTTTTAGCCGAACGCTCTACCGACTGAGCTAACCCGGTCCTATCTTTTTTATTTTAGATTTCATTAATTGTAAAAAAAAGATCTCAAGAAATTAGAAAAACAAGAAATAACACTAACTAATAACATATTGGATTATACAGGCATTTGAATTTCAATAAAACATTATACAGGCATAAAACAGATACATTAAAACATAGAACATTATATAGGCATAAAACATAAAACATTAAACATTATAAAACATTATAAAACATTATAAAATTATCAAAAACATTATAAAACATTATAAAATTATAAAATTTGTAAAAACATAATAAAACATTAAAAACATTATAAAATTATTAAAAACATTATAAAACATTATAAAATTATCAAAAACATTATAAAATTATTTAAAACATTATAAAACATTATACAGGCATAAAAACAGGCATAAACATTATACAGGCATAAAACAGGATTATACAGGCATTTGAATTTCAATAAAACATTAGATTAAATAAGTGACAAAAAAAATTAGAAACTGGTGAAGATACAAGTGATTCCTGCCAATGAATTTAATTAGAAGTTTCCAGCTGATTGGACTTTTTAAGTCAGACAATAAAAGCTTTAAACTAAGACAAAGAAATTTTATACTAGTTGGTAAATGGTTTGGAATGACACTTAATCAAGCAGACATTTCAGTCTAGTTTTCTGGAACCTCAACAGAACATTTATCTTTAATTCAGTATTTTGTTTTCTTTTTTTTTTAATAATTTTTTAATTTTTTATTGAAATAGATCACTTAGTAGGCCTGAGCCTATTCTAGTTGTGACCACCCCAAGTGGAGTTTGACAGGTTTGAATTCAGAATTTTCCTTCTCCTAGACTGTTGCCTAACCAAGGTTAAAAGCCCAGTCTGCCCTACTATGTATCCATAGCTGGAGGGAGAATAGTTGGATTCATACCTTTCCCAAAGGTATTAGCATTATATGAACTGTGGCTTCATCCAGGATTTGAACTCATCTCACCTTGTTCATGTTCTTGGGTAAATAGTAGAGCAGACTGAGCTCTTTAACCTTGATTAGGCAACCAGTCTAGGAGAAGGAAAACTTTAAATTCAAACCTGTTAAACTCTACTTTATAAATATATATATATATATATATATAAAGTAGAGTTTAACAGGTTTGAATTTAAGGAGACGGAAAACTTTAAATTCAAACTTGTTATTAAGGGTCGGCTAAAAAAAGCCATATCATAAATACATCGCTTGTGTAATCAAATTTAAAGTTTTCCTTCTCCTAGACTGGTTGCCTAATCAAGGTTAAAGAGCTCAGTCTGCTCTACTATTTACCCATAGCTGAGGAAGAATAGTTGGATTCATACCTTTCCCAAGGTTATTAGCGCTATGTGAACTGTGGCTTCGTCCAGAATTTGAACTCGGGTCTGTTTAAACATGCATACTTACATACAAGAACTGATTAGAAATAAGATCTCCTACCACATTATACTTTGTGATACCATATGGAAGGAGACCTAATTTATGAATCAACACTTTTAAAATAGTAAATGTTAAAACGTGTTTAGACTTGTACTTGGTAGTAAATAAATTCCTGTTCAAATGTGCTTAATGTCAATTTGCAATATAACAACATTGAGTAAATAACATTCATTAGTCATGAGTGCTACACCAGTTTCATTTAAAGCGCAATCTGAAATAGAATTTTGGTGGCTAGAAGATTGGGCACCAATCAAAACTAATTGACATATGAAAGCAATTTATTGTGAATATTTTGTAGTATTTTGAGCAAGAAATATGTTGATAGGTTAATTTTAAATCAGAGCAGGTGTGTCAGGACCTGAAGGGATGGCTGAGAAAATATGATAATAGAAAAAAAAGTTTGATTGAAAGTCAATGATAAAGAGATAATTGTTTTCCCATTATTGAAATAAACAAACAAAAAAATCCTCTTTTCCTTTTTGTAAACAATTTCGAACAAAATATCCAGACATGTGGCGACAGAAATGGGCAAGACCTTTGATTTTGTTTAGAATATTAAAGCCATCTGGAATTATGAGTGTGTAAGGGATGTTGATTACAGAAACAGTTACCCTAACGAAGATCTAATCAAAATTTGACATGTTCTGGAATGTTCTAGAATTTCCTAGAAAGTTAAATATTTATTTGCTTTTTTTTTCATCATGAAAACACTGGGACATACTGTACTGAACAAGTGGCACAAAGAGTCAGTGTAATATTGTAGTGAGAGGAGAGACTTGTCTCGTAGAGCAAAGTGGGCGTGAACCTGTCTGGCTTGCTGGAGGAGTGAAAAGGAAAATATTGCACTAAAATTTAAATAAGCACGATCTTGAAGCTAAGAGACATGGTGATATTAAATCTGCATGTATGCAAATTTTTCTCTGATCACTCTACATAAAAACCAAGCACAACAACCGAGAAGGGGTTGAAATGCTTGAAAGCAGTGAATGAATTGTATTTGGAGAACTGCGAGAATATTGTTATGGGAAGAGAAAGTTTGTCGCGAGACCTGGCAGTTGAAGAAAGAGATTAGCCTAATCAATTTCACAACCTATTAACATTATTAATGTTAGTGCAGCATCTGGTTGGCTTGTAGATGCAGTTTCTTAAAACCTCTTACCAGAGGCTGTACCTAGTGTCAGAAAAGCTCACTTGACTCAAATGCTGAAGCTAATCTCATATACCATTACATCAGAAGCCTGAAATTCAAACTTGTTTCATAATAATATTTTTATCTAGACTAAAGGACTAGCAGGACCTGTGGATATACCACAATAATAATGTTTCATAATAATATTTACCACAATAATAATGTTTCATAATAATATTTTTATCTAGACTAAGGACTAGCAGGATCTGTGGATATACCACAGTATGATAATTTAATTATTATAACGTTTGATATGTTTAATTAAGAGCTATTGCAAATTGTTCAATATTTAAAAAATATCATAATGTTGATTTAACTCTCTCTCACTCTTTTTTTCATTTTTTCCTTCTTTTAATCTTTTCATAATATTTGATTGAAACAGATTGGTGTTATTGCTTCAACATGCTCAACCTTCTCTATCTTTCTCCCAGTATCTTTCTTTCTTATTATATTTTGTGTGTGTAACAAGTGGAGTGTCCCATTATTTAGCTGAGGTGACAGCAGACATTCATAAGAAATAAGAATTTGACGAATAAGCAATACCAGATAATCAGAATTTACATTTTTGCATTTAATCTTGTTCAATTTGCATGATCTTATTTCTAACCAGAGAGTGTTACAAGATGATAATGGTTGGAAGATTGAGGAACAAGAGTATAGCGTAATTATTGTGGTCTACGGGGAATTTGGGGATTGAAAAGAAAATGGTAATCGGATTTCTAGAGAAAGGGAAGAAAAAGAAATAAGAACAAAAAGAGGTTAAGTTTGGAAGGGTAAACACTCAATGGGGGTACAGCCATTGACCGAGCAATGACCCAGGAACTAGATTTAAAAATTAAAACGGAAGTTCCGAGTTTCTGCGGAGGAGCGGAAGAGGAAGTAAAGAAAATTTGCTCTCTCTTTTTCGCTGAACCCAAGGAGGGTTGGACGTGTTTGTTGGAGCTCTGTCGTGACATATCTTGGGTAGCAACGAACAGCGCCATGAACTTGATAGAATACCTTGATCTTACTCTCTCCTCTCCTTCTCTCTGAAAAAGAACCCACAAGCCTAGAAATAAATAAACAACCCCTTTGTGACTATATGACTTTGTATGTTGTTCCTTCGAGCTAACGATGACTACTACTACTAATGATAGAATACCTTGATCTTACTCTCTCACTCTCCTTCTCTCTGAAAAAGAGCCCACGAGCCTAGAAAGAAATAAACAACCCTTGTGACTATATGACTTTATATGTTGTTCCTTCGATCTAACGACCACTACTACTACTAATAACTACTATTACAACCCGACCGGTCCCTACGCAACAAGGTATTAATATATAGATTTTTTTTCTTCACAGAAGTAAGAATAGTTAAAAAAGAAAATTATTTGTCAAGCAATAAGATAGTCTTTCTTTTACTTTAAAAGAACTAGCAATGACATATGCTGCATTTATTTTTTTGGCAAACTTAATGAGATATAAACCAGTGAGAAAATAACCATATAGTGTATCAAATATGTTATCTACCAAGAAGAGAGAGTGAGTACTTTAGAATTATTCATAGATTTAGGAGAATATAGGACAAATCACAAACTACTTTGGAGTCATTATTCATAAAATCTATGCAAGGAACACTATTTGGTCATAAATTTTCCAATCACTATCATGCAGCCTTGCACCTCAACCAGACTGATAGCAAACAATAAACCTTTTATGATATCCATCAAAACCAACTGCCTGGAGAAAGGGTCTCTTAATGGCTTCTTATAATGTAGGTTGGGTAGACAAATCAGAAATCTAACAGTGAAATCAAGTCTTTTGTACATAGCACACCATGCCAATAATTTTAGGTAACCTATGATTCTCAAGATACAGAGTTTAAACGAATAAAATAAAATAAAAAAGATGAAAGACTGTCCAGAGATTCTAGATCAGACCTGCCCAAGTAATTTCATACTCTGATTAAAAGACAGAAAACCTGTGACAAAGAAATTCAAGACGAGGTCAGATGAAGTCTGTATACAACACCTACTCAATCTTATTGAATTTCATTCTACCTTCCAATTATATATTATACATCATATACAGGGTGTTCAGGATAAATTTGACATATTTATATTTGGTTATTTTTGGTTGAAGGTATTGACACACACTACGCACCACTTAAAAGCTTGGACCCTTCTTCATTCATATACATGATGACAGATAGAATGGATGACTGGAACCCACCTAAATCATGAAAAAGAATAACTTGTATCATGATGATCTGCACCGGCCATCAAAATAAGGAGATTATGGTTGCTGCCCAATGCTCCCTGAACACTATAAAAACAATCAGGCATGAACTGGAGAATTGTCATGGAGACTACGAGGCTGTGGCTAGAAGAAAGCAACTTAACAGATGATCTGATTGCATTCGTACAGCATTTTTTCAAAGAGGGTATCAGGTGGAATTCAGATGCCTATGTGGAGTTGCTAAACACTGCAGTCAAGCACTGGATAACAAGGGTAGCCAATGGTAGGCCATATGTATGGCAACAGGATTCGACCCCCTGACATATCTCTGGGAAAAGTCAAAATGGTTGTAGGAGAATTTTTACAACTACACCAGTCCTAATGTTTGGCTTCCAAACTCCCCAGATCTTAACCCAATGGATTATTATGTATGTGATGCTGTTGAGAAAGACACCAATCACCATGCCAGTACTACAAAAGCCCAATTAATCGTAAGTATTAAGGTAGTTTTTGAGACCCTCACCAGGTAAACTGTAACATCAGCTTGCTCCAGATTCTGGAGCAGGATTGAGGCTGTGATCGACACTAATGGTGGTTATTTTGAGTGAAACTTGTTGACAGTAGTGTAATTTCCGTGCCTGTTGAATTTCTTTACAATCCATTAAATTTTGTAGTTACCAGCCACTTTTTCTTTTTCCTTATGAAACTGTCAAATTTCTCTGTTGATATGGATTACTACATGATATATATAATGTTCTTATTGATATTCTTATTGATTATACTTGTGTGTGTGTGTGTGTGTGTGTGTGTGTGTGTGTATACAGGGCACGTGGCATAATGGTTAGAGTCATGGGAAATGGACTTGTTGACTTGAGCTCAAATCCTAGACAAAGCTGTTTGCAATTCACATAGTGCTAATACCCTTGGAAAGGTATGAATTCATTTAGTAGGGCAGACTGGGCTCTTTTAACCCTGGATAGGTAACCAGTGTAGGAGAAGGAAAATTCTGAATTTGAAATCCTGAGGTCAGTCATTGATTGGGTTTGTGGCATTCATTGTGCACCAATTCTTTCTTATTGATTGTGCCAAAAAGTGCGGATGTTCCAACACAAGCCTTCAGCATTATAAACAAAACACTGTTTAGATTGTTCACTGGATGAACCCTCATGTGTCAAAATTAATGAGAGAGTCCATAAAGGGCCAATGCTAGAGTGTCATGCCACCCACCCCTGAATCTATGATAAAGAGCTCCCACATTACAACATGTTAATTTTCATAAAGTAGTATTGATATAAGATACATGAATATAGTTGCAATACCAATATGTAAGAGCCCAGCCTGCTCTACTAGCTACCCATAGCTGGAGGGAGAATAGTAGGATGCATACCTTTCCAAAAGGAATTAGTGATATGTGAAATGCTACCAGGCTCAGATTTGAACTTTTGTTGCTCTGTCTATTTTCTACAATGATAGCCATAACACCACTGACCCTCTGCATATATATATATATATATAACTTTCAAAGAAAGAAAAACTTAACAATCCGTTATCCTGTTATATTTTATTTCAACCAGAAAATCAAAAAACTTTTTTTGAGTTCTAGCCTCATCAGACAGGTTTTACAAAATACAAAATTTTACTCTGTATATAATCTAATTTATTGATTATTACAGATTGAGCTCTTTTTAGGGATTTATAAAAATCCTTGTATGTGTATATGTTTGCACCTACAAGAGCATACAGTATGGTCGTACAGTGAGATTTCGAAGATCCCAAATAGAATCATCCCTTAAACCAGTCATTTGGATTACCTTACATATATATATGGGCCGGGTTAGCTCAGTCGGTAGACATTCGACTAGAAACCACAAGGTTCCTAGTTCGATACCGGTCCTCGCCAACTCAGCGTATGAGTAGCACAGGGATCTGTGCGGTAAAGTAAGGAGCTGATGGTAGGTGTGGCGCTCCACCTCAGATGCTAAAAACAATCTCCTTGGACTAGCGCTATTGAAAAGGGGATAGGCTCCCTCGCTGACTGGCTGATACCGACTTTAGGCCGCCCCGATGACTTTACTTTACTTTTACATATATATATATATATATATATTATAATATATATATATATATAATATACAACCCCTCTGCTTGAGTAGGATGTGACACAATGTCAATTTCTTAATTTTTTGCAGTTATTCTACTTGTTAGGATTTAAGACTTCATTCTTTTTTTTTTTAATTGAATTTTTTTTTTCAAGTCATTTTATATGTATTTCAAAATTTTGGTAGATTATGGACTTCATAATTCATTTAGTATTTTTACCTACATCTGTACTGTACATCGAAGTTGTAATTAATTTTGCTACTTTATTCTATGATCTAGCAAACAAATTTAAAAAAAAAAGATAAAAAAAACAATTGAGGATGATTATAATGCCAAAATATTGATGAAATTGATGATATTCCAATTTTTTTTAATGATATCATCTATTTGATTCCATAGCCTATAAAAAGTAAACTGACAATTTGGCTGAGATCCGAGAGACTGTCTATAAACAAAACAATTTGGTAAGCAGATGACAGTCGACAATGAAGAACAGAAGGTACATTAATGAATCAGTTATAGACTAACAAGAGAAATTCCTGTCTTTTCAGAATTGTATGAATATGGTAGACTTTTACATAGAACAATTTACACAGTCATGACAGTGTATTGTTGTTTTTGTTGTTGTTGTTGATGTTGGATAGAGATCAAGGAATTGTCATTAGATTCCGAAAGAGTTTCTGAGTTTGATGGCTTTATTATTGAAGATTAGCAAAGCCAATCATAATCTGATTCAAAGTTTATAGGAAGTGATGTCAATCTTATTTGATCTGTTAAAACTTTATTTTATCAAAAATAAGTTTATAGGAAGTGATAATAATCTTATTTGATCTGTTAAAACTTTATTTCATCAAAAGTAAGTGATATATCCGGGTTAAGGGATATATTTTTGAAGTTGGTAGTTGGTATATTATCGCAGTAGTAATTGGTACATCGGTTAGTAATCAGTCTCTGAGCAGTCGTGGTGTCGTCTAGCGAGTAAAGTTAGCTTGGAGCATAAGGTCTAGTCTATCGAGTAAGTGTAGGTCCAACACAGTGTCAACTATTTATACATGACACTGTCCAATCAGATTACAGTGAGGGGGTACCAAGGTATTTACACATTCATTATATCAGTAAGTTTATAGGAAGTGATAATAATCTTATTTGATCTGTTAAAACTTTATTTTATCAAAAATAAGTTTATAGGAAGTGATGTCAATCTTATTTGATCTGTTAAAACTTTATTTTATCAAAAGTAAGTTTATAGGAGGTGATGTCAATCTTATTTGATCTGTTAAAACTTTATTTTATCAAAAATAAGTTTATAGGAAGTGATGGTAATCTGATTTGATCTGTTAAAACATTAGTTTATCAAGGCAACTAAGTTCAAAGAATAAAGAAAATTTTGATGAATATTTTCTTTTTTTGCTCTTCAACATTACAACAATGCAAAATGATCCTCATTCATACATATTCTGCAAGTATGATCTCAAGTGCTTTGGCATTACCCCTTTCAGCTGGGAAAAATTTGGTTTAGGACTGCCCTGGTGGTGGCAGGCTCTCCTTAGTGGACCGTTCATATCTGAAGTCACCCTGGGACAACATCAAGAAGGCAAGAAGTCCAGAAGAAAGCAGCGGCAACAAACCACCGGCACATCAACATATTCAGGGACAGCCTTCACATGTTTAATCTGTGGTCGAGAATGTTTTTTGAATATTGGACTTCACAGTCACAGGAGGCACTGTAACTTCAGGGACACAAAAACTATATAGTCTTCCAAAAATGCAATGCCAATGACATACATATTTACCACCTCCATGGCATTAGCAGCAAGTGACACAAGGTCAATTTCTTAAGTGGAGTTTAACAGGTTTGAATTCAGAGTTTTTTTTCTCTGATTGGTTGCCTAACCAAGATTAAAGAGCACAGTTTTCTCTACTATTTACCATAGCTGGAAGGAGAATAGTTAGCTTTATACCTTTCCCAAGGGTATTAGCACTATATAAAATGTAAACAGTCTTGTCTAGGATTTGAACTCATGTAGTTGTAACTATTTTCTACAATGGGAGGTCATCTCCAACACCAAATTTTTCCTCCTATTAAATTATAAGACAAACGGTTGAGTTAAATCATGTTGAAAGCACTAGTTCCTGCTAGATCACCAAAGTTAATCAGTAATGAGCCTGTTCAATACTTAAAAGGGTGACCATTTCAGTGACGGCATTTACTGTATTCAACCTGTTATCAAAATGACTTGATTCAGCATTAAATGACCTAAAAAGTATTGATATACCATAAAAAAAACAACCAACAAAAATGTTGATATGCATTTTGATAATTTTGTTTTCAATGAAATTTTTTTGTACATCAAATTTGGTTTAAAATTATTTCTTTTATAAGGGAGATTCAAAAATGATATGCATTCTGGTTTTATAGAAACTTAACTCATTGCAGGACCATGACTAATCAATGATAACTTGCTGGTTCACCATTACCATCTCTTGAGCTTGCTGAATCTTCTCATCAGTGGTGAAGGTTAATGGGTGTCTTGCTCCTTCATGTGTCATGCTTGTCCGACTACTTTTAAACTTTTCTATACACTCATACACACTTCTACATGGTAGTGCACTGTTCCCATATTGTACTAAAAATATTTTATGGATTTCAGCCTGACACTCCTTCTGACAAGAGAAATCTTTTTACTTCCTTGGTGCCTACTGCTAGTGAAGTGGCCAGGTTTACACTGTAAAGACAGCAAGCAAAATGCTGCGATCAGGCTCAAACTTTGATCACATGAGCACAACACTGCCAACTATAAGTATGCATAAGCAGAACATGGATTTAAACATGATGTTCAATTGTGTTTACAATTTCTTGTGTGTTTATGACTTTTTTTTATTTAAAAAGTTTCACCAGAGAATCATGTGTTTTATTACATTGAACTTTTCTCAACAGTTACAGAAAAACAACATGAGAAGGACAATAAAAAGCAACAGTAATACGACAAAAAGAAATGCGAGTCAGAATTTCAGTAAGATTTATGAGAGTTTATGTGAAATCTTCCCAGACGCTAAAAATATTTACCAAGAGTCAGATTCATAATATGAGAGACAAAATAAATAAGCGACAAACTTTTTGACGAAAGCAAAACTTCAGAACATTCTAAAAATCTGATACTGACATAAACAATGAAGCTTTAAGGAGTCTTAATGTCTTCACAAACTAAGTGCAAACTTTCAACAACAAAAACACAAAATAAAATTTAATATATATATATATATATATATATATATATATATATATATATATATGATAATGATTAATCATGGCAATAAATATTCCAATATCAAGTAAGTACACTGCAATTTCCAGTATTTATTTGAAATCAGGTTGCTCTGTCTCCAACGAGAAATCAATGAAATCAATATTGCAACATCACTTAAAACAAGTTTAACTGGCATAATCTACATATCTCATAAAAAAAATATACATATTTTTTTAAAAATTCAAGTAAAATGAAATGAACAACAAAATAATATAGGTGGAAAATATAGGATTACAGGAGAAGACAAACAGCTCTTTCTCTCTATATATACATACATATATACATACACATGTACAATGTATGCAATTACATGTATACACACAGACAAACAATGTATGCACTCACATGTATACACACATATGCATAATCTATGCGCACACATGTATACACACATACACACAGTGAATGCACTCACATGTATGCACATACACAGGTATACACATGCATGCACAATATATACACTCACATGTATACACACAAGCACAAGGTATGTACTCACATATATACACACATACACACAATGTATGCATTCACATGTATACACACATGCACAATGTATACATTCACATGTATACACACGTACGCACAATATATGCACTCACATGTATACACACAAGCACAGGGTATGCACTCACATGTATACAAACATACACACAATGTATGCACTCACATTTATACATATACACAGGTATACATACACACGCATAATATTTGCACTCACAGGTATACATACAGATGCTCAATATATACATACTTACACATAATAAACACGTACAAAGGTATACATACTTACGGACAATATACATGTATACAGGTATAAATATTTACAAACAATATACACATACACAGGTATACATACTTACACACAATACACATGTACACATTTATATATACTTACACTCAATATACATGTATACTTTTATACATACTTATACACAATATATATGTATAATTGTATACATATTTATATACAACATATACATACTTATACACAACATACACATACACGTGTACATACTTATACATAACATACATAGGTACTCATATAAATATTTATACACAATATACACATACCCATGCATACACAATAAACATATACATGTTCATATACTTATACACAATATACATACTTATAAACAATATACATATACACATGTATACCTACTCATACACAGTATACATATACACATGTATACGTACTTATACACAATATACATATACACATGTTTACATACTCATACACAATGTACACATACACATTTATATACATATACATACACATACTTATACACAATATTCATATGCACACTTATACATACATATACACAATATACATATACACAATATACATATACACACATATACATACTTATACAAAATATACATATACACATGTATACATACTTATACACAATATATATATATATATATATATATATATATATATATGTATATATATGTTTATATACTTATACACAACATATACATACTTATACACAATATGCATATACATGTATACATACTTATACACAATTACATATACACACTTATACATACACAATTTACATATACACATGTATACATATTTATACACAATACACACATACCCATGCATACATACTCATACACAAATACATATACACATGTATACATACTCATACACAATGTACATATATGTTTATATACATATAGAAAATATATATACTTATACACAATTTACATATGCACACTTATACATACATATACACAATATACATATACACACGTATACATACTTATATACAATATTCATATGCACACTTATACATACTTATACAAAATATACATATACACATGTATACATAGTCATACACAATATATATATATATAATATATATATATATATACATGTTTATATACTTATACACAACATATATACTTATACACAATATGCATATACACCTATACATACTTATACACAATATACATATACACACTTATACATACACAATTTACATATATACATGTATACATATTTATACACAATATACACATACCCATGCATACATACTTATATAATATACATATACACATGTATACATACATATATACACAATATACATATACTCACGGATACATACATATACACAATATACATATACACATGTATACATACTCATACACAACATATATATGTATCTACATGTTTATATACTTATACACAACATATATACTTATACACAATATACATATACACACTTATACATACTCATACACAATTTACATATACACATGTATATATATTTATACACAATATACACATACCCATGCATACATACTTATACACAATATACATATACATGTTTTTATACTTATACACAATATACATATACACACTTATACATACTCATACACAATTTACATATACACATGTATACATATACACAATATAGATATAACATGTATATATACACACATTTATATATACAGAATGTTTCATCAGTCCGTTGATAACTTAATGAAAAGTCAATTATTTCATAAAACAAATACATTTTTCAACAATGCTACTACGTAGATCATATATTGAACATTAACTCTTAATATCCTATACCGCCTCATTCCGGCCAGCTGGAAGTCACATTAATTTCTCTAAACTACTCCGATTGATAGCCTTTGTTTAAATGTAATATTAAACATATTTAGAAGTCTTTGATTTAAGGGAAGTAACAGGTAACTTTAAATGAAAAGGCCATTTTTAGCATTTTTGATAGATCCTTATAGGAATGGGACTCTGGACTTAAAAAATTCTCAACAGGATGTTAAGAGTTAAACAGAATACAACTGCAAAATCAGGAAACTATAAAATCACTTGATGAAAATGAAAGCTACAAATACTTAGGAATTTCAGAAGCGGACAATATCATGCAAACAGAAATGAAAGGAAAAGTTAAAAAAAGAATATCTCAGGAGAACTAGAAAACTTCTAGAAACCAAACTTAACAGTAGAAATCTGATCAAAGGAATCAATACCTGCTCTGTCCAATTATAAGATACTCAGGACCATTCTTAAAATGGACAAAGGAAGAACTCAGACAGATTGACCAAAGGATGAGAAAATTAATGACCATGCACTAGGCTCTCCACCCTAGAGATGATAGAGAAAATATCAACTCATGAGTAATGATATGATCTTATTCATTTTCATTTTTATGTGCATACCTTGACTATTGTCATTTTGTAGTTACACTGCCAGTTTAGAGCAATTATTCTAGATTATTTTTCTTTTCTTTTATAACAATTATTTAAACTAGCAAAAGAAAAAAACACACTCCAGGTGGTTTAAAAATTTATTTTTGAAAGATATTGCCTGAGTCAGGTGGAGTTCAAAATTCAATGTCAGAGAGTTTTTATCATATGTAAGTAAAATCATCAAATTTATTAAAGGGGTAAAAAAAAAAAAAAATACGACAATTTGAAATTAAACTTAGTTCTGTCTCCCAAATAAAATTTTACACAAAATCGTATTTTTTTAACTTCGTAACTTACTGAAAAATGGGCCATATTAAAAAATAATTTAAAAACTGTTTACAAATTTCACAAATAATTTTTTCCATTTAAAGTAATTCAATTTTGTTAGTTTATTTCATAGTTTATATGGTTTGTTAATTTAAATAATATATAGTTAATGCATTTCAATGGAAATGATTCAATTGCTGAATTATAAGGAACAGCTTTTATCTATTTTATTGATAATAAATGTATTGACAATTTTGGTAATTATGATGTAAGCAGTGACATAGTGGTGGTTACAGACAAATAGAGACTGAATCTCTATTATTAATAGATGAAAAACCAATATTTTGATTTGTGTCAGATTCAGATAACAGCCTTGTGCGGAAACAAAATTCTGATTTAACTCTTTGCCAACCAAATTTTCCCCATGGCTGTATCAAATTCTCTTGGTATTTTTTAAATGTTTAAGAGGATATTTTAAATTCCACTATTTATTCAAATAACATCCTATTATTATTATTATTATTTATTATTATTATTATTATTATTATTATTATCTGAGTCCTTCTGCTCTCTTATAATGAACTAAACATGGGTTTTTGAACTTTACTAATGGTAGGATCACAGTGATGGGAGAGCCACTGTGGGCAGCTTAAAGTAGGCAAAGAGATAGGGAGGTCTAGCATATTCTCTTCTTTGTTTTACTGAAAGATTATATTTTAAGTATTTACTCAACCTCTTAGCACTATCTGTTTTTTGTGCTTTTGTGGGAGAGCCACTGTGAGTGGGTTAAAGTAGGCAAAGAATTAAGTCAAGATCACATATCAACCCTTGTTGGTTATTTAATCCCAAATTCATTTTTTTTTTTGGTGGGGTGTAAGTAATATAGTTTCAGTTTTCAGGCAACTATTCATATTTAATAGTAATTTGTCAACTATTATAGCATCAAGAATTATTCTGAATACCTAGTAAAGTGCATAGTCATATGGGTTAAATTATTCCTGTATGATACTAAGATTTTTTTAAACAGATTTATTTGACCTGGAGTTTTTGTGTGTGGGTGGCAGTTGGTTTGAATCCTGGCATTAAGGACCAGGATGTTTGGAGAGTACAAGCTCAGGCACCCGGATGGAATACAACTGCCTGCTTTAAAAATGTGTATGCAGAAATGGTTGGCATTGATAATTTGAAGGTAGTGAGAAACTATTTCTCTGAATTTTTGAGATGAGGCTTGATAATTAGTATTATTTGTATCATTTGGACAATTGTCCTCATCTTCATTGTCATCTGTACAACGTTTTGGTCGATGTGCCTTCCGGCCTTCTTCAGGTATTTCTTGTCAGACTCTGGAACCTTCTTGGACTCGGGAACCTTCTTGTTGTAATTGGAACTTTCTTGTCATAATCGGGAGCCATCATGGAACTTAGAACCTAACCCTTTATTCAGTCCATGGGTGTATCCTGTTCTCATTCCGCTAACCATAGCTGGGGTACAGGTGTTAATCCTGTGTTAATTATTATTCTATGTTACTACTGAACCTGCAGTCTAGAGATAACTGTCACTTAGAACTGTCTTCACCTAACTCCTTTATCCACTAGGCTATGTGTCCATAGCCAAAACGTTGTACAGATAATAATGGAGATGAGGACGATAGTCTGAATAATACAAATAATATTAGTAGTGAGAAACCTTGTGATTCTTTGATGGGCAAGAGACTTTGTAATTTGACAGGAAAGAGGCATTGTGATTATTCATTAGGGCTAAAGAGTCATTCTTTGATTCAAGATAGAGTAACAGTGTCATTTCTAATGGGTACTATGTTACTTATTAACTGTAGTCACAATAGTAGTAGGACTTGGAAATAATAATACTAATATTTCATTTGAATCTGATTGGTTTTTTCCTGTTTATTGATTGGTCTATGCCAGTGTAAAATCAATAGTCATTGGCTGAACACATGATGACATTCTCCTAAGCAAAAAGAAATAAAAATTAATTTATTTATCAACTCTGCATCTCCAGTTTTGTTTACACCATTTTTTAATCCACTTTTTGTTTTTTCCTTCTTTTCTGCAGACTGATTTCACAGCTTCATAATAATAAGATTGAAACACCTGTCTGAGAAGAAGTAAGCTAATTTCAAATCTTATGAAAGTCACAGGTGAACAAAATCTTAATTGAAGAATGCCTGATAAGCATTACTAGAAAAATCTAGGTAAATATACATATCATGAAATCCAGGACACTCAAGTTTCTAAATTAAAAAACAGAATATTTGCTGGGTTGTTTTTTTTCTTTCATTTAGAATGATTATAAGAAGGTAAAAACATCTCCAACCAAAAAAGAAACCAAAAACCAAAAAAACTCATTACCAGTGCACCATATGATAAAATATATATATATATATATATATATATATATATATATATATATGTCCATGCTAACCTAACTTAGATATACATTCTCTATCAATGATATTGAGCACTATTTACTTATCAATATAGCACACTATATCATCTCTCTCTCTCTCTCTATATATATATATATATATATATATATATATATATATAATACATGTTGTCCTGGTTAACGGAGAAAATTTAATATTTTATAAAAAAGAAGGTCCGCAAAATGTATTATTTTTTCAGAAAAAATGTTTTATTCTTTTTATCTTACATACGCGACACGTGTTTCTGATCTGGCATTGAGTTATTAATTTGGCAGAATATGTCCGATATTTCATAGGTTGTGTGTGTTTCTGCAATTTTTCTGTTCAATTATGGCTGTTTATATTATATATATATATATATATATATATATATATATATATATATGAGAAGTAAACAAACAAACAATGTGTTTTGATATTGCTTTTTAGCCGACAATTTTTGGGAGAATATGTGCTTAATTGAAGTCGTACTTAATTTTGAAAATCAATTAATAAATAATTAATGAATTAAACGGGCATACTTATTCAAATCTAAGGCTAAACAAATTGAGAAAAATCAATCTCTGTATGTACATTATAGGCTGAAATGTACATACAGAGATTTATTTTTCTCGATTTGTTTAGCCTTACATTTGAATAGCTATGCCCGCCTATGCAACCAGTCCAGGAGAAGGGAAACTGAATTCAAACATGTTAAACTCCACTTAAGAATTGGCCTTGTTTCACATCCTACTTGTGTGGAGGGGTTGGTTATTATGTCTAAGAGATAATAGATATCTTGCATGCAAGACACGTGTGCACCTGCTCATGAGGTAATTTGTTTCTTCTCTCACTACAGTAAGATATAGTATTGCATTCATACTTTTAGTGGTATGCAAATCATTTTCTGGTTCCATATATTTTACTAGTAAATAATTATCCTATTATTAATATTTCACATTTCTGTTTGACATATGACTGAAAAAGTGTAAATATTGTTTTTCATTAGAATCACATTTTGATTAATGAGGTATGCAATCCTCTAGAAATTATCAAATATTTATATTATCAATTAAATTTGATTTTGTGATTAGATTGAATTAACACGTAAAAAAGAGTACTAATATATTTTACAATATAGGAGTAATATATATATATATATTATATATATATATATATATATATATATATATATATATATATTACTAATATATATATATATAATATATCTTACAATATCTATAGGAGTTCAAGACAAGATAATATAAGATATAGCAGGTGAGATATCACAAATTGTTTACTGAAAAAGTTAACAGTAAGGATAGCTTTTCAAATTCGTGTGCCAATGTTGTGATAATGTTTTCCTGGAATGGGTGAGTCAATTAAGGATTTATTTTTATTTATTTATTTATTTATTTTTTTGGCTAAATTCCTAAGATGGAAGACAAGATAGCAGCTGTTTCAGTGGAGAAATTTCCCTGTGGATTTAAGAAATATGCATGAAATTTTCTGTCCGAATTATGTATTGTATCGCTTTTTAAAATGCCTAGCTAGGGAATAATAATCTTTACAATATTCTTTTGTTTACAACATTTTAACCCTTTTATTCTGACTTCGGGTAGGGATTGAATTCTTTCTTAATAAAACAAGCATGGATTTCATTTTCGGGTGGGAGGGTTCCAAAATCTAATAAATATTTTGCAATGCAGATGTGTTCAATTTAAAAACACGATTGGAAAGAAAAGAGCAATACAAGAAAGACCAGAAGCCGGAAAGAGACACCGAAAAGAAAGAAAGAAATGATAGATTGCTATTAAACCATTTTTAAAAGCTGAGCTTTCCTGGAATACGCAAGCATGCTCTCAAAAAACGAAAAATTTAAAAAAAAAAAAAAACTTTCCTTTTAGAGACACGTCTTTGGAGGCTTATCAGACATTATTTTGTTTTATTTCCATCAATCAGAGACTGACACATTCCCAGCAGATTAGACTTTTGTTTTCTCTATTTTTTAATTAGTCTTTGAATAATTAAAGGGAATTGATCCCTGTGTAGTTCTTAAGAACATTCTATTATCATTTTATTCATTCATAGATTCTTTGTTTCAAAATCATCATCATCATCATCATCATCATCAGGTCATGCTGGCAGCATAGATATCCATGACAATCTCTTGCCAACCAGCCCTATCAATCATCACCCCGGTAGGTCCTCTGTACAGCATCAAGAATCGTACAGAGCTTATTGATGTACGTCCTTGCTGGATGGCCTACACTGGTGTGCCCATGTGTAGATTTCCACGGCAGTCACATCCTTGCTTCTCCAGCATTGTTCGGCATGTCTCATTTGTCTTACTTGGATGGTTTGTATTGTTGTATACCCTTTTTTACTTACTTCTATTCTTCTTCTGGCGTCTTTTCTATTTTACGTCTTCTTCTAACATCTCTTAGCGTCTGGACTTCTCTTGGTGGTCGGTCGCACTTAACTCATTTCTTCTTCTAGATCAGTCTTGTTACCAAGACATTCGCCAACTACAAAACCGTGTTATTTTCATAAGCTTTTATTTACTTAACTAAACATTTCATGTAACTAACATCTGACTAACATAGCGCGCGTATGCAGTGAGTTCCAGTTAAGGCAGGACATCTCTGCCTGACGTCTAAACTGAAAACTGAGGAGCCAACCAGGTCCACGTGACTTCACGTATTTCGCGGGCTTTCTGTAATCTTCCATGGAAAGTCCCGCCCGTTATATGAAAAGGGCCATCTCTTAAGAAATACAGGGGATTAACAATAATCTTATGCAACCGCATAGATTATGTAACTGTATGAAAGGAGGCAATTTATATTTCCAGACCATAACGACCTAGACTAACACACCTACAAAATTATATATATATTATATATACTAGCAAAATTAAAAAAAACACCCTATGAGCGATGTAAAAATGGATGTTTGAAAGATATTGCTTGAGGGTGTGGGATTTAAAAATTCATTGTCGGAGAGTTTGTACCCTAAGTAAGTAAGATCATCAAATTCATTAAAGGAGTAAAAAATAAAACAATTTGAAATGGAAACTTTGTTCTGATAACTTGAATATATATTAAAATAAAACAAACTATATATAAATATATAATAGCGGGCATGTATTCATTAAAACTTATTTAAAAAAAACAACAATGAGGATCGTCTAATGTTGCATGCTCAAATTTTGAGTGTATTTATTCTATGTTATGACGATTTTGTACCATGTGACGTGCTTTTTTGTAGGGTGCTACGTCCAAGAATTATTCAAGAGAGCATGTGGCATCCTTGTGTAGTTCCCATTAAGTCATAATTTGGCCTTATCAATCGGCTAATTTAAAAGAAAAAAAAAGTTTCATGTGAACAAGGTGTGTGGTTTTCTTTTTAATTCTTTAAAAACAAATTGGTGTTTCTAAGGAGATAGAAACATAATACAATAGCTGAATGTGCAGACTGAGAGTCGTTAGCAGGGGTTACGCAAACATGAAGCCCTCGGGGGTTCTCTGCAAGCGATTTCGAACCTGATCTTTTCCTCCTAACAGATTTCCACGGGCTTTGTAAAAGAATATAGTCCAACTCACGGTGTCAAGCCTCTTTGATCGTACCACCTACGCATTTTTTCTGTAGACACACCTCTTCGACTACGCAGCCTGTTTTCATTGGTTATGGGCTACGCCCACAGATTTTCTGCGCCTACACAGTGTCAAATGTACACCTGCATATTTAGGTGCCAAATGTCAGTTCAATGCCATATCCTGTTTTTGTTTCTAGGCCCGTACTTGACACCCACACACTTCCTGCGTGCAGCCCGGTCACCAGGTGCAATATATTACATCTATACCATACCTTTTGATTGTGCATTTCTCAAGAAGTCGACGTAGGGGTTCTTGTTTTGGTTGAGAGGTTTCGGAGAAATTTCCCCAGGTATGTGATCATACCTAAAAAGTGTTGTAGTTTCGGTCATTTCCTATAACTCCAACCTAATGATAAGAATGGAAGATTAGTTTAAATTTCCTTTGGATTTTTCAACTCAATGAATTCAAGGAATATATTGTCCTCATCTTCATTGTTATCTGTACAATGTTTCAGTTGATGTGCCCCCCACGACTTTCTTCAGGTATTTCTTGTCGAACTCGAGAATTTTCTCAGACTCAGAAACCTTCTATTTGAACCCGGGAACCTTCTTGTCATAATCGGGAACCTTCTTGTTGTAATCGGAAGCCATCACGGAACTTTGAACCTAGTCCAAAAAGAAGGTTCCCGAGTCCGAGAAAGTTCTCGAGTCCAACAAGGAATACCTGAAGAAGGCCGGAGGGTATATAAGCCGAAATGTTGTACAGATAACAATGAAGATTAGGACAATAGTCTGAATAATCCAAATGATACTAATTATCAAATCTCATCTCAAAAATTCCGAGAAATAGTATGTATTAAATTGTTGAGAAAATGAAAATCCATGACATGTAAGGGGAGATAAATATTGGTTGTATGGGGTCCACTGTTGACTAATGTGATTATGGTCTGTAAACTGCCATTGGTTGAAATGGAACTCATGTTACATAATCTATGCGGTTGCATAAGATTATTGTCAATCCCCTGTATTTCTAAAGGGATGGCCCTTTTCATATCACGGGCGGGACTTTCCATGGAAGATTACAGAAAGCCCGCGAAATATGTGAAGTCCCGTAGGACCTGGTTGGGTCCTCAGTTTCAGTTTGGACGTAAGGCAGAGAAGATGTCCTGCCTTAACTGGAACTCACTGCATACGCGCGCTATGTTTAGTTACATGAAATGTTTAGTTAAGTAAATAAAAGCTTAAGAAAATAACATGGTCTTGTAGTTGGTGAATGTCTTGGTAACAAGACTGATGAAGAAGAAGAAATGAGTTAAGTGCGACCGACCACCAAGACGAAGTCCAGATGCTAGAAGAGACACTAGAAGAAGACATAAGATAGAAAAGACATCAGAAGAAGAATAGAAGTAAGTAAAGAAAGAGGTATGCAACACTCAGGGGAATATCTACACTCAATTCCATATTTAAATCTTCATCCCATAAGCTGCACTAAAAAAAAAAAAAGAAGAAAATTGTTTTTATGTTTGCTTTCTTTTCTTTAATTTCCCAAATTAGAATATATTGCATGTTCTTTAGGATATGCCACCTGTCGCACTCTAACCAGAAATAGGTTTATATTTATTTACCAACCCCTCCGCACGAGTAGAATGCGACTCAAGGTCAATTTCTTAAGCAGAGTTTTACAGGTTTGAATTCCTAAACTGGTCACCTATCCTAGGTTAAAGAGCCCTGTTTGCCTTACTATTTACCAATAGCTGGAGGGTGAATATATGGATTCATACCTTTCCCAATGGTATTAGCGATATGTGAAATTCAAACAGCTTCATCCAGGATTTGAACTCTAGTCAACGAGTCCGTTTCCTATGACTCTAACCACTACACCCACACATAAAATAGGTTCATAACTTTGTTTACATTAATATTATCAACTGCACTATCGACTTTTTTATATTTAGTTTTGTAGATTATAATCAACAGACATTTATAGATTTCATTTAAGTTTCTGCAAACCATTTGCTTTTCATAGATCAGTTGGCAGAGCAGATGGTGTATTTAACCAAGTTTCTCCTACAGTAAAGACAACGTGGATTTGAGTTGTTGTGGACTTTTGAATGAAGAAGAATTGGATTAAAAGCAGTTAATATATATATAACATAAATAAAAACTTGAATCAAATTTAACAATGATAATGATTGACAATACTTCATCGCAAAACAAAGAAGTTATTAACTAATATTACTTGGTAAAAATTATTATTTAAAAATCCTCATATTTAATTTACTTGTATAAAAGAGAAAGGTTGCATTTGATATGCAGGAAGTTTTTTTTTTTTTTTTTTTTTTTTGTTAAAAAATAAACTAAATGCATTGCAATAAATAAAATGAAATCAATATTTTTTATTAGGGATTTGTCCACACAATGTAATTCCATTGAATGACATTTTGTACAATTATAAAAGATCAATCATGATGTGATAGTTTTTTTTTCAAAACACATACTGATGCAATGTCAAAACAGATCCTTGCTATATAGGAATAAAAATAAGAAAGAAGAGAGAGAGAGAGAGAGAGAGAGAGAGAGAGAGAGAGAGAGAGAGAGAGAGAGAAGAACGAAAGAAGAAAGAATAAGATGAGAAAGAAGAGAGAGAGAGAGAGAGAGAGAGAGAGAGAGAACGAAAGAAGAAAGAATAAGATAGAAGAAGAAGAGAAGAGAGAGAGAGAGAACGAAAGAAGAAAGGAAAAGATGAGAAAGAAGAGGAGAGAGAGAGAGAGAGAGAGAGAGGGAGGGAGAGAGAGAGGGAGAGAGAGAGAACGAAAGAAGAAAGGAATAAGATGAGAAAGAAGAGAGAGAGAACGAAAGAAGAAAGGAATAAGATGAGAAAGAAGAGAGAGAGAGAGAGAGAGAGAGGAGAGAGAACGAAAGAAGAAAGGAATAGATGAGAAGAAGAGAGAGAGAGAGAGAGAGAGAGAGAGAGAGAGAGAAGAGAGAGAGAGAGAGAGAGAGAGAGAACGAAAGAAGAAAGGAATAAGATGAGAAAGAATTTAATTTAATTTCCAAGCCTTTCTCTTCTATTATTCTAATTCTTTCATATTTTCTTGCGCTTTATTATAATATTTGGTTGTTTGGAAAATCATGTCAGATTTTATTACAATATTTAAATGGCTGTGATTTTCTTGTCAATATAATATATAAAAGAATCTATTTCTCTGAATTTTTGAGATGAGGCTTGATAATTAGTATTATTTGTATTATTCGGACTATTGTTCTCATCTTTATTGTGATCTGTACAACGTTTCGGCTGACGTGCCCTCCGGCCTTCTTCAGGTATTTCTTGTCGGACTCTTAATTGGACACATAGCCTAGTGGATAAAGGAGTTATGTTAAGACACTTCTAAGTGACAGTTATTTCTAGACTGCAGGTTCAATCCTGGTCAGAGGCAGCAGTAACATAGAATAATAATTAACACAGCTTAACACCTGTACGCCAGCTAACGTTAGCGGAATGAGAACAGGATACCCCCGTGGATTGAATAACGGGTTAGGTTCAAAGTTCCATGATGGCTCCCGATTACGACAAGAAGGTTGCCGATTATGACAAGAAATTTCCCAAGTCTTAGAAGGTTTCTGAGTCTGACAAGAAATACCTCAAGAAGGCCAGAGAGCACATCGGCCAAGACGTTGTTCAGATAACAATGAAGATGAGGACAATAGTCCGAATAATACAAATTATACTAAAAGGATCTAATTATAAAATTTCCAAAATTCAAACAGGAAAATCCCGTTTTAGAGTAAATGAGGAAAGTAAGGCAACTTCAATAGATACACAGGTATTTGCCTCATACCCCACTTGTATGGGCTGGGCACAAGGCCTCGTTTTAACGTGGGCCCGCCCACAAGCTGAAGCTCATGGGTGGGAAAGAACAAAAATTGCGTCGATCCCTTCGGCATTCCCCCACAAGGGGGGCACCTCAGGCGCTGGGCAATAAACCCAGTCCTGCCCCTTTAAATCAAGGGGGCAGGTATGGCCTGGGGGGAAAGCCCCCTGGGATTAACTTGTAAAGATCCAGGGCTGAAGCCACTGGACCCCACCCCGTTGGGCGGGTTTTCATTCAACTTCAATAGATATATGGAATACAATAATAGCATTTGTGTTATCACCGTATAATTTTCTATCTTCACAGCAAGAAGAAAACACAAAGTCAGCTGTCAAAAAGAGTTATTTATTAAGAGAATATACACACATTGATATCTGTCTACGTGGAGGTAAGAATAGACCAATCCACAGCCAGTGCATTAGAAAACTACTCTTAGATACGCTGGACAAGTTCAAAATAAAAGTCTGTGTAGCGCAGATCAGCACTGTTTTATTCTACAGCACTTTCTCCTTTTAGGAGATGATCCTGCTCCTTTTTGCAGAATATTGTTTCCATTTTGGGTTGCGTACTAAGAAGTCTGCTGGGTTTCTTTTTCAAGGTACGCTTACAAATATCACCAGTGATAGGCTAAATATTCAGTAACAAAACAACTTTTATGTTTAGCATAGCTGACTACACCAGCCAAGTTACATTTCAATTAGCTAAGTCCAAACACTTGTTGAGGTCTGTAGGGTTACAAGTGTTTTAATATTTGGGTTTAAAGGTCTGTAGTTGGTTATTCCTGGTGTGTGTTCACAGGGTTTACATTTAACCCCATCATATTTGGTGCCCGTGCTGAAAAGGTATTAAGGACAGAAAAGGATGAGACAAAGACAAAAGGTAGTTTTAGGAATCAGGCTTTATTCCTGGAAGATAGCCGTCATATGGAGGGGAAATTTCCTCCCATCCAGAAATAGTGTCTCATCCCAGTTTAGGCCCTCATCCAAATAGCCAAGAGAATATTTTGGTGGTTAGAAAATAAAATTGAATGACTCCATAATTGAGCTGACATTTTTTTTTCTTCAAATAATTCTGAACATAGTTTCATTGATTTGAAGCTAAATAAACACAAATCAAATATCCAGACATAGACTATGTTGAAATTCATATAAGGTGATCAGTATTCAGCTGTGTTGCAAGTTGAATCTGTTCTTAGATTCCAGACCTGGTAGTGGTTTAATAGCAAGTTGGGCTATTCCATTGTGTACCTTGGTCAAGCTCATTCCCAGTATTCTCATTGGCTGCTGGTTTTAGCATGGATACTTTTATCCATATATATATATACCCAACACTTGACTGTGTTTCTGCTAGTTGCTACAGAGCCTGTATTTGGTTACAGTGTCTTTTTTTTTGTCTGGTAAATGGATTCTTTTATCCATATATACCCAACACTTGACTGTATTCTGGTAGTTGGTACAGAGCCTGTATTTGGTTACAGTGTCTTTTTTTGTCTGGTAGCTGGATTCTTTTATCCATATATACCCAATACTTGACTGTGTTCTGGTAGTTGGTACAGAGCCTGTATTTGGTTACAGTGTCTTTTTTTTTGTCTGGTAACTGGATTCTTTTATCCATATATACCCAATACTTGACTGTGTTCTGGTAGTTGGTACAGAGCCTGTATTTGGTTACAGTGTCTTTTTTTGTCTGGTAACTGGATTCTTTTATCCATATATACCCAATACTTGACTGTGTACTAGTAGTTGGTACAGAGCCTGTATTCAGTTACAGTGGGTCCTTTTTCATGCATATGCTCGGAGGTTTCTTCCGGTCTGAAAACCCAAGGGAGATAGTTATATTTCATTTTTTCTATTTTAATTCTATTCTAATCCTCACAGGTTTGTAAGAACTGTCTTAACTGTAGACTTATTTGTATATCCAAACTTCTGCTGGTATTTGTTTTAGGAATGCAAATTACAAGAACATTCCATAATATTTTCCTCTGCATGGCTTCAAAAAGAATCTTGCCATTAATTTTAATAATTTAATCCCATTTGTTTAAAATTTTGCAGTATATCCTATGAAGCCAGAATGTTCAGTCATGAGAGATCTATCTCATCTTTACCATGTTCACTATTCAAATATTTTCCATATTTTTTTCAAGGGCTAATAGACTCTTATGGGAATAAGTCTGCATGATCTACAGGAGATACACCGTTGAAAAGAAAACCCAGTATACAATTAAATACATTCTATGATATCATGTTTTAAAAATCTCCATCTGTTCACCTCCCTATCAGCACATCATTAGAATCTTTTCCGTCTGGTCTCCATAATAGAAGTTCTGATTTTCTAACAAAGATACTCCCACAGAAATAGTCACTTCCCCTACAAGAGATTTCAAGAATATGTTGTCAGTATGGTGGTTGTCTTGCATGAAGTATTGCATATATATATATATATATATATATATATATATATATATATACTTTTATGTATGTATATATATATATATATATATACTTTTATGGATATATATATATACTTATATATACTTTTATGTATATATATATATATATATATATATATATATATATATATATATATTAGTAATTACAACAAACATGCAATAAGGTTACATAAATAAAAACAGAAAAACAAATAACTCATAAATTTACCGATTAATCTGTGTATTAAAACAAATAAATTACAGTAGTCAAAATGTACTGTTCCAGATCCAACAGAATATGCTTTTTTTAAAGTTCAGTAATGAAGAGGAAGAAAGAGGAAGAAAGAGTATTGCAGCAAAATTTTAGAGAGGATAAGATAAGTTTGTATCTACTGCAGTAGGCAAATAGTTTTGGATTCAGTGACGTGGATTCATCAAGCATGTGTCAGTCTCTGAACTTCAACTCGAAAAACCTTCCTTTTATATGTCCAAACATAGGCTCTAAATTCGGTCTTTTTGAAAACTTCCGTTTAAGTGCCACCCTGTCGGCTGGGGCGTTAGAATGCACCGACTGCACCTCTGCAGAGGCGTAAGACTCCCCCAATGGAGCCACCTGTTGGCCGTGGGTGACGACCCGTGATGCTTAAGGATAGAACCCAGGTGGGTGAGCAGTTCATGACATGCAATACTCCACTTTGGCCCAATCTTGGGCTAGACGGGCGGTCGGAGAGGCCCCCTCCAATCAATCGGCTGGTCATGTCAAGCCCTAGCACCTATATGATTTTCCCAACCCTATTGCCCTTATGGCAAGCCCCAACCACCTTTTATCATATGGGTGCTAGAAGGCGGTGGCTGCGGGACTACATGTCCTGGGAATGACGTTAAACTCTATCTGATGGTAAGGTTCCAGTTTTGGAGGTCTGGGGAATGTGGAGTACCCCTTCATCCACTCTGACCCGGAGTGGTAGTAGCTGTTAGGGTACCATCTATGGGTTAAATAGAAAAATGTATTTATAAAAAAATTGTATTATCCATTAAGAATTGATTTATTTCAAAACTTTATCGGCATTAAATGACTTACTGAGGATGATATGCCGCAAAACAAAACAAACCAAACTGTATCTGTTTAAGTGAAAGGTCTTTGATTGGTCCAAAATTATCATTTTCATTATTTCTATTTTTGCTTTATACCTGCACTGATCCTATGTGCAGATCGCTTACTTTTGACCTTTTATTTCTGCTTTTGACGTGTTAACTTCCGGTTCCCTTCTTATCATATCTCTACAACAGAGATTGTGAACATGTAGAAACAGAAATTATATCATAAGGGTATTGAATTTCTTTTTTTCTTTTTCTTCTTTGAATTACTCTGTAAAACAAAAACAAGTATAAAAAATAAAACAGCAGATCTGACATGACAGGTCAACAAGAAAAAAAATTATTGGCATTTGTATAGAACTTCCTTAAAAAAAAGTTGATACTGATAAGTCCAGTGTAAATACACAAGAAGAAAGCCAGAGGGTGTACAGCCAAAATCTTGTTAACACAGATGAGGAAAATAGTCTGTCTAATGAATTACAATAAATCTCGATTAACAAAATTCAGACAAGAACTAATTTTAGGTTATTGGGAAATCTTTGTTCTTCTCATTGTTACTCGAGACATCTTATCTCTATAAATTGTTAACCCTTTAATAGGTAGATGAGTTTTTTTAATCCTTTTAGAGGGAGGAAATTTATGGTGAAGGTGTGAGTAATTTTTTTACTCTCCCTAGTACATCGCTATTGCCCATTTAATGTTGCAATTTTATATATTCTATATATAATTCTATTATTTCACAACACATATTAAATTATAGGATGTTGCAGATTATTTAACAGCCTGGTTAAAAAACAGATTTCAATATTTTATATTTTTAGCTTGTCACATATACGGCAACAACGATGAACTTGGCCTGAGGAGTCATATTCGCTCACACAGCTATTTTAGGAGAATTGAATCTTCTATATAGAATCTATCTATCTATCTATCTATCTATCTATCTATCTCTGCTCCTTATCTATCTATCTATCTACCTACCTATCTATCTATCTCTGTATCTATATCTATTTCTGTCTGTTCACTAAGTATGTATCTATGTATCTATCTCAGTCTGTTCATTATCTATCTATCTATCTAACTATCTATCTCAGTGTGTTCATAATCTATCTATCTATCTATCTATCTATCTATCTATCTCAGAGTGTTCATAATCTATCTATCTATCTATCTAACTATCTATCTCAGTGTGTTCATAATCTATCTATCTATCTATCTATCTATCTATCTCAATGTGTTCATAATCTATCTATCTATCTATCTAACTATCTATCTCAGTGTGTTCATAATCTATCTATCTATCTATCTATCTAACTAACTAACTATCTATCTCAGTGTGTTCATAATCTATCTATCTATCTATCTATCTATCTCAGTCTGTTCATTTTCTATCTATGCTTCTATCTATTATTGAAATATATCAGTTAATCATATTAAAAAAAGAACAGGTACATGGTGTAATGATTAGAGTCATAGGAAATGGACTCGTCAATCAGTGTTCAAATCCTGTATGAAGCTGTTTGCATTTTGCATAACGCTAATACCCTTGGGAAAGGTATGAATCCAACTACTCTCCTTCCAGTTAGGGCGGATTAGGCTCTTTACCCATGGCTATGTAACCCGTCTAGGAGAAGGAAAACTCTGAATTCAAACCTGTTAAACTTTGCTTAAGAAATTGACCTTGTGACACATCCTGCTCGTATGGAGGGGTTGGTAAATATAATATAAAAAAACATGTTGATTTGATTAGCAGTTGTGTATCATATGTATTTATCCAACCCTTCCATATGAGAATTTGACACAAGGTCAATTTTTAAAGTGAAATTTAACTGGTTTGAATTCAGAGTTTTCCTTCTCCAAGGCTGGTTGCCATACCAAGTTTAAAGAATCCAGCCTGCTCTACTATTTTACCCATAGCTGGTAAGTTTAAGGTGTTTTGAAATTTCTGTCTAATAAAAAAAAGATACAGATGTCATACAGATTGTCAGAAACAATGGTTAAGTTATTTTGTGTAATGAAATTTTAACCCTTGTAGGTTATTTAATGCCAAATTTGTATTTTCTGATATTTGATTTGTAAGGGAATAATTAGCATGTAAATATTTTGTTTTAAACAAATTGACTGTAAAACTAAAGTTGGTACTCAAGTTTCCTTTACCATGTCGAATCATCCAGAAAAAAAGTAAAATTGTCACCCACCCCTTCGATTTTTCTGAAATTTTGTATAGGTGTGGACTGTGATAAAGTTTCCCCTAAATTTGAGTTTCCAATTCTAAAAATTTGCGGAGTTATGTCGTTTGTAACTCTCCAAATTTTGTGTGGTTTGCCAAAAATAGTGACTTTTTTGTAATCTATCTTTGTCTGTAAAATGAGTTCTAGAGCTTTCATACTCCTAAAAATTGATTTATAAAGCATTTCTGCCCAAGGAATCGAGCACCGTTATGAAAAAAAGTCTGAAAGCTCAAATTTTGGGTATTTTCTAACTTTCACATAGTCCACACATGGACAAAATTTCAGAAAAATTGAAGTGGGTGGGTGACATGGCCTGGATGATTTGACATGGAATTACCCTTACAGTTGTATTTTCATAATAGTTTTGTGGATCTATTTTATATCTGATTCATAATTTTCAGTATATTTTTCTTTTTCTCAAAGACAATAGTAATTATCAGAAAAAAATATTCTTAAAGCCAAACCTTGTTCAAAATAAATCTGTAATTTCAAGTCATTTGTCTACTTTGCTCCGATTGGTATTTTTAAAAAAATAATTTGACAATGATGATTTAAATATTAAGCCTTTGGTTTTATGACTTTAATAATTTTCCCAAAAGATACTGATTATTTTTTTTTTTATTAAACTCTGTTGAATCAAAAATTCAAAATTCAGACAGAAATTAATTTATATTAAAATTTCTGATCTTGAAAGCAGATTCTATGAGAAAAAGTTTGGATGAAACTTTGAATCATTCTGTAAAGTTAAATGCATACATGCAAAGGGGGAACAATAAGTCTGTATCACGATATGTAGTTCATCTGAAATTTTCTTTGCATAATCATTGGTGAATTAAATGCATTGAAAAAGATTTTCCAGTCATTAGACTGCAGGTTTATTGATATATGGTTCTTTGGATTTTTTTTAATAGATCAACAATTAAGACTGAGCCTAATCTAGTAGTGACTATGCCAAGCGGAGTTAAACAGGTTTGAATTTAGAGTTTTCCTTCTCCTAGACTGGTTGCCTAACCAAGGTTAAAGAGCCCAGTCTGCCCTAATATTTACCCATAGTTGGAGGGAGAGTAGTTGGATTTATACCTTTCCCAAATGTAATAGTGCTATATGAACTGTAGCTTTGTCCAGGATTTGAACTCAGGCCAATGAGTTCATTTCCTATGACTCTAACCATTAGACCACGCACCTCCATTTTACAGCATGTCAACCCTTGTTGGGTTATTTTATGCTGAAGACATTTTGTTTTATTCATTCTTGATGGGTACTGATCTATTTTTAAACAGATTTTTTCAAACAGATTTTTTTAACTCATTTTTTCCTATTGAACTCTTAGATGGGACCCTAACAGGTACTACCACTTCTGGTCAGGGTGGACCTGATAGTAATAGTAATGAAGGGTACTCTACAAAGCTCCAGAATTGTAATGACACTCAGACCCTCTGCTACCATCTTCTAGCACATATATGATAAAAAGGGTTTGGGGTTTGCCATAAGAATAATAGGGTTGGAACAATCATATAGGTGATAGGGCTTGATATGATAAGCAATTTGATCAGAAGAGGTTTCTCTTACTGCCCATCTGGCCCAAATAAGTATCGATGAGAGAGTCCATTTTAGTTTTCAAACAGAAAGAATTTAATTCTTTATTAGATATTCACAATACTACGTTCTTCTTTTGAAATTATCAAAATCCACAATACTTTATAAATGTTACGCATACTAGCAAGACTAGCATTTAAGTTTTAATGTAATCTAATGGAATATATATTTAATTATATATGTAATTATTAAAGACATTTTTATAATACTCATATAAATTGCTAATTTGTTTTTAGACAAAAACAAAACAATAGTTAACTCACAGATCTTGAAAGCAGATGACTTTATTTCTCACAATTTCTTCAAATACATAGTTTACTTATAACTCATGCAATCAATATATCAATGGATTCTACTTATATTATTTCTATTTTGACAATATCTCAAAACAAATGCTTCTTCCTTTCTTAAACAAATTTCTATGTTTCTATTAAACTTAAGAAAGGTAGCAATTTTTTTTCCTTATTGGTTAATTAATTTGTATATTTTGCTTTAAAAATCACTTATAAGAAAAAAGAAAAAATATTATTGGAAAAAAATGAGATTACTTTTCACTCTTATTCTTTAATGGTTTGTTTTTATTTTTTCTTAATAATTAATTCTTAATAATCATTTGTTTTTGTCGATAGCTTTTATAATTATTTACAGACTGATAATTTACAGACTTATCAGTATTCAACTGTGCTGCAAGTTGAATCTGCTTCTGAGAATCCAGACTTGTTAAGTGGTTTAAATAGCAGATTTGGTTATTCTACTATGTGGTATGGTCAGGTCTATTTCCAGGATTTTGATTGGCTGGTGGTTTTAGTGTGTATGTTTTTATCCTTATATACTGAACACTTCAGCATGTCTTGTCAGCTGCTACAGATGCTTTTTTTCTTCTTTTTTTTGTCTGGTGACTGGACGCTAGTCACAGCCTTCTTGTAAAGGTGATTATGATGTTCTTTCTACATTGTGGAAATCTGTAGCTTTCCTTGATCCTTTTTTATGATCAAAGTCCGTATGCACTTATAAATTATAAATTATTTAAAGTGTACACAGACTTTATGGAAACCTTTTACACACACACACTCACACACACACATCTTATTATAATGGAGATTGTGTGTTTTTCTGTCTGTAACCGAAACTATATTAGTACTCAAGTCACAATTCCCTTAGTTATTTACGTCACATTCTCCATGAATCTATTTCTATTTAAACCTCAATTAATAATAAAACTGTTTGACATTATTAATACTGTTGGCCTTACCTAAATACTAATAACATGCAATTGTATTTATATATACAACAAAATACCAGTTTTCAGTGTAAACGTAAAGCTAATTTGCATATTGATATTAAAAAAAACTGATTTTAATAAAAATGTGCTTGGTATTATTGATTTCTAATTGTTTGGTTTTATCTTAATGAATATGAGTAAAAATCTCTTCAATAAATCCTAAAAGAAATTCATTAACAAGAAGAAATAACTGTAATTTTATTATTTACTTCCTATTTTAACTAAATAGTTAAATTAAGAAAATTTAGCATTGAAAAACGGAAGTGATGAAAGAGTAAGTTTCAATTGGTCTATTTTCCGATTATACCCCCTCCGTTTCAAATCTTTTTATTTGAATTCTTAATTAGTTTCATTAGCCTTTCTGATTTAATTTAATATTTTATTACATTTAAACTTAAATACTTGCACCCGGAGGGTGCATATATTTGCTAGTATATATAATGTTGTGTTTGTCTGTGTGTATTTGTCTGTGTTTGTGAATTTCTGCGTCTCTGTCTTACAGTCTTCTGTTATTGCCACCAGTTGGTTTTTCAACACAAATATAATTACAGATGGAACCTTCACACAAAAAGTCTGCCCTACTATGTATCCATAGCTGGAGGGAGAGTAGTTGGATTCATGCCTTTCCCTAAGCTATTAGCGCTTTGTGAACTGTAGCTTTATCCAGAATTTGAACAGCTGACAGTACATGGTAAAGTGTTCAGTATATATAGATAAAAATATACACAATGAAACAACCAACCAATCAAAATCCTGAGAATAGACTTGACCATACTATATAGTAGAATGACCCAACCTGCTATTTAAACCACTTACCAAGTCTGGATTCTTAGAATCAGTTTCAACTTGCAACACAGTTGAATACTGATCAGTCTACACAAATCTCTTCGCACAAAATGTTTAAACTAACAAGAATGTCACTTTTATATGCAGACAGTAAAATAGTTATTGTGAAGACTTGAAAATATAATAACCAAAGCAAGACAATGAAATTAACCACTTTCAAGCGACTAACAAACTATCACACAAGAAATTTCTTTGTTCTGATACAGACATGTCCTATAACTATTTATGCTATACTTAAAATAGCCAAATTTATTTTCTCATCTTGGTAACAAAATTCTACTTCTACATATTTTCATCACAAGGTGTTAGTATTTATACCCATTGTTGGGGAAAAGTGATTTAGGCAGCACCTAGTAAACAACATTGTGACATTTAAAAATAGTGACACATATAAAAAAATGCAATTTGCACACACACACACACACACACACACACACATATATATATATATATATATATATATATATATATAAGTGTGTTAATAGTAGCATGTCCATTTGTTCTGTGCAGAACCTCTATGAGGTAGGTTATTATTTTGATGCTCTTATATATGTGAGGGGGGGGGTTCATGGGAGTTGTGTGCATGACTATATGTGTATACATATAAATGTATGTGTGTGTTTACATATACGTGTGTGAATGTGAGTGTGTGACCTAAGGTCGAAACTAGTTGAGAATAAACAACATACAAGAAATATTCCTGATTGTCTTAATACTTTTTGTTCATACTAGATATATTATATATATATATATATATATATATATATATATATATATATATATTCTGACAAGCACAAGGATATTTTTGGAAGTTCTCAGTATTTTTCCTGCAGCTGAGAATTGGATAGATGGCAATGAAGACAATAAAATCAATGATTATCCTGAAGCAGCTGATGAGATATTTCACTGGTATGCCATCACACGTTGACTTTGAAAGTAACGGGAACCTTGAAGGAAAAAGGGGACATAAAAATATCAAAGTAATTAACAGAAACTGAAGGCTAAAAGTGAAGCAGAATAGCAAACAAAATACAAACTTTAGAAAGTTTACAACTGCTAAACGTAACTCTATCTAAAAGAGATTGATTTTAATGGCATGTCAACCCATCTCGGGTTATTTTTTGCTTAGTTGTTAGGTAATTGCATCCTTTTTAAATTCATATTTACATTTTTGAAGTTATATGATATTATGTATTCCTATCTAATTCAAATCATTTGCACACAGTCACCTGGCTTCAAGTAGATAGTAATAGGGTGTTTTCTTTGATTTAATGGCATATCAACCTTTGTTGGTTATTTAATGCCAAAGCGACTAAAATCCTCTGTCTACAACACACTCACCTCCAACAACCAATCTAGCCTGACTTGAGACATTACGATAATGGCAAGAATATACTCCACTGTCTTCTTCAGTGACATCGTGAATAATTAGTTTCTGGATTTTATTTTCTGTGACCATCAGATACTTTTTGTCTACAGTCAATCTCAGTTGTTGATCTCCTTTCTTCCAGACTGCTTTTAAATTATCATCATTCAATTCACAAACAAATGTGACTGTTTCATAGTCTTTGGCTTTGATCTCAGACAATGGGACAATAAATTCTGGTTTGATTTCTACAAATGTTAATAAAATGCAAAGATTATGACGTAGAACAGTCGAGCGTACGACAAGCGCAGGCCAATGTGCACTGTTTTCTTAGTATCAATGTTTTCTTAGTATCTTGTAGAAGACCAGTAGTTGTACTATTTGACCCATAGTTGGGTAAATGATGAGCCTAAGTAAACAATTATAGCTTCAAGTAACTATTCTTAATACCAGTAATTTATACATAGTTTCATGGTTTAGAATTACAGTTCCTATTTAATAATAATCATTTGTTTGCAGTTAGGTGGTTTTAAGCAACTAATAATAACCTTCAATAAACAATTATAATTTCAAACAACTACTCTTAATACAAATAATTTGTAGTTTATATCACCAAGTGTTCTATTTTATACTAATAATTTTTCAGAACTGAACCCTTAACATAGTTTAGTGTCATACTCTGGGCACCCCTTTCAGAGTGGGGAGACTTTCTACTATTACAGTTGAAGTAAACAGATTTAAAAAATGTATTGCTAATTTTTTTGTTATATTATCATTTAATTCGAAATATTTTCCTGGAAATAACATGGGCTTAGACCATATGTCAAAAACAGTTCATTGCAACCAGTGTTACCTCTAGGCTATGTGGTTTTGTAGGATAAATATGGTAAAAATGTTAATGTTGTACATGAATTTAGAATTATTTGGATTATTCGGACTATTGTCCTTATCTTTATTGTTATCTGTACAACGTCTTGGCTGATATGCCCTCTGGCCTTTTTCAGGTATTTCTTGTTGGACTCGAGAGCCTTCTCAAACTCAGGAATTTTCTTTTGAGACTTGGGAGCCTTCTCAAACTTGGGAACCTACTTTTCAAACTCGGGAACCCTGTTGTAATTGGGAGCCATCATAGAACTTCAAATCCAACCCTTTATTCAATCCATGGTGGTATCTAGTTTTCATTCTGCTGACCATGATAATTAACACATCTTAACAGCTGTACCTCAGCTATGGTTAATGAAATGAGAACAGGATACATCATGGATGAGGACAATAGTCCGAATAATCCAAATAATACTAATTATCAAGCCACAACTAAAAAATTCAGAGAAATGAATTTAGAAATTTCCCAAGAAAGTAAAAACAAATGATTGGTAATAAAACTACTTGGCACAAACAAAATATCTTCACCTTTCAGTTTTGTGAACTTAACTTATTTTCAAGTCAAAAGGCTAAAATTAGACAATAACTTGTGTTGTTGGTTGGATTTAACGGCATGTCAACCCTTGTTGGGTTGTTTTTGGCAAAACACGTTTTGTTTTTATACTGTTGTCTAAATAAATTGATACCAATTCTTTGCAGTTTTGTATAAGTGTAACTGACTCAAGACTCAGGTCCATGGGACTTTTTTCTTCTTTTCTAAATTGAAAATTCATCTTTGAGGATATGAAAAGTGCAGGTGAGCACTATGCCATCTAAGAATTTTCTGAGGTGCTCCAAATCATGCTTGACTTTTTTGGATGTTAAGGGGACTATTTATTCATGTTTCATTCTTTGTTAATTTTTGTTTTTTTCAATGTCAATATTTTGTTTTATTCATTTTCATTTTTATTGGGTATTCATTTTTTTTTTCAACATTATTTAATATTCAATTTTTAATCTATTTAACCCATAGATGGGACTCTAACAGGTACTACCACTCCAGATCAGGGTGGACCTGGGAGTGATGGCAATAAAGAGGTACTCTCCAGAATTTGAACCTATCCATTAGATGCAGTTTAATATCATACCAAGGACACTAAGACCCTCATTCAGAGCCTTCTAGCACATATATGATAAAAAGGGTTGGGGGTTTGCCAAGAGGGAAATAGGATTAGGACAACACCAGATAGGTGATAGGTCTTAAAGATAATCATCAAGTGCCATCTAACACATCTATGATAAAAAGGGTTAAAAGACCATATTAAGACAACACTGAAGAAATGTACCATCACACCTTCAAGAGTGGAAGATCTGGGCTCCAACAGACAGGGTTGGTGAGACGCCTGCCACACAGGAGCTAAGCAGCTGAATATCAAGATAAACAGGACTGCAGAGCGGTGATGTCTTTGTCATCATGAACAACCCAATGTAGATGGGAATTTCCCCTGCAATGTGTGTGATCGCATCTGCAAGTCCAGAATTGGACTACCAAGCCACCAGAGGGTTCACAACTGAAGATATGGAGTGACTTCATCGTCATCTGCGACGGACTTCCAAAAGAAGAAAGAAAGAATGATAAAAAGGGTTGTGGGTTTGCCAAAATGACAATAGGATTGGGACAACCATATAGGCGATAGAGCTTACAGATAACCAGCTATTTGATCAGAGAGGGCCTTTCTGACCGCCTGTCTAGCCTAAGTGAGGGCCAAAGTGTCAATAACTGGGAATCATGAGTAATTGATTATACACAGTAGTATAAACTTATTCATAAAGCATCCACACGATTTGAACAACAACGTGTGGATCGCAGTAAACTCAAACATGCCCTTTGAAAGCAGAATTATCAGGTGTCACCATTAACCTGCTATACAACCTGACCTTTAACAATGGTAATCAGGTGTTCTTAATAAATCTAGTTTCACTGATCACACATGAGCCCACAAATTTAGAATATCGCTGCATGCTACCAGGGCCGAAATTTATAAATGAACAAAGAGGGAGGATTACCCCAATATATCAGAGATATCTCACATACTTCCTAAATAAAACAAATGTAATAGTTATAAAATTAGTTATTATTAAGTAATTTGCAAGCAGAATGAAATTTTTGTCCAGGCCGTTGTCATATCAGTACTGCTGTATGGCTGCACCACCTGGACTCTAACTAAGCGACTAGAGAATAAACTAGATGGGAGCTGCACAAGAATGCTGCGGGTGATCCTAAACAAGACATAGAAACAACACCCTACGAGAAAACAGCTGTACGGCCACCTACCACATATCACATAAACCATCAGAGTAAGACAGACAAGACACGCTGGACACTGCTGGAGAAGCAAGGACGAACTCATAAGCGACGTCCTTCTGTGGAAGCCAGCACATGGACAAGCCAGTGAGTGCCGACCAGCAAAAACGTACATTGATCAGCTCTGTGCGGATGCAAGATGCTGCATAGATGACCTCCCGAGAATGATGAATGATAGAGACGGATGGAGAGAGATTGTCATGGATATCCGCGCTGAAAGCGCGACATGATGATGATGATGATGATGATGTAGATAGGCAAAATTACATTTTAGTCATTACAATGGTAGCTCAATGTAAGGCATTTTCTTATTGGCTGCTTATTGACCAACTCAATTTTAATGTATAGAATCATTGCTAAGAGGCTCGCTGTGGTGTAGGATTACATAAAGGTTGTTTTAACAAAATGACATAATTAAAAGACCCAGATATGAGTAAAATAGTATCACTACTGTTCTTCTACATGGAAGGCTTTGGCATTTAATAGCCCATGGAGGTTGATATGCAATTAAACAAAGAAACCAAACCAAAATAGTTGTTGAATTATAAAATGATCAAATCTTATTTATTTGTTTTTGTATATAATTAATTGACTTATTTGAACATACCCTTTATTTTGCAAATTTTATGGATTTGCCAACTCTACAAGGATTTTTAAAAAATTTCCATTTGTGAAAGGGTTAAAATAAATAAATTGTGTAGAGGTATCTTAAAATAGAAAGACAGGGGGTGCCAAAATTGTATCTGAGGTTTGGCTGTTTTTATCACTTGTGCATATTGGCAAATGTAAGATCTTGCAGAATATTTCAGTTTCAATAGTGGGAAATGGAGACTAATAATAAAGAACCTACACTAAATGATTTCCTCTAAGAAACAATTTCGCATTCCCAAGTCGGTCAGCAGCCTAATGTCAGTATGAGCCATACAACGAGGGAGTCTATCCCTTTTTCACTAGTGCTAGATCAAGGAGATTATTTTAGAGTCTGAGGTGGAGCACCACACCTACCATCAGCTCCTCACTTTACTGCACAGATCCTCTGCTGCACGTTTCGCATTCCCAAGTTGGTCAGCAGCCTAATGTCAGTATGAGCCTTACAACGAGGGAGTCTATCCCTTTTTCACTAGTACTAGATCAAGGAGATTATTAAAGACATTAAAAAATCTGATATAATCATCGTCAAGTCTAATAACTCGAGAGTAAATTATATTGTTTTATGCCTCTTAGATAGGGGATGAGATGATGGCTCTTACTTGTTAATATCTGCTTACTTCGTCTAACTCGGTATTATGAGGAGAGCCCTACACATAAGTCCCACACAGAGTGATTTGTGTGTACTTAAATAGTGGCTAGCATCACCTCCACTGCTGAGGTACGGGAAAGATGGGTAATTCCATTAAAATAGCCCCCCCCCCACCGAGCTAAATCCTTTCATTGGAATTTAACTTTTAATATTTCTTCTTTTTTGGATTTGGATGTAGCTGTTTTACAGCTTTCTTTTCTCTCAATTTTTTCTCCTCCAGACGGTTAATGATGGTGATGCTCATGGAATTTCTGGAGAATAAGAAGTTGATGGTGCAGGTGGCACATCCACAAGTACTTTTTGGTTAATGGGAGGTGTGATCTCATCCTCGTCACCACTTGTTATATCATAATGACCAGTTATACCAAGTGGTCGATCTAAGGGAGTATTATGAAAGAGTCCTTCACATACGTCCCACACAGAGTGATTTGTGTGTACTTAAATAATGGCTAGCCCCATCAACACTTGCTGAGGTACATGGAAAATGGGTCATTCCATCATATTAGTAAACTAAACAGGCATTGTCATTATTTCAAAAATTCTATGTTTTACTCTATTCATAATAATGGTAAGGAGAATGTTTTAAAGTGTATAGCCTTTCAAAGAATGTGTTTTATTGCTTTTGTGTTCTGATATCCAGCAGACATGACAGGTTTACCAGCTTTAATAATTTGGAAGTAAAAGCAGAGAAAATCCAGGAAAATTCATGGAAAAAACGAAGACAATATCACATTCCCAAAGCTTAACATTCTATTATCACAATGACCGAAAATTAGAATATTTTTCAATAATTAAAAAAGAAATGTAATATCTCAACTTTGAAGGGAAGCTTTCATCTTTTTACTCAATGTTTATTTTAGTTACAACCTCTGTCTCATAATAATTGTTACATTTATTGCATGAAATGTATAGGCTAATGTAACAAATATTGTGGGAGAGAAATAGTAATACATTTCTTTTTATATAGTCTAACTTGTCATATCTTCTTTTTAAAACTTAATCTCCATACTGACCTTTGGCCTTTTAAAATGGTAACAGAAAAGAATACTTAAAAAAATATCAGGGAATTATTATTAGGAAATATTAAAATCAAAATATTGTATAAGATTTGAATCAAACTTGAATCAAATTATAAATATTCTAATTTCTCTTTAAAAAAAAGTTAACACAGTATAGAAAAATTCTATTATCATTTGCTGATATTTCTTTTGATTCTTTAGCAAATTAAAGTCTTTAAAAAATTAAAAACTACTTTCAAATATAAAATCTTAAACTTTAAAAAGAAAATTGAATTGCAAACTGCTTTAAAAATAAAGTCTTTTAAAATATTCTGATATATCAGGGTTATGTTCTGAAGTTTGTATTTGGTATATCATCGCAGTAGTAATTGGTACATCGAAATAGTAATCCATCTCCGAGGTGTCGTGGTGCCATCTAGCGAGTAAAGTAGCTTGTGTGCATTAGGTCGTTGGCTATCGAGTAAGTGTCAGTCGTCGGTCTAGAACCAACACAGTGTTGACTATTTATACATGACACTGTCCAATCAGATTATAGTAAGGGGGTACCAAGGTATTTACATATTCATTATATCATATTCAATTATCAAAATTAGTTTTTATAAAAAGTAAAATTATTTCTTCACATATGATGTCATATTGCAATAAGATTTCTCATATATTCTCCAACAGAAGAGATTTTAAGAATAATGTTCAAACATTGGTATTATCCCTTTAAAATTTTGGAATTATTGTTTTAAAAAAATCATAAGCAAATATTATGAATGATAATTTGAAAATTTAAACAATTTCTAATAAAGGAAAAAAAAATCATATTAATATGCTTGAATAATAAAAAAAACATTGTCAAACTATTGTATAATGTTATAGTAATAAATGTGTTCTATAATATATTTATTGTAAATTACTCCATTTATTTATATTTTACAGAAATATTTAAATGATTTAAGTCTTTCCGTTCGCTTTCGCTTGATATATCATCCTTTTATTTTTATTTATTTATTTATTTGCTCATTCATTTATTGGGCTGTTATGACTCCCTGGGCACCTCTCCCTTTTTTCTATCTTCTTACTGTAGTAAGAAGATAGAAAAAAGGGAGAACCCTAAATATTAATAATAATAATAATAATAATAATAATAATAATAATAATTGTTGTTTTAAGTTTTCACATCAGTGTTAGCTGATGGTCTTTCACTGGAGTCTGAGTGACAGCAAGTCTCCTCAGGTCTCCAGGACTCTTCTGAGTATTCTGGCAGATTGCAGCAGTGCAGTGTTCTGAATGGTTTCAATCCTTCCTCTGATATCCAAACTTTCCAAGCCCTTTTCTAATCCTTTTGGGACTGTTCCAAGTGCACCAACTACAATTGGTATCACTTTCACTTTCATATTCCATAACTTTTTCAGTTCTCTGGCAAGGTCCAGATATTTGTCTATATTATTATTTATGCCTATGTGGGGATCTCTTCTTTTTACTATCTTTTCACATCAACCTTAAAAAAATATCATTTGTTTGTTATGCCTCTTTGGCATAACCCTAACCCTGTCTAATAATTCAGGTGAGATAAATTTTCCCACTTTCATGTAAATTATACTGTATTTTGGAAAATTAAACTTCAGTGTCAGGTTCATCAGCATTTTTATTAAAAAAAACACATCAAACTTCAATGCCTACTGGACGTCAAGAGTAGTATGCTCAAGAGGATTGAGTTTGATGAGATAGTTTAACATTCTACAGATGCTGTTTATATTGTAGTCTGATGCATATTAAATTTGAGGATGTACACAGATTTCAACTCACAAAATTTCTAAAAAAATTTATAATATCTGAACACTTGGAATTTCATCATTATTTTCACTAAGTTATGATTTATGCACAATATCCATAGTTTACCTAGAGAAGTTCAGATTATTGTCAGCCATCGATAATCTTCATTATAGGTCAAATAGATCTATGAAAAACATAACCTTTGGCCTGCAAGATGAATGGTAAAAATTTTTGAAACTTACTTTAGAAAAAAAATGGCATCTCTGGTGCCAAGAAATATGGTAACTGTGAGGTATGACTTGCCAATTCCAATTACCTGTGTGATATGTGATTTGTAAATTTGGTGATTTGCTGCAGGCTGAAAAGATTATGCAAAAAATTTACTTATCCCAGTCTAATGACTTGAAAAGTCTACTTGCCAGAAACCTGTTTTTTGACCTGCTCTTCTATATTGTTATGCACTTTTACTGAATGGGATACATTTTTAACTTTGGTTGATGGTCATGAATAAAAACATGGAAAAACTTACTATTTCTCTGAATTTTTGAGATGAGGCTTGATAATTAGCATTATTTGTATTATTCAGACTATTGTTACATAATTATTAGATACCTAATATTTATGTGCAAGAGTGTAGAAAACAAGATGGCGTTTTAAGTGCAGCTGACGGCCTTGAAGATTGAGTGACAAGCTTGTCCTCAGTCCTAACCCTATCTTCTGGGGATAGCCGTGAGAACCGGTAGAGAGGACCCTCTCTTCTGGTTTAGATAGTAAGTAAGTTTCAATCAGTTAGAAGGTAGCAGCGAGCTCGAAGGGGTAAGTCGCGTTATACGCGCGTCCTCTCATCTGCGCAGATTGTCTGGTTTGGGATTTAAAAATAAAGTAAGATCAAAGCAAATCGAAGTCTTGTGTTATTATCTAAAAACTAATAATGACACAGGGCTTCTGATAAAAAGAAATCCCCAATAGAAGACCAGACCCGAAGTCCCCAAGAAAGTCCACACCTTAGAAGATTCCAGACCAAGACAAGATGTTATAAGATTCCAAAGACGGCCAGAAGAATAGAGTAAGAAAGAAGTAGGTAAAGAAGTAAAGAAGGGTATGCAACACTATTGTCCTCATCCTCATTGTTATCTGTACAATGTTTCGGCCAATGTACCCACCGGCCTTCTTCAGGAGTTTCTTGTCAGACTTGGGAACCTTCTCAGATTTGGGAACCTTCTTTTCGAACTCGGGAACCTTCTTGTCATAATCGGGAGCCATCACAGAACTTTGAACCTAATCCTTTATTCAATTCACGGGGGTATCCTGTTTTCATTCTGCGAACCATAGCTGAGGTACAGGTGTTAAGCTGTGTTAATTATTATTTTATGTTATTGCTGCTCCTGTCCAGGATTGAACCTGCAGTCTAGATATAACTGTCACTTAGAACTGTCTTACATTACTCCAATATATATATATATATATATATATATATATATATATATATATATATAGTAGTTGCTAAGTCAAGCCACAATGATAAGACGTGAATTGTCGAAACACGGTGTCTGTGGACGACTATATATATATGTATATATATATAGAGAGAGAGAGAGAAGGGGGAAGAGAGAGAGAGAGAGAGAGAGAGAGAGAGAGAGAGAGAGAGAGAAAGAGAGAGAGAGACTCGTTCTGTTAAATGCTAACAACATATTTCAAGAAACTTTATACAATTTGTTATATAAACTCATCAAAAACTGATGGATGAAGTATAAGCTTTGGAACCTTTAGTTGGAAAAAAATCACATTTTATATCTATGACCTGATGTAAAAGAAACAATTCCACTTGCTTACCAAAGTCAAGAATTAAACTTCAAAGACACTAGCAGAAAATTTTACCTTTGACATTCTCTTAATATCTCTGTCTAACAACATCAAAAAATGGTTATTCTTCAAACAGCATTTGGCAGCAAGAATCTTAATCTCAAGAGAGAGAGAGAGAGAGAGAGAGAGAGAGAGAGAGAGAGAGAGAGAGAGAGAGAGAGAGAGATAGAAAGAAATTAAAGAAAAATAGTAGAAAGGAGAAAAGAAGTAATGAGAGAGTGGAAAGAAAGAAAGAACAAAGAAAAACGTAGAAAGACTGAAGGAAGTAATAGAGAGAGAGAGAGAGAGAGAGAGAGAAGAGAGAGAGAGAGAGAGAGAGAGAGAGAGAGAGAGAGAGAGAGAGAGAGAGAGAGAGAGAGATTTACTCTACTCAGACACAGAAAAACACTCACTTTCATGAATGTATTTCAGTTCTGAAAAAAAAAAGATCGTAAAAACTGTCCATTCGAATAACTATGGTCATGTCACTAGAATTTTAAATATGACTACTTTATAACAAAACACAAACATCAAGAAATTTAAAGAAAAAAATGTCCTAATTTTGTTTGCTACTATCACTACTATTAGTAGTGATAGTAACAGCATTAGTAGTACTAATGCTGTTACTGCAATTAATATGGTCAGTGTGTAGCTGAGAGTGGAATTACTTAAAAGGACTTTTTTGTACTGAAATTAGTGTCACTTGGGTGATATAAAGCTTCCAGGCTCCCAAAGCCTGCATTTTTCTTTATGAACTGTTATGGCAACTTTTAATGACAGATTTAAAAAAATTGTTTTTACTTACTACTATACCTATTAGGTTGTTACAAAAATAATGGCCGATTTCCCTTTCTTTTTAAATATATATGTTTATCCTTCTCTTTGTCGCTCTGCCGGAAGCTTCCTCTTCCGGGCGAGGACAATACAACAGTAAACCCTAAGAGACATCCTCTCTCATAAGGTGCGCGCTCGGATTTGGCTAACTAAAATTTATTCTTACGCCTCTGTAATGGCGCGTTTTCAACGGGTCAAATATAAAGGGTCACTAACCGTCCATAATCGGCGAGTAACGTTCCATAGGACCCCGTTATTTCAGGTGTTTAAGTCTACGTACTCTATTCAAAATTCTAACTACAGGTATGTTCATAATTTATGGATGCTCATAAATTATGTAATATTAGGTTGTTACAAAAATAATGGTCGATTGAAGTGCTCAGTTTTGAAATGTCATTTTAACATAGAATTTGTTGTTTATTTCAGGTGATTTTTTGCATATATAATAATTAATGTGTGCTCAAAAATAAAATTTAATTTATTTTCAGATAGAAAGTATTTTTGAAAAATAGGGGCCTTCAAAGTTGAACATGCCTTAACATGACCTTCGCCTTCTTATGTTGCATGAGTTCAAGCTTGGGCACAATGCCTCCAAAACTGCTGCCAATATCAACAAGGTATGGGGAGATGAATCCACAAGTGATCGGACTGTACGAATGTGGTTCCAGAAATTCTGCAGTGGAGATGAGAGTCTTGAAAATAAAGAAGGTAGAGGACGGACATGCAGTCTTGACAATGAACAATTGCGGGCAGTTGTTGAGCAAAATCCACAACAAAGTGTCAGAGAAATGTCTCAGACACTTGGTGTCAGCATTAAAACAGTTTCCTGCCATTTACAGAGTATTGGAAAGGTGAAAAAGCTCGATAAATGCGTTCCTCATGAGCTCAATGAGCACCAAAACTTAGTCGGTTTGAAGTGTGCTCGATGCTCAGTTTGCGTAACAGCAATGACCCCTTTCTTGACCGAATAGTCACTTGTAACGAAAAGTGGATCCTCGTAAAGGATCCACTTTTCGTACAGTCCGATCACTCGTGGATTCATCTGCCCATGCTTTGTTGATATTGGCAGCAGTTTCGGAGGCATTGTGCCCAAGCTTGAACTCATGCAACATAAGAAGGCAAAGGTCATGTTTAGGCATGTTCATCTTTGAAGGCCCCTATTTTTCAAAAATACTTTCTATCTGAAAATAAATTAAATTTTATTTTTGAGCACACATTAATTATTATATATGCAAAGATTCACCGGAAATAAACAACAAATTCTATGTTAAAATGACATTTCAAAACCGAGCACCTCAATCGGCCATTACTTTTGTATTAACCCAATAGTATAACTACTATAAAAAATTATTTAAAATCTGATGGTATAGTCTACTTGTTATACAGGTGGATGGATTTATATTGCAACATGCTGTTATCATTTTTAACTTGTGTTAAACATAGATTTGCAATATCTTAGTACATAGTGCAATGCTTATCATTGTAGGAATTGGACACAGGGAGAAGAGTTCAAATCTTGGAAGAAACATTTTGCATTTCACTTAGTGTTAATAAATATGTAATAAAAAGAATTTGGTTGATGCCTCTTATGCAATGCCAATATATCTGCAGTCTTTTTTATGTATAGATAAATAAATGTACAAATCAAAAATCAAATCATCATTGGCAATTCAGTCTCGAAAGACTATGATAAAAGTTTTTGTGTGCTCCTGAGGTTGCAGCGCCTCCTGTGACTATGAAGTCCTATGTTTGAGAAACATTCTCGACTACAGATTTTGCATTTGTAGGTTGTCCCTGTAGATGATGATGTCTGCAAAAATGATCTCAGGTGCTTTGGCATTGTCCCTTCCAGCTGGAAAAATTTGGCTCAAGACCGCCCTCGGTGGCGGCAGAATCTCCATAGAGGCCTGTACACGTCAGAATTCACCCTGATACAACATCATGAAGCTAAGAGGTCCATAAGAAAGCAACGGCAACAAAGCATCGGGACAAAGCAAAGCAAATGTACAAAGATCATTCAATAAAATAGGTGAATTTTTAATAGCATGGGTCAGATTTTAAGTAGGCATCATTTTGTGTTTTTTATGGCAGGAGTCCAAAAGGCCAGGACACATCTATGCGATATGCACCGGTAATACAAATTAAATAATTCTAAATCTGAAAAGTTAAGATTTATACTTATACAATTTCTATTTGATCCCTTGCCAAACATTAATTTTTTAAAAAGAAAATAATCGAGACAACGCTTAGAAACTACATTCATATTCCTCATTGAATGACATCATATCCTGAATAAATGCAAATTATAATCGCATGAATTGCTTCAAAAAATACACAGCAAAGCATTGGAAAACATTTATTTTAATTATAAAGGACATCTAACTAATGTTCAAAGCTAAACAAAATACTTTTGAATTCCCATTCAACACACATGTTGCCTAGTATTGCAATTTCGAAAAATGTTTACATTAATTATTTCTGCCAAATATCATTATGAATTATTTATGTCTTCAAGGTAATAAACATATGGTTTTTATTTAATCAACAGTGAACAACAAACACCACAGGAAATGATTCTTTTTATTAAAGAAATTTCTATTTTTTAAATATATGGTGTTTCTAATTATTTCATGAATTATTTTGACTATTATCCTCATTTTTGTTGTTTTTATCACAAATCAACTGATATGACTTTTTGGTATGTTCCTTGTTTACATATTCAACTTTAAAGAATGATAGAATATATCAATATATCAGCAGAAACATTTCAATAAAATAATGTACTACAAAAAAATGGGAAAAGATAAAGGAAAAAGAAAGAAAAGAGATTTCAATAAACTTATAATGTACAAAAAAAGGAAAAAGAAAAGAAAAAAAGGAAAAAAAAGGAAAAAAAAGGAAGAAAAAAAGGAAGAAAAAAAAGAAAAGGAAAACTAAAACAAAAAGAAAAACGGGAAAAAAGAAATGGAAAAAAAGGAAAAAAAGGGGAAAAAAGGAAGAAGAAAAAGGAAAAAAGGAAAAAAAAAGGAAAAAAAGAAAAAGGAAAAAATAGAAATGAAAAAGGGGGAAAAAAATTGAAAAAAAGAAAAAGAAAAGAAAAAGAAAAATTAAAAAAAAAAAAAAGGGGAAAAATGAGAAAAAGAAAAAAAACCGGAAAAAGAAAAAGGAAGAAAAAGAAATGAAAAAGGAAAAAATTGAAAAAGGAAAAGAAAAAAGAAAAAAACAAAAAAAGAAGAAAAATGGGAAAAAAGAAAAGGGAAAAGAAAAAAACAAAAACAAGAAAATAAGAAAAATACAAAAAGGAAAAAAAAAGACAAGAAAAGGAAAAAAAAAATTTTAAAAAAGCAAAAAAGGAAAAAAAATTGGGAAAAAAGGCAAAAAAACGGAAAAGGGCCAAAATAAGAAAAAAGGGGGAAAAAAAAGCCAAAAGTCGTAAGAAAAGAGAAAACAAAAAGGAAAAAGAGGGAAGAAAAAAAAGAAAAAAAAAAAAGAGTAAATGCTTTAACTAAAAATATCCACTTAAAATATTAAGACATTATCATTTTTATAATTTCATGGATTATTTCATTGAACAGAAATGCTGCGACTATTCCAATCTGGATTTAAAAAAAAAAAGAAAGAAACATTGTACATTATTTCAATTAATAAAACAAAAAATAGTTAATAACAATAGAGCTTCTATTCAGTTATGAATTGCAAAACATTTCTGAGAATGGATGAAAATTTAATAACCAAAACACAGAAATATACACAGCAAAGATACTCACTGATGTAGTTTTTCTATTTTTAGGTAAGCTGAACATTAGCTACATAAATGTGAGTATCCTCCCCTTGTTTGCTTCAATTTGAGGAAGCTTTATGTTTTGGTCGGCCATTTTCATTTCACCGTAAATCTACACTGAAAATACAAATTTGTTCAAATCAATACAACTGCATGTTTTAATATGAAAATATCATAAAATGTGTTCTTAATAACAATTAAATTCATTTCAAATATTGCGCAGCACAATTTAGAACATATTTTGATATTATCATGTTAAAACATGCAGTTGTATTGAATCGAACAAATTCTTAATTTCAGTGTAGATTTATGGTGAAATGAAAATGACCGGTAGGTGTGGCGCTCCACTTTAGATGCCAAAAACAATATCCTTGGTCTAGCACTAGCAAGAAGGGGATGGACTCCCTCATTGTCTGGCTGATACCAACTTTAGGCCACCCTGACGACTTTACTTACTTTATGAAATTTCCTATGAGACATGAAATACTGGAAAATCATAGATAAACAGATTAATCAATCTTTTAATTTCAATTGGTGTAGGGAGTTTGCAACAACGACAAGGTTCAGTGCTTCCTCAGTGATATGGCCGTAAGCTGATATCACATAATCATACAAAAATTGCAACAGCACCTAAATGTATCAAGCACAATGGTGATTATGAAGAAAAAGAGATACCTGTTCAACTTTAAAACGATGTAAACATCATTTATATTAGACTTTTCTGTGATTTCTAAATATTTTGGAGACTTTCAGTCGGTACAAGCTGGATAGCAGCCCTCGTTAACTCAGCGTATAAGTAGCACCGGGATCTGGGCATTAAGTGAGGAGCTGACGGTAGGTGGGGCGCTTCGCCTCAGACACTAAAAAAATCTCCTTGGTCTAGTGCTAGTGAAAAGGGGATAGACTCCCTTGCTGTATGCCTGATACCGACTCTAGGCCTTCCCGACGACTTGACCGCCCTGTCGGCTGGGGCGTTAGAATGCACCGACTGCACCTCTGCAGAGTGGTAAGACTGCCCTAATGGGTCCACCTGTTGGCCGTGGGTGGCGACCCGTGATGCTTAAGGATAGAGCCCAGGTGGATGAGCAGTTAATGACATGCAATACTCCACTTTGGCCCTATCTTGGGCTAGACGGGCGGTCGGAGAGGCCCCTCTGATCAATCGGCTGGCCACGTCAAGCCCTAGCACCTATATGATTTTCCCAACCCTATTGACCTTATGGCAAGCCCCAACCTCTTTTTATCATACGGGTGCTAGAAGGCGGTGACTGAGGGTCTACTCCTGGGAATGACGTTAAACTCTATATGTTAGGGTCCCATCTATCTGTTAAATAGAAAAATGTATTTATAAAAAAAAATGCATTATCCATTAGGAATTGAATTTATTTCAAAATTTATCGGCATTAAATGACCCACTGAGGTTGATATGCCGTAAAACAAAACAAACCAAACCAAACCGACGACTTGACTTGATTTTTGGAATTAATATATTGTAGGAATCAGGAGTATATCTCACTGATTGTGGTGAAGGAATTTCAGCATTGTTTATAGAGAGATTGTGAAACTTACTTTTTTTGTTAGTCTACTTGACAAATCAGAGAGAGAATGGAAAGAGGAAATACTGAAGATTTACAAATGACATGAAATATGATTAAGAAACAAATGTTCAGAACAATAACAGATAATTTATTGTATGAAATATGACACAAAGGTTAAAAAGGAATATTCGTGATATTAAGTGAAAGGTCCTTTTATGTAAATTTATAAGAGATGAGTGCAAGAATCTTTGTAATGGAAGTCTTTTGTATGTAGGTTTTCTGTGCTTTTTTTTACTTTATGTAATAGATTTTTTTTAAAGATTAACCACTTACATAGTTTAGTTTGAATCTTGAATTTTCTTTTTATTTCATCTGGTTTATCCATGAGCAAATATGTTTCTGATAGAAGATAAGTAAATGGCACCATTGACCAAGAGTTTGACAGCCACTAAAGATTATCAAATATATTATATTATATATACTATTATATTATAAGTTGTCGGGGTGGGCTAATGTCGGTATCAGCCAGTCAGCGCGGGAGTCTATCCCCTTTTCACTAGTGCTAGACCAAGGAGATTATTTTTGGCGTCTGAGGTGGGGGCCACACCTACCATCAGCTCCTTACTTTACACAGATCCCTGTGCTACTCATACACTGAGTTGGCGAGGACCGGTATCGAACTAGGAACCTTGTGGTTTCTAGCCAACGCTCTACAGACTGAGCTAACCCGGCCTGCACAAATGACAATGACATCTTTATTTGTGGACTCTATGGTGGTTCATTAGACAAATTCTGGACTTGTAGATGCAGTAACACACATTGCAGGGGAAATTTCCATCTACATTTGGTTGTTCATGACGACGAAGATTAATAATATATAATATAATAATATATGACAATGTCATATTGTTACATAATTATTAGATTCCTCATATTTATGTACAGTAGTGTAGAAACCAAAATGGCTGTTATAAGTGCAGCCGGCGGCCTTGAAGGATTGAATGACAAGGCTTGACCTCATCCTGATCCTTCCGGTGGATACCGTGATAATCGGTGGAGAAGACCCTCTTCGGTTTAGATCAGAGAAAGTTTTAGTCAGATCAGCCAAAGCCACAACGATGGTAAGTCATGTTATGCACGTTGCCGACTCAATCTGCGCAGGTAGTCTGGTGGGGATTTCAGAATAAAATATGATCTAAGTTAAATCAAAGTCTTGTGTTATTATCTAAAAACTACCAATGACACAGGGCTTCTGATAAAGAGAAATCCCCAATGGAAGACCAGACACGAAGTCCCCAAGACGAAGTCCAGATGCTAGAAGAGACGCTGGAAGAAGAATAATAGAAGTAAGAAAGTAAGGAAAGAGAGAATACAACAATATATTATAAAAGTAAAAGTAAAGTCAACGGGGTGGCCTAAAGTTGGTAACAGCCAGTCAGCGAGGGAGTCTATCCCCTTTTCAATAGCGCTAGACCAAGGAGATTGTTTTAGCATCTGAGGTGGTGCGCCACACCTACCGCCAGCTCCTTACTTTACCGCACAGATCCCTGTGCTACTCATACGCTGAGTTGGTGGGGACCGGTATCGAACTAGGAACCTTGTGGTTTCTAGCCGAACGCTCTACCGACTGAGCTAACCCGACCCCTATAATATTATTATATTATATATTACTATATCATTATTATATTATTATATTATTAATATATAATATATTATATATTATATCATATTATATATACTAGCAAATATATGCACCTCCTGGGTACAAGTATTTCAGTTTTAATATAATAAAATATATTAAATTAGAAAGGCTAATGAAACTAAATAAGAATGCAGATAAAAAGTTTTGAAATAGAAGATTAGTAAATGACAGCCATTGACCACTGTCCATTAAGTTTTAACTTAATAACACTGACAACCACACCAAACATAAACCACATACCATCAATTCCACTTGCAGATAATTTTTCTCAAAATAACAAAACAAAAAACTAAATGAACATTATTTTTTAAACAGACAATATATAATAAAAACTATTTTTCAATGAAATTTAAAAAAATCTGAATTTAACAGTTTTTAAGTTGTAATATAGCAGAAACCAGATGATCATGTCGGAGAGTAATAGATTACAGAATGTCATTCAATAAAAGCAGAAAAATAAATTTTGTTTATGGTATTATCTATATGAATAAGCAAATATATGCACCCTCCGGGTGCAAGAACTTATGTTTTAATGTAACAAAATATTATATTAAATTAGAAAGACTAATGAAACTAAATGAAAAATAGAAAAACTGAAACTTACTCTTGTATCACTCCCGTCTTTCATCGCTAAATTTTCCTAATTTAATTATTTAGTTAAAATAGGTAGTAAAGCATAAAATGACAGTTATTTTTACTTGTTAATATATTTTTTTTAAAAGATTTATCCCCGGGAATTTTGCTCATATTCATTAAGATAAAACCAAACAATTAGAAATCAATGATACTAAGCACATATTCATTAAAATCAAATTTTTGATATCAATACACAAATTCTTCCTATTCACACTGTAAACTGCTATCTTGTTGTATATATAAATCCAATTACATATTATTAGTATATAGATAAGGCCAACAGTATCAATAATATAAAATAATTTTATTAATAATTGAGGTTTAAATAAAAATAAAATCATGGAGAATGTTACACAAATAATTAAGGGACATTAGGACTTGAATAGTAATATAGTTTTGGTTACAGACAGATTGCCATTTTATTCTTTACTAAACAGTTAAATTAGGAAAATTTAGCAATGATAGATGGAAGAGTAAGTTTCAGTTGTTCTATTTTTCGATTATACCTGCCTCTGTTTCAAAATCTTTTTATCTGCATTCTTATTTAGTTTCATTAGCCTTTCTAATTTGATATAGTATTCTATCACATGAAAACTTAAATATATGTTTCCAGAGGGTGCATATATTTGCTAGTAGCTTTAGTAATCTTAACATTAGCCTTTATCCTTCCAAGAATTGTTTGAATTAATCTCCCCAACTTTGGGGTTATTTTTCCTTTTTTTTTGTTACCAATGCCGGATCCATTGTGCAGATTTCTCAAAATGTTCAACTCATAAGGAAACAAATATAAAACCGTTGTGAACAATTTAATAGTATTCACTCAATGCAGATTATTTCATGTAATATCTTACATAATTCTTTTTATCTCATAGATGGAAAAATTTTGAAGTAAAAATCTAGATTAACTATTTTTTTTAATATAATAGTAAATGTTACTTTCAAATTTATCTTAATTTGCTCAGTTAAGTTAAATAAAGAAAAAGTAACAAAGCAAAGTTCAAAACAAAAAAAATATCTATAAAAAGAAAAATAAACAAACATTTGATAACATTCTCAAAGTAATTTTGTTTAAGGGAAAAATAAAAATTAAAACGAAAAAAAAACAACAAAAAAATCCTACAACTAACTTACAATTGCTAACAATTTGAAAACATTTCTTTTCTAACTATAAAATGCAAATATTTGTGTGAGGGATACACACATACAAATTATTTACTTCAGAGTTTGACTTATTTAAGTTTACAAATAGAAAGTAAAACAATTTTAAAACAAATTTTGTACCAATACCAATGGAACAATAAATCAATTTTAGACTTAAAGGAGAAATTTGTCCCTTAAATTCAAATGTTAGTAATAAACAAAATAGTTAAGTTATAGGGAACAGTAATAAAAATTCAAATTTTCAACAACAAAAAATTTTCTTCTTCAAACTAACAACTATTAAATAACAAACTTCAAAACATTAAACCTATCATTGGAGAATGGAAATTAAAATACAACAAAAATAGAAGAGAACAGGTTGTGATGACCTGCCTTCACATAGGCCACACCTACATTAGGGAAGGTTGATTTTTGAACTGTGCTAGTGCACAGTGATAGTTGGCATTAGTCAAGATGAATAGCATCACAATATTTTCTTTTCAAATTGTTACCAAGGAAACGAGTTTAAATCTTGAAAATTAAAGCTTTGGAATTTCATTTCAGTGATATTTGAAAGATTTACTGACATCAACATTTTTCATAATAAAATGGTCACAAATAAAAAAAAAAAAAACAAACAAATAAAATAAATTTTAAAAAAAAATCTATTTTGATAAACTGAGCAATTGTTCAAATTATTTTTGAGGGTTTATTAAAACTGATTTCTCTCTGGTTACATACATATTCATTATACAAGATGACCCCAAAAACAGGCACCACACTGCCTTTTTTTTTAAAAATCAGGCCTGTTTTTTTTGGTCACCCTATATATATATATATATATATATATACATATATATATATATATATATAGCTCTGTGCATATATAATATATATATATGTATATGCACAGAGCTATATCTATATTCATCATCATTATATAATTGCAGTATCACAGTGTAATATATTGCCTGGTCAATCGGTTTGCACCTGGAGCCTGGACTGCATGCAGGAAGTGTGTGGGTGTCAAGTGTGGGCCTGGAAACAAAAACAGGATATTGAACTGACCTTTGGCCCCTAAAAATGCAGGTGTACATTTGACACTGTGTAGGCACAGAAAATCTGTAGGCATAGCCCATAACCAATAAAAGCAGGTTACGTGGGCGAGGAGATGTGTCTACAGAAAAACTGCGTAGGTGTCATGATCAAAGAGGTGTGACACTGTGAGTTGAACAATAATAAAAAAAAGCCCATGGAAATCTGGGCTGGGCAGACCAAGATCAGGTTTGAGATCACTTGCAGAGAACTCCCAAAGGCTCCGTTGTATGTGCAACCCCTGCTGATGACTCTCAGGCTACACACAACAGAAAAATAAAGATATAATTCTATATCTTTATGAATACAAGTGTTCTGTGTTCCTTGACAGGTCCAGTATTTAGCAACAGATATTGAGCACTCTCCTGATAATACTGCATATATTGGCAGCACATGACTAATTTATCAAGTGAGATAGTGTTAACTATACACTGTGGTTATATATATACATATATGCACATATAGAAAGAGTGCTTGAGAGGTTGACAGGTGCCTTATTAAGATTAAGTTGTTCAGTGCAGGTACATAAAACAAATAGTATATATATATATATATATATATAAATATATATATATATATGCATCCATACACATATTCTCATGTATGTATGTATTTGTGAGTGTATGGCTTCTTAAAATCTATACAACTTGTATCTTTGTTGCTTCGTATGGCCTCCTCTTCAGTTCTTTTCAATTAAACTGTCAGTTCATAAGAATAGACACATATTATCAAGATAGAATTTTACTGCTTTGTCAACTAAAGAATAAATAAAAAAAATTCTTCACACCTTAGTGTTCAAAGAATAGGCTAAGTTCAAGCTGAAAAACATAGCTATTGTTATAACTGACATGAAAGAGGCTTTTACAAATTATTTTTTCCTTCCTGGAAAGAGAAAACAATTTCTCTGTTGTTGTTCAATTGCACATTCTTAATTATAATACACTGATTATAATGAGGATTGCATGGATGCCGCGTTGCTAAGTTTAATGTTCAGCATAAGGAGACTGCTTATATATATGTAACTTCCAGGATGAATATTAAGAAGAAGAAAAAAAGTAGGTCTAGTATTATTTTTATTAATCGGACTATTGTACTCATCTTCATTGTTATCTGTACAACGTTTCAGCCAATGTACCCTCCGGCCTTCTTCAGGTATTTCTTGTCGGACTCGGGAACCTTGTCAGACTCAGGAACCATCTCAGACTTGGAATCTTCTTTTCAAACTCAAGAACCTTCTTGTTGCAATCGGGAGCCATCACGGAACTTTGAACCTAACCCTTTATTTAGTCCATGGGGGTATCCTGTCCTCATTCTGCTAATCATATTAGAATACAGAGAAATAATGTAGGTCTGTTTTAATTTTCTTTTAAAATGGTTAGAATTTATCATATGAGCAGATGTACCCAGTGTTGCTCAGAATTTTAAAATATTAAAAAGAAATCTTTTATCTATAACTATGAATAGATTAACTCTTAACATCCTGCTGAGAATTTTCTAAGTCCAGAGCCCCATTCCTATCAGGATTTATCAAAAAATGGCTAAAAATGGCCTTTTCATTTAAAGTTACCTGTTATTTTCCTTAAATCAAAGACTTCTAAATGTTTAATATTACATCTAAACAAAAGCTATCGTTTGGGGCAGATTAGGAAAATGAATGTGACTTCTGGCCGAGCGGAATGAGGTGGTATAGGGACATTAAGAGTTGATAAATTATTTTATATATATATTTGTTTTTTCATTAAAAAAAAGAGTTGACGGGCTGGTCTTAAGTTGGTATCAGCCAGACAGCGAGGGAGTCTATCCCCTTTTCCCTAGTGCTAGACATACAAGATTGTTTTGGCATCTGAGGTGGAGCACTACACCTACCAACAGCTCCTCCCTTTACCGCACAAATCCCTGTCCTACTCATACACTGAGTTAGCAAGGGCCAGTATCGAATTAGGAACATTGTGGTCCTAGTCAGACGCTCTACCAACTGAGCTAAACTGGCCCTAATTGATTTCATTTTCAAAGATCTAAGGAAACAATTTTTTATGAATGGGATTACAACATATTGTCAACTTCATATCATTATTTGTGGTAGACTGGGCTCTCTTGCTTTGGTTCCCACCGAGATTCATCTAGATCAGTGGTTCTCAAATGGGAGCCATATGGCCCTCCAGGGGACATAACATTTTTTGGGGTCAAAAAGTATCTAATTAAAAAAATACAATGGAATTTTTGACATTAAATAGCTATGGATGGTCTACCAGAGTGAAATAGGAATCAAAACAGGTCCAAAGGTAAAAAAGGTTGAGAACCACTTCTAGATTGACAGCTAAACCAGGAGATACCTGCTGTGGCAAAATATAACATTCGATCATTCTCCTTTAAGATGACCTTAGATGAATCAAAACTTAGTTTAATTCTAACAATTTATTAAAGAACAAATAAAACAATGAGTATCAATATAAAGTCCTTCCAATTATTGTGTGAGTATAGCATTTAGTTCTAAGACAAACAGCAACAAATAAATGAATCAAATCTTAGTTTAATTCTAACAATTTATTAAAGAACAAATAAAACAATGAGTAACAATATAAAGTCCTTCCTTTTATATATAACATATAACATTCGATCATTCTCCTTTAAGATGACCTTGGATGAGTGAACTCATCTCTATGTAACAACTTGACTACCTGAAAAATCATTCATGCACAAGCTGCTGAGTAAATATTGTCAGGTTGAATGCACCGCCATTAGAGAAGCCATTATCAAGAAATCATTTCGATATGCTGTAAAATTTATACAAATGGATTCTATTATCAGTTTGTAAAAATTATTTTATAATCAGTTTAATAAATAATTTACTCGGGGTTATTGATCTCTAATATTATTGTTCTATTCTCCAGCATATTAGAATCCATCCTATGAATGATTTTTAAAAATAAACCAATTAAAATATAATTAAAATAAGTGCAATCATTTTATATGCATTTCTAATTTAAATTTGGTTTGTCTTTCTAATTTAATATATTTCATTACATTAAAACTTAAATAATTACAACAGGAGGTAGAAGATTCTTGCTAGTCTATTTAACAAACAAAAATGCAGTGAGCTCTAATAACTATTATTATCTAGTGTGGCAATAGAAAATATCAATTTTTTCTGCTTTAATTTGCTATATGCTTCTATTATAAAACCATATTTAAAAAAAGGGGAGATAGTTGGATGCATTCCGTTCCCAGTTATACTAGCGCTAAGTAAAATCACTGGAAACAGACATGCCTTATACATTAAAAGTAAAATTCATTAATTTTCATAAGAATAAACACTTTCTTGAATTAAGCATGAATTCTACATGTTCTGTGTTTACAGTAAATTTCTACAATCTTATGTAATTCTTTCTTTTTGTTCTAACTCAAATATGAGTTAAATATTTGTGCATGTTAAGAGTGATTGAATCCGGTCTAAAGTTGAGAAACCTTTTTCATTTGTGACCCATTTGCCAAAACAATCTTTTTGGTTGGGAAAAGAAAATGCACATGCTTTTCTTTTATATTTTATAAATCTAGAAAATACATCTTTCTGACAATAATCTAGCAGATACATCTTTCTGAAAATAAATCTAGCAAATACAACTTTCTGAAAAAATCTAGAAAATACATCTTTCTGAAAATATATCTAGAAAATACATCTGTCTGAAAATATTCTAGAAAATACATCTGTGTGACAATAAATCTAGAAAATACATCTTTCTGAAAATAAATCTAGCAAATACAACTTTCTGAAAATAAAAATACATCTTTCTTGAAAATAATCTAGAAAATACATCTTTCTGAAAATAAACTAGAAAATACATATTCTGAAAATATATATAGAAAATACTCTTTCTGAAAATAAATCTAGAAAATACATCTTTCTGACAAAAATCTAGGAAATACATCTTTCTGAAATAATATCTAGCAAATACATCTTTCTGAGATAAATCTAGAAAATACTTCTTTAAGGAATTAAAAAAAACAAAATATGAAAATTAGATACATTTCTTTTTCAACTTTTAGCCATGAAAGTTCATTCTCAGAAAATTCTATCTATTTTTAATCCTATGTTCTTGCTTCTGCCACAACATCATACTTTATTCTAATTCAAATGTATAATGAACTTTATCATTGGCAGGAAACCAAAATTTAATTAATAAACCCCAGTTATAGTTTTCTGTAGAATTTTATTGTTTTGTATACAGAGATTTTGGTTTCAGAAATATCAGTTTGAATTTATTTAGGACCTTAAATCCGATAATTTTGGATCACTGACTGATTGATTTAAATTTGATAATTGAACCAACAGAGCTAAAAACGGCAACTGTAATTAGAATAAATAGAAAAAAGAACAATAGTTACAATATAGTGTTATTCTACTGTTCATAAAAATGTGAAGAAAATAAGGTTATAACTTTGGTTTCTGCATATGATCATTTTAGAGAGAGAAAAATTAAGGAAAACAATAATATTTTTTAATTTATTTAGAATGAATATGAAGTAATATTTCTAATTAGTATGAAGTAAATCATGTTTGATATTTTTGATGAATAAAGGATTTTAGAGATATATTAATAATGGAGATTCGCTTCCGGTTTTTGTCTGTAACAAAAAGTATGTTCACTGCTTACGTCACATTACCCAAAATCGTCATAACATAGAATAAAATCTATTCTACGATTTTTGGTATGTTCAAATTTTGAGTGTATTTTATTCAATAAATACACTCCAGATTTGAACATGCACATTAGCAGTCCTCATTGTTTTTTAAAACAAGTTTTTTAAATACATAACTGGTATTATATATCTATATATAGTTTGTTTTATTTTAATACATATTTAAAGTTTACCTTTCAAATTGTTTTATGTTTTAATCCTTTAATGAATTTGATGATTTTACTTTCTTAGGGTACAAACTCACTGACATTGAATTTTTGACTCCCACCCCTAGGCAATATGTTTCAAAAATCTATTTTTACATCGCCCGAGGGTGTTTTTTATTTTGTACTAGTATATTTAATAAATATTAATTTATCAATATTTTGTATATCATCTAGACCAGTGGTAACAACCTTTTTTTTTATCTATGGATCCATTTAAATTCTTATTTTACTCTGCTGAACCTCTGATAATTATTCAATGTTTAAAGTCCTATAGTATTTTTTAAATTGAATATTTTTTGTTTGCTTGGGCAAAAAAAATATTACATGGTCATAGGGGGAGTATATTGCCTCTGGTTGAGGACTACTAAATAATAATAGTACTCATTATCAAGACATGCTGATAGCACAGATTTCCTTGACTCTCTCAAACCATCCATTTCTATCTGTCATTACTCTTGGTAGGTTCTCTTAACAGCATCTACAGGAGAATGTCACTTATGAGTTCAGCCTTTCTTCTGTGTTCAGCACGTCTTGTGTCTCTTCCTTGTTTGAGAGATGGGATGAGAAGCAAATGGCTGTACAGCTGCTGTTTTATGGGTACTGCTTCCATAATTGTTTCAAACAGCACATGTAGTTCCCATCTAGCTTTTACTCTAAGCATTTCATTAAAAGTGCAGTGGGTAAAGCCTACAATAGTACTTACATAGCAGATTACACCAAGAAATATTACCCGCATGTCACACTAATTTCTAAACAATGAATCAGAAATAGAGGCAGGTGGTGTAATGGTTACTGTCATAGAAAATAAATATGGCAATATGACTTCAAATCCCTGGACAAGGTTATTTGCATTTAACAGAGTGCTAATACCCTTGGGAAGGGTATGCATCCATCTATTCTCCCTCCAGCTATGGGTAAATAGTAGGGCAGACTGGGCTCTTTAATTTTACTTATAATGACCTATGAGTTAAGGAAAACTTTGAATTCAAACCTGGTAAACTCTGCTTAATAATTCACCAAACCCGTCCTTCGTTACAGGGGTCCAGTGAGCTTCGGCCTCTGGACCAGTGAGGTGTTAATTAATAGCATTGTCCAGAGGGGCCATCCTCCAGGCAATACCTGCCCTCTTTGGAGGCAGGGCTGGGTTTATTACCCAGCGCCTGAGGCGCCCCCTTGAGGGGAAATGCCGATGGAATCAACCGCAATTTTTGTTCTCTCCCACTCATTAGCTTCGGCTTGTGGTGGGCCATGTTAAAAACGGAGCCTTGTGCCCAGTCCTACAGGTGGGGTATGCGATAAATAAAACTCTGCTTAATAATTCGCCTTGTGTCCCATCCTGCTCGAGCGAAGGGGTTGGTATATATGTATTATTAGGAGTGGTCCGAAAGTCTTGTCACCACTTACCAAGATAAAAAAAAGAAAAGAAACTACAATACAAGAATGTAATATGAATGAATGTATTCTCTACCTCTTGGCATAGAATAACCAAGTGTCAATTTATATGCTGTTAAAATCTATCACTCCATGTAAGTAAAGTCAAAAGTCATCGGGGCAGCTAAAGTTGGTATCAGCCAGTCAGCGAGGGAGTCTATCCCTTTTCAATAGCGCTAGAACCAAGGAGATTGTTTTTGGCGTCTGAGGTGAAGCGCCACATCTACCATCAGCTCCTTACTTTAACCGCACAGATCTCTGTGCTACTTATTGGCGAGGACGTTATCGAACTAGGAACCTTGTGGTTTCAAGCCAAATGCTTCTACTTGTTTACTGAGCTAACCCGGCCCTATCCTTGGGAAAGTATGAAATCCAACTTTCTCTGTTGGTAATAATAGAGCACACTATTCTTTATTATCGGAATCTGATAGAGCAATTAATGTTCCCCTACGCTAGAGGCGAATCGCCAATACAATGTCGGTTGCCAGAATTAATCCGCTCAACACTTGGTCTGTAGGGCCATCGACCTGGACGGAGGCGTTTTTTAACAGCATAAATTTCCTGAAAGCCGTTTCGACAGTGCAATACTTATCAGAAGGCTGAGACCTAAATATCAACTTAAGACGGGTCCCATCCACGCATCATTTAAAAATTGTTACTTACGATAGCTTTCCAAAAAGGCTTCTCCCTACACTTTTTTACCTACTCGTACGGGAAACTGACCAAAATGGACGCGTCTCTACAGAAACTCTACAACCACATCGACCAGAATACCCCTGTTAGGCCACTTCTCCAAGAACGTATTTCACCTCCAGATAAGTCTTCGTAGCAAATGGCCATTAAAATTGCAACATATTCTTGTACTATTTGTCAATACCATGTAGTTAAACCTCCATTGTGTGTTTGTCTTCTTAGTCGAAATCATTTGCCTACACTGGGAGATTTAAGCCCGTAATTCCTCTTATTATTCTTTAATNCTAAATTCAAACCTGCTTAAGCCTCTGCTTAAGAATATGACCTTGTGTTTCGCATCCTGCTCGTATTGGAGGGCGCTTGGACTAGAAAACAGATATATGATAGAAACTGATTTTGGTTATTTCATGGCCTAGAGGCGTTAGGGAATTCACAATTTCACTTGCATATTTACATTCCTTGTGTAGTTCTCTTTTCTTTTTTTTATCGCTACCAGGTTTGAATTAGAGTTTTCCTTCTCATTTAGACTGTTACCTAGCCACGGTTCAATGAGGGCCCAGGTTGCTCTGCTAATTACCCCATACCTTGGAGGGAGAAATTAGATTGTATTTCATATCTACCCAAGGATGCATTAGCCTGTGTGAAATGCCAAACAGCATTATCCCAGACCGATTTTGAACTGCGGTTGGACAATGAATCCATTCTCTACGACTCTAACCAATCTACAAACAAATCCACTCTATTAGATCACTATACTTGGAAGTTTATATGCGTCCTATTTATGTAGCTTTGCTAATTTAGCCAGACGTCATACATATTGAACCCCCCAGTGGAGAATCCAACCTTCATAACTCAGTAGGCATTATAACATTACTAACTATCTAACCATAACAAGAGTGGGCCTGTGATTTATGAGTCTATAACCAAAGAATCCCCAGACAAACATTAAATTTCAAAAGAAATTATTTTTTCCATGTATACTGACTTGACTTCAGACTGTGAGTTTGACCTCTCCAATCATTACGAGGTCACCTTTCTTGAAAGTAGAAAAATCCATTTATGATCTGTATAAATAGTGGAATGAATAGGTCAGATTAAACGTTCCACTATGGTCAAACTATATGTTCAAGGATAAGCAATGAAAAACGGATAAATATATTTGCAAAACAGAACAACAAGATGCTGTGACAAAGCAGGCTCCTTAAAAGACTACTCCAATATTTGAGCTCGGTGTTTACGAAAACGATTTTTGAATGATGTATTATAACTACAGAACAACCCCATTTGAGAGTGTAATTTTATGCCAAGAGGGTTAGAGAATTGCATACATTTGTACATAGTATATTTGCTGTGTACGTTCCTTCAGAGTTTTCTTAGTCACATATATGATATGTTATATTGGGATATCAAGTATCAGATCTATTAATACAAATAATTCAACTTACAGTTCAAGGGATTTCAAGTATACCTACCTGAAACTAATTCCTTGATTCCATTGGAAAATGCTTTTATAAACAAATGCTTTACGTAATAAGCGAAAGCTCTAAGAACTCGTATTACAGACAAAAATATTAAAAAACTGTTGCCATTTTGTGCGAACCAACACCAAATTGGATGAGATTGAAATCAACATAACTCTGCCAGTTTGGGGAATTGGAATTTCAAATTTTCCTAGGAGTGTCTAACATTAACATAGTCAGAAAAAAAAACTGAAGTGGGGTAAGGTGACCCAATTTTACTTTTTCTGGATGATTGAGCAATAATCATTCGTTGCAATAACATTATATGGTTCACGTAACTAATAATAATAATCCCTTAGTAACAATTATGGCTTCAAGTAATATATTCCTTAAACAAACAATTTCTACAGTTATATTTAGTATCAAAGTATTACCTTACCGAACCAGGGATAATTTTTCAACTGATGGGACATTAAAAGATACTACACTCCAGGGTCAGCAATGGAGTAATGGCAATAAAGGCGTACTCCAAACCCCCCAGAACTGGGAGTCTCAAACATTAGATGCATGTTTAGATGTCATACTTGGACACCCCTTTTGGGGAGAGGTTAACTCCTTCTGCATGGGACTATAATCAGTGGATGAAGTCCTGCCAATGAGAATATTAAAATACTTTTTTTTGTATTTATATCATGTTCGTATTTTGTTTTGCCATGTGCTACTCATTAACGCTGGAGTTGCGACGGGACTGGTATACGAACTAGAACCTGTGGTTTCTAGCCGATCGCTCTAATTGGTTTCTAAGTAGTATATTTTTACCAAAAAAAAGGAAAAATTTAAGGAAACAAAGAAAAAATCGTGTTTCTAAAAAATACACCAAAACTGACTGACAGATGTCAATTCCAAGTTCAAAATCCTCAACTATAATGGACATTTGGAGGGAAAGGAAATAATGAGAGAACAAAAAGGAAAAAAGTTAGAGGAGATAAAAGGGGTTTAGAATAAGGATCATGCAGAGAAATGAAAAAGATTCAGTAGTTAGAGACCAGTACTAAGGGCACACACATGAAATATATCAGTCTAAGAGTTTTCTGACAATAACTGAATTCATCTCGAAGAACCTTGGAACTGTTAGACAAGTAGTTCTCCAAATACTACCAAAACTTAACATCTAAAAATGAACAACCATCCACACATCCTCTAACCATTATATTTCGTTACTATTCAAATAATAAATGTATTAAAATGTTGTTGGATTATTTCGAGAAATGTAATGAAATGTAATGCTTTTTATGCGAAATCTAACTATTACTAATGAATAACTATGTCCGAAATAAGGTAATGTCGATATTTTAGCAGGTGCATAATTCGCGCATACAGTCTTCCTACAGAACAAAAAAATTAATGTCCATCGTGTACAATAGGGTAGGTCTATTTTCACTTTAAAAAAATATCAAATTGTCCATCTATGTGAAAGTGTGTGTAAAAATCCTCATTGTCTAAAGGCAAAAATTAGTGAAAATTTTTAGTGCATTTTAATAGATATCTTTGATGCTATTTCCTCAAAATATGATGCAAGTAAAGATCTAATTTTTAATTTTACTCATTAACAATAATAATGTGTATAATGTAGTATATTAAGAAAAATGAAAAAACACAGGTTTAAATGGTAAGTGGTGAGTTTATATGGCTGACTGCAGTGTGTTTGATCTATTATATAGATCATCTTCAGGGCCTTTGTTGGTAATTGGAATGATAAGAAATTATTTATCACAGAATAACGAGAAAAACGGTGGTAGTCAGTTTATCAGCTGTTTAAAAATTTTTGAGGTTTGAAAAAAAAGAGACGGTTTTGAAATATGACGTCAAATATTCTCTATTTAACATGAGTATGGACGGTGTAGTGTGTGTATCGAAAGGAAACATTGTGCATTTAGGTATGTGGTTGTGTGTGTGTGTGTATAAATTTTTTGTGATAAACGACAGCGGAAGTAACCTTAAGCCAATAAACTCACCACTTAACCCATTTAAAACCTGTGTTTTTCATTTTTCTTAATATACTACATACCGTCGGATTCACTTCCTTTCTTCACAATGTGTATATATATTATTGTGGCAATTCCATGGCAAAAAAGTAAAATTGTCACCAACCCCCTTCAATTTTTCAGACATTTTGTACAGTGTGGACTATCTTAAAGTTAGACATTCCCAAAAATTTGAGCTTCCAATTAAAAAAATTAGTGTAATTTATGTCAATTTTTTGCTCTTCAAATTTGGTGGGTTGGTGAAAAATGGCGATATTTTTAATAATATTTTGTCTGTAAAATGAATTCTAACATCCTTACTCCTAAAAATTGGTTTATTAAAAGTATTTTTGCCTGAGAAATCCAAAACTGTTATGAAGAATCTGAAAGTTAACCAGTTTAAATTATGGATATTTCTGATTTTTTCATAGCAAGATCAATATCCCAATGTGGCACTGAATCTAATTACAAGGTTTTTTCTATATTATTTAACATACATTGAACATTATTTTACCAAAAAAGATAGTTCGGTGTTTGCCCAGAATCGAAGCTACAACATCAGTTAAAATTTTGCAAATCAGAAAATCATGAATTAATTTTAAATTGGTTAACTTTCAGCCTTTTTTATAACACTCCTTGGGCAAACTATTATAAACCAATTTTTCAGGAGTGAAAGCTCTAGAACTCATTTTATAGACAAAGTAATAGATAACAAAAAATTGCCATCTTTGTGACCAACCACCCAAATTTGAAAATTAAAAATCAACATAATTCGCTAATTTTTTGAATTTGAAACCAAATTCTTGGGGATTGTCTAACTTTAAGATAGTCCACTCCTGGACAAAAATTTAAGAAAGTTGAAGTGAGAAATTTAACAAATTTAACAATTTGTAGTTTCGCTTCTGAGCAAAACCAACCATTTTTTTGGTACAAATAATATTCAATGAATATGAAATAATAATAGGAAAAAAAATCTTTTCTTAGATTCAGTGACACATTGAAATATTGATTTGCTATGAAAAGATCAGAAATTCATCAAAAACTTAGAATTGGTTGACTTTCAGACTTTTCCCATGGATTTGATTCCTTGGGCAAAAGGCTTTTTATAAACCAATTTTTAGGAGTAAGGAAGCACTAGAACTCATTTTATAGACAAACATAGATACAAAAGCACAATTCCCCCCCCCCAAAAAAAAAAAGAAAAAAAAAAAAATTGGAGAGCTAAAAATTGACCTAACTTTGCCTATCTTGGAATTGGAAGTAAAATTTTGGAAAATTCTACTTAAAATATATCCCACACCTGTACAAAATTTCAGAAAATTAAAGCAGTGTTTGACATGGCCTGGATGATCTTTGACATGAATACCCATATATAATTTTTATATATAAAGACAATTTTTTGTTATTCAAACTACTGTGTTTTTTACTTTGCGTTTGCTGTTTATTAAACTTTATTTCACCCTTAACATTTTACCACGCACTTGGAAACTCCTTTCACTATTTGCATGATGGACTCACAACCCACTAACAACCTTCAAGCAACCCCATAACATTCTATTAAGGCCAGAGAGCCAAATTTGCTTTACTTTTTTAACCTATTTCTGAAGGAGAAGTGTTGGATTATTACTTTCCCTAGCATTAGTGAATGCTAAAACCATAGTCCATTCCTTACAATCGTAATGATTAGCCATGCAAGCATCTATAATATATATATATATATAATATATAATATATTATATATATATATAATATATGAGGTGTATGTGTCAGTGTGCAACATGAACATATTTGCAATAGATTTTGTTGAAGCTGATTTTTTATGCATTATACACTCCTGGCGTTTAATTAAGATTTTAATTTAGGTAATATCTTTAACTTCTTAATAAATTTAATTAATTTGACTTTCCTTTTTGATGAATTTCTCAGTTCCTGTGGTAACAGTTCTGAATAAAGAACAACTCCCGAGACAAATTAGATGATCAGGAAACATCAAAAGAATTTGAGCCTTAAATATTAACAAGTGTACTGGAATTAAATAACTGTATGATTTGTTTTTAAATCATAGTTATTTGAACTAAGCAGTTATTATGTTAAAATTAATTAGCTTGAATGAGGTTCAGATCAGTTAAATAAAAAGTGTTACAACTCATGAAGGTCATTAATGGTGAACAGCCTGTAGCTAAGAATTTAAATTAAGGCCGTTAACTTTGGATTCAGAGAGTCTATGGAAAATACCAGTGATTGTTATAACCTTTTGATCTCTTGAAAATGCGCCATGACAGACACATGAGAATAGGTTAGAGTTAGATCACCCAGCTTTTCAATTAATTTAGGTTAGTTTTGACTATTGCAAGCTCCGGCGGTGCCCATTGGGGAATAAATTAATATGGGCTAGAAGAAAATAAACTTGATCAAGTAAAAACAAACCTTTTCTGTGGTGTTCGATAAAGCTTGCTTACAGAAAAAAAAAAATCTCTTTGATAATATTCAGAATACCACTAATTTTTTTATATAAATTTAAATAAGAGTGACTGCACCTGTTTCATTATACTTCCCCTTTGTGTAAATCTTTAGCTTTCTGAAAATATATAAACTTTCAAAGAGACTGCCACTGTATTCTAAGTAGATAAAGCTTTCTCAAGTCCGACGTGTGTGTTCCCTTTATTATTACAATACATTTAATTTTTAGTTGCTTTTTAATTTATTTACGTCTTTCCAATTCTATTCCTTTAGTTTTACAAATATTTGTGTTGTAAATTATTAAGACAATCCAGCTTAGCCCAGTTCAAAAGAAAGAAGCAGATAGAAGTCAACTAGAAAATGGAGTCAACAAGCAGCTTAGACAAAGAAATAAAATCAGAAGAACCAGTAATTAGAGTAATGAATTCAAGTAAGACCACCATCCCGATCTTAATATATATAAATCTTCTCTCTCTCTCTCTCTCTCTCTCTCTCTCTCTCTCTCTCTCTATATACCCAATGTTTATAGAACTACTAGCAAAATAAAAGAACACCCTCCGGCGATGTAAAAATACATTTTTGAAAAATATGCTTGAGGAGGTGGAAGAAGTAAAAAAAGTCGGAGATTTTAACAATAAATCATGAAATCACAAATTTATTAAAAAGAGTAAAAAAAATTAAACCCCCCCTATTTAATCGAACAAGTTCTTATTAACTTAATATCTATTCAAATAAAACAACTATAATCAAATATGATATGGGGAGTATCTATTAAAAACTGTTTTAAAAACAATAGACTGTTAAATGTTGCATGCTCAAATTTTGAAGCCTTAAATTATGACGATTTCGACAAAACAGTGACGGAGATTTTTTACAGACAAAAAACTGAAAGCGAATCTCCATTATTAAATAATATAACAAAAGCTGGTAGTCAGTAAGTAGAGCGTTCGGCTAGAAACAAAAGGATTCCTAGTTCAGATCACCAGTCCTCGCCAACTCACGTTATGAGTAGCACAGGGATTCTGTGCAGTAAAGTAAAGAGCTGTATGTAGGTGTGTGCTCCACTCAGACGCTAAAATAATCTCCTTGGTCTAGCACTAGGAAAAGTGGGCATAGACTCCCTCGCTTGTCTGGCAATACGACATTTAGGCCGTCCCGACGACTTTTACTTACTGTTATACTAAAAGTGTAGCAAATAATGATAAAATATTCTGAGTTGATTCCAGTAAGAAAGTATTCCCCTTTTTAATACAAATTTACAGTTAATATGAATTTATTTGGTTTGTTACGGCATATCAACTCATGGGTCATTTAATGCCGATAAAGTTTTGAAATAAATCAATTCTAATGCTAATACATTTTTTATAAAACATTTTTCTATTTAACCCATAGCAGGGACCCTAACAAGGTACTCACTCGGGTCAGAGTGGACCAGGAGCAATGTGATGAAGGGTGCTTCACATTCCCCAAACTTTCCAGAACTGAACCTCACCATCAATAGAGTTTACGTCATTCCGACATGTAGACCCGCAGCACCGCCCCATCATGATAAAAAGGGGTTGGCTTGTCATAAGGCAATAGGTTGGGAAAATCATATAGGTGCTAGGCTTGACTGACCAGTGATTGATTCAGAGTGCTTCCGACACGCCCGCTCTAGCCCAAGATAGGCCAAAGTGAGTATTGCATGTCATGAATTGCTCAGTCCACCTGGCTTCTATCCTTAGCATCACGGTTAGCACCCACGGCCAAACAGTGGTCCCATTGGGATCTTACCCTCTTGCAGAGTGTAGTCGGTGAATTCTAATGCCACCAGCGACAGGGCAGCGGTAGATATGCAAGTATTATTCGACAGAGTAATAGTTAATATCCTAATTTTTTGGTGATATCGTTAATAAGTTGATAGAAAATATTATTAGCTATGAATATTGATATGTTTGTTAGAGTTATCTTATAAAGCTTACAGTTGAAAAGTTAATCCTCTTTTTCTTCTATTTTTTTAAATAATAAAACCATATTTTATATTCTCATTCAAACCTTATTCATTCACATTACAGACAGCACAATCAATTCTTCATGGCCTTCTAAACATCATCATCAATTATGCTCACAGCACAACATATGACTCTCTCTTTCTCTTTCAATTGTCCCTATTGTATACATGCTTACCAATCCCTCCACATGAGTAGGATGTAACACAAAGGTCAATTTATAAGTGAAAGTTCAACAGGTTTGAATTCAGAGACTCTTTCTCCTAGACTGGTCCAAACCAGGATTAAAGAATATAAGAGGAATTACGGGCTTAAATCTCCCATTTTAGGCAAATTGTTCAGACGAAAGAAGACAAACACAATGAAGTTTAATACATGTATTGACAAATAGTACAAGAATATGTTGCAAATTTTAATGGCATTTGCTACAAGACTTATCTGTGAGGTAAATACTGTTTTTGGAGAAGTGCACTAACAGGGGTATTCTGTCGATGGGTTAGATTCTGTTAGAGACGCGTCCATTTTTCAGTTCCGTACGATAGGTAAAAAGTGTAGGAAAGCCTTTGAAGCTACTCGCCTAAGTAACAATTTTTTAAATGATTGATGACCCGTGTTAATTGACTATTTAGCCTCAGCTTCTGATAGTATGCTGTCGAAACGCGTTCAAGAAATTATGCTGTTAAAAAAACGCCTCCTCCAGGTCGATGGCTACAGACAAGTGTTTGGGATTAATTCTGGCACCACATTGTATTGGCGATTCGCCCTCTAGCGGTAGGGGACATAATTCTCATCAGATTTCCGATAATAAAGAATAGTGTGCTCTATATTTACCAACAGAGAATAGTTTGGATTCATCCTTGCCCAAGGATTAGCCGGGTTAGCTCATCAGTAGAGCATTTGGCTTGAAACCACAAGGTTCCTAGTTCGATAACGGTTCCTCGCCAATAAGTAGCACAGAGATCTGTGCGGTAAAGTAGAGCTGATGTAGATGTGGCGCTCACCTGCAACGCCAAACAATCTCCTTGTCTAGCGCTATTAAAAGGGATAGACTCCCTCGCTGACTGGCTGATACCAACTTAGCTGCCCCGATGACTTTGACTTACTTACATGGAGTGATAGATTTTAACAGCATATAAAATTGACATTGTTATTTCTATGCCAAGAGGTTAGAGAATTACATTCATGCATCATTAACATTCTTGTGTAGTTTCTTTTCTTTTTTTATTTGGTAGTGGTGACAAGACTTTCGACCACTCCATATATTACATAATACCAACCCCTTCGCTCGAGCAGGATGGACACAAGGCGAATTTATTAAGCAGAGTTTATTTATCGCATACCCCACTGTATGGACTGGCACAAGCTCCGTTTTAACATGGGCCACCACAAGCCGAAGCTAATGAGTGGAGAGAACAAAAATTGCGTTTCCATCGGCATTTCCCTCAAGTGGCGCCTCAGGCGCTGGTAATAAAACCCAGCCTGCCTCCAAAGGGAGTATTGCCTGGAGGGATGGCCCTCTGGGATCAATCTATTAATTAAACTCCACTGGTCAGAGGCCGAAGCTCACTGGACCCCTGTAACGAAGGACGGGTTGGTGAATTTATTAAGCAGAGTTACCAGGTTTGAATTCAATTTTCCTTAACTCATAGAGTCATTACCTAAGTAAAATTAAAGAGCCCAGTCTGCCTACTATTTACCATAGCTGAGGAAAATAGATGGATGCATACCCTTCCCAAGGTATTAGCACTCGTTAAATGCAAATAACCTTGTCCAGGATTTGAAGTCATTATTGCCATATTTTATTTTCTTATGACAGTAACCATTACACCACCTGCCTCTATTTCTGATTCATTGTTTAGAAATTAGTGTGACATGCTGGGTAATATTTCTTGGTTAATCTGCTATGTAAGTACTATTGTATGGCTGTACCCATGCACTTTAATAAATGCTTAGAGTAAAAGCTAGATGAACTACATGTGCTGTTTTGAACAATATGGAAGCAGTACCCCATAAAACAGCAGCTGTACAGCCATTTGCTTCTCATCCCATCTCTCAAACAAAGGAAGAGACACAAGACGTGCTGAACACAGAAGAAAGGCTGAACTCATAAGTGACATTCTCCTGTAGATGCTGTTAGAGAACCTACCAGAGTAATGACAGATAGAAATGGATGGTTTGAGAGAGTCAAGGAAACTGTGCGATCAGCATGTCTTGATAAGAGTACTTATATTATTTAGTAGTCCTCAACCAGAGGCAATATACTCCCCCCTATGACCATGTAAATTTTTTGCCAAGCAACAAAAAATATCAATTTTAAAATACTATAGGACTTTAAACATTGATAATTATCAAGGTTCAGCAGAGTAAAATAAGAATTAAATGGATCCATAGATAAAAAAAAAGGTTGTTACCATGGTCTAGATGATATACAAAATATTGATAAATTAATATTTTATTAAATATACTAGTACAAATAAAAAACACCCTCTGGGCATGTAAAAATAGATTTTTGAACATATTGCCCTTAGGGGTGGAGTCAAAAATTCAATGTCAGTGAGTTGTACCCTAAGAAAGTAAAATCATCAAATTCATTAAAGATTAAAACATAAAACAATTTGAAATAAACTTTAAATATGATAAAATAAAACAAACTATATAAGATATATAATACCAGTTATTGTATTTATTAAAACTTGTTTTAAAAACAATGAGGACTGCCTAATGTTGCATGTTCAAATCTGGAGTTATTATTGAATAAATACACTCAAAATTTGAACATACCAAAAATCGTAGAATAGATTTATTCTATTTATGACATTTGTAATGTGACGTAACAGTTGACATACTTGTTGTTACAGACAAAAAACCGGAACAATCTCCATTATTAATATATCTCTAAATCCCTTTATCATCAAAATATCCAAACATGATTTATCATACTAATTAGAAATATTACTCATATTCATTCCTAAATAAATAAAATATTATTGTTTCCTATAATTTTCTCTTCTAAAATATCATATGCAGAAACCAGTTTATAACTTATTTTTTAAACATTTTAATGAACAGTAGAATTAACACTATATATGTAACTATTGTCTCTTTTTTCTATTTATCTAATTACAGTTGCCGTTTTTAGCTCTGTTGTTCAATTATCAAAATTTAAATCAATAAGTCAGTGATCCAAATTAATCGGATTTAAGTTCCTAATAAAATTCAAACTGATATTTCTGAACCAAAATCTCTGTATACAAAGACATAAAATCTACAGAAACTATAACTGGGGTTTATTATATAAATTTTGTTTCCTGCCAATGATAAAGTTCATTAACCATTGATTAGAATAAAGTATGAGTTGTGGCCAGAAGCAAGAACATAGGATTAAATAGATAAATTTTCTGAGAATAACTTCATTGCTAAAAGGTGTGAGAAAGAGAAGATGTGATCTAATTGTTCATATTTGTTTTTTTAATTCCTTAAAGAAGTATGTTCTAATTTTTTCAGAAAGATGTATTTTGCTAGAGATATTTTCAGAAAGAGTATTTCCTAGATTATTGTCAGAAAGATGTATTTCGATTTATTTTTCAGAAAGATGTTATTTTCTAATATTTTTTCAGAATATGTATTTCTCTAATTTATTTTCAGAAATGTATTTCTAATTTATTTCAGAAAGATGATTTGCTAATTATTTCAGAAAGTTGTATTTGCTAATTTATTTTCAGAAAGATGTATTTTCTAGATTATTGTCACACGATATATTTTCTAGAATGATTTTCAGACAGATGTATTCTAGATATATTTTCAGAAAGAATTTCTAGATTTTTTCAGAAATTGTATTGCTAGATTTATTTTCAGAAAGAGTATCTGCGTGTAGATGGTGAGTTTGCATAATAGATATGTAGTGTTTCGTATGGTAGGGTTGTTATAAAAGGGAGGAAGAAAAAGCATGGCATTTTCTTTCCAACAAAATTTTGGCAAATGGGTCACAAATGAAAAAGGTTTTCAACTTTAGACGGATTCAATCACTTCTTAACATCACAAAATTTTAATCATATTTGAGTTAGGAACAAAAGAAAGAATTACATAAGATGTAGAAATTTACTGGAAACACAGAACATGAGAATTCATGCTTTAATTCAAAAAGTGTTTATATTCTTAAAATAATTGAATTTTACTTTAGTATAAGGCAATGTCTGTTTCCAGGATTACTTAGCGCTAGTTAACTGGACGGAATGCATCCAACTATTCTCCCTTTTTTTAAATATGTTTTATAATAGACATATAGCAAATTAAAGCAGAAAAAATGATATTTTCTTATTGCACACTATATAATAATAGTTATTAAGAGCTCACTGCATTCTTTGTGTTAAATTAGACTAGCAAAAATCTTCTACCATCCTGTTGTAATATTTAATTTTAATGTAATGAATATATTAAATAGAAAACAAACCAAATTAAATTAGAATGCATATAAAAATTGATTGCACTTATTTTAAATTATATTTTACATTTGGTTCTATTTAAAATCATTCATAGGATGGATTCTAATATGCTGGAGAATAGAACAATAATATAGAAAATAAACCCCGAGTAATTATTATTAAACTATTATAAAATAATTTTTACAAACTGATAATAGAATCCATTTGGATAAATTTTACAGATATCGAAAATGATTTCTTTGATAATGGCTCTCTAATGGACGGTGCATTCACCTGCAATATTACTCAGCAGTGTGATTGAATGATTTTTCAGGTAGTCAATTGTTACATAGAGATGAGTTCATGCATCCAAGGTCATCTTAAAGGAGAATGATCGAATTATATTTATAATATAAAAGGAAGACTTTATATTTTACTCATTGTTTTATTTGTTCTTTAATAAATGTAGAATTAAACTAGATTTGATTCATTATTTTTGCTGTTTGTCTTAGAACTAAATGCTATACTCACACATATGGAAGACTTTATCATGATACTCATTGTTTTATTTCTTCTTTAATAATTGTTAGAATTAAACAATGATTTGGATTCATTAAGTCATCTTAAAGGAGAATATCGAATTGTTATATTTTGCCAGCAGGTATCTCCTGGTTTAGCTGTCAATCTAGATTAGTGTTCTCAACCTTTTTTACCATACCTGTTTTGTTCGTATTTCACTCTGTAACCATCATAGCTATTTAATGTTTTTTTTTTTTTTTTTCTCAAAAATTTTCTATTATTTTTAATTAAGATACGTTTTTGACCCCAAAAAAATGTTATGTCCCCTGGAGGCCATATGGCTCCCATTTGAGAACCACTGATCTAGATGAATCTCGGTGGAACCCAAAGCAGAGAGCCCAGTTCTACCACAAATAATGATATGAAGTGACAAATAGTTGTAAATCCATTCAATAAAAATTGTTTCCTTAGATCTTTGAAAATGAAAATCAATTAGGGCAGTTTTAGCTCATTGTAGAGCGTCTGACTAGGAACCACAACTGTTCTAATTCGATATGCCTTGCAACTCAGTGTATGAGTAGGAACAGGATTTGTGCGTAAAGGAGGAGCTGTTGTAGGTGTAGTCTCCACCTCAGATGCCAAAACAATCTGTATGTCTACACTAGGGAAAAGGTAGACTCCCTCGCTCTTGGCTGATACCACTTAAGACAGCGGTCACTCTTTTTAATGAATAAACAAATATATTATATAAAAAATAATTATCACTCTAATGTCCATATACCACCTATTCCGCTCGCCAGAAGTCACATTCATTTTCCTAATCTGCCCCAACATAGCTTGTTAGATGTAATATTAAACATTTAGAAGTCTTTATTTAAGGAAAATAACAGGTAACTCTTAAATAAAGCATTTTTGAGCCATTTTTTGATAAATCCTTGATAGGAATGGGCTCTGGACTTAGAAAATTCTCAGCAGGATGTTAAGAGTTAATCTATCATATATAGATAAAGATTTCTTTTTAATATTTTAAAATTCTGAGCAAACCACTGGTACATTGCTTCATATGATAAATCTAACCATTTTAAAAGAAAATTAAACAACCTACATTATTTCTCTGTATTTATGATGATTAGCAGAATGAGACAGATACCCCCCATGACTAAATAAAAGGGTTAGGTTCAAATTCCGTGATGGCTCCGATTGCAACAGAAGCGTTCTTGAGTTGAAAGAAGATTCCAGAGTCTGAATGGTATCCTGAGTCTGACAAGGTCCCGACTCCACAGAACTACCTGAAGAAGCCGGAGTTACATTGGCCTGAAACGTTGTACAGTAACAATGAATGAGTACAATAGTCCGATTAATAAAAATAATACCTAACCTTACTTTTTTTTCTTCTTCTTAATATTCATCCTGCGAAGTTACATATATATAAGCAGTCTCCTTATTGCCTAACATTAAACTTAGCAACGCGGATCCATGCAATACTCATTATAAGCAGTGTATTATAATTAAGAATGCGAGATTGAACAACAAAGAAAATTGTTTTCTCTTTCCAACGAAGAAAAAATAATTGTAAAGCCTCTTTCTGTCAGTATAAACAATAGCTTGTTTTCCAGCTTGAACTTAGCCTATTCTTTGAACACTAAGGTGTGAAGAATTTTTTTATTTATTCTTTAGTGACAAAGCAGTAAATTCTATCTTGATAATATGTGTCTATCTTATGAACGCAGTGTTAATGAAAAAATGAAGAGGGACCATACGAAGCACAGAAGAACATGATAGATTTAAGAAAGCCATACACTCACAAATACATACATAATGAGAATAGGTCTTATATGCGATGCATATATATATATTATTATAATATATATTATATATATATATACTATTGTTTTATGTACCTGCCACTGAAAACTTAATCTTTAATAAGGCAACCTGTCAACCTCATCAAGCACTCTTTCTATATGTGCATATATGTATTATATAAAACCACAGTGTATAGTTAACACTATCTCACTTGAATAAATTAGTCATGGTGCGCCAATAATATGCCATATTATCAGAGATGCTCAATATTCGTGCTAAATACTGACCTGTCAGAAACACAGATCACTGCAGAAGAACTCCCAAAGGCTCCGTTGTATTGTGCAACCCCTGCTGATGACTCTCAGGCTACCACACAACAGAAAAATAAAGATATAATTCTATATCTTTATGAATACAAGTGTTCTGTGTTCCTTGACAGGTCCAGTATTTTAGCAACAGATATTGAGCACTCTCCTGATAATACTGCATATATTGGCAGCACATGACTAATTTATCAGGAGAAGTGTTAACTATACACTGTGGTTATATATATAACATATATGCACATATAGAAAGAGTGCTGAAGGTTGACAGGTGCCTTATTAAGATTAAGTTGTTCAGTGCAGGTACATAAAACAAATAGTTTATATATATATATATATATATAAAATATTATATATGCATCCATACACATATTCTCATGTATGATGTATTTGTGAGTGTATGGCTTCTTAAAATTATACAACTTGTATCTTTGTTGCTTCGTATGGCCTCCTCTTCAGTTCTTTTCAATTAAACTGTCAGTTCATAAGAATAGACACATATTATCAAGATTAGAATTTACTGCTTTGTCAACTAAAGAATAATAAAAAAAATTCTTCACACCTTAGTGTTCAAAGAATAGGCTAAGTTCAAGCTGAAACATAGCTATTGTTATAACTGACATGAAAGAGCTTTTACAAATTATTTTCCTTCCTGAAAGAGAAAACAATTTCTCTGTTGTTGTTCAATTGCAATTCTAATTATAATACACTGATTATAATGAGGATTGCATGGATGCCGCGTTGCTAAGTTTAATGTTCAGCATAAGGAGGACTGCTTATATATATGTAACTTCCAGGATGAATATTAAGAAGAAGAAAAAAAAGTAGTCTAGTATTATTTTTATTAATCGGACTATTGTACTCATCTTCATTGTTATCTGTACAACGTTTCAGCCAATGTACCCTCCGGCCTTCTTCAGGTATTTCTTGTCGGACTCGGGAACCTTGTCAGACTCAGGAACCATCTCAGACTTGGAATCTTCTTTTCAAACTCAAGAACCTTCTTGTTGCAATCGGGAGCCATCACGGAACTTTGAACCTAACCCTTTATTTAGTCCATGGGGGTATCCTGTCCTCATTCTGCTAATCATATTAGAATACAGAGAAATAATGTAGGTCTGTTTTAATTTTCTTTTAAAATGGTTAGAATTTATCATATGAGCAGATGTACCCAGTGTTGCTCAGAATTTTAAAATATTAAAAAGAAATCTTTTATCTATAACTATGAATAGATTAACTCTTAACATCCTGCTGAGAATTTTCTAAGTCCAGAGCCCCATTCCTATCAGGATTTATCAAAAAATGGCTAAAAATGGCCTTTTCATTTAAAGTTACCTGTTATTTTCCTTAAATCAAAGACTTCTAAATGTTTAATATTACATCTAAACAAAAGCTATCGTTTGGGGCAGATTAGGAAAATGAATGTGACTTCTGGCCGAGCGGAATGAGGTGGTATAGGACATTAAGAGTTGATAAATTATTTTTATATATATATTTGTTTTATTCATTAAAAAAAGAGTTGACGGGCTGGTCTTAAGTTGGTATCAGCCAGACAGCGAGGGAGTCTATCCCCTTTTCCCTAGTGCTAGACATACAAGATTGTTTTGGCATCTGAGGTGGAGCACTACACCTACCAACAGCTCCTCCCTTTACCGCACAAATCCCTGTCCTACTCATACACTGAGTTAGCAAGGGCCAGTATCGAATTAGGAACATTGTGGTTCCTAGTCAGACGCTCTACCAACTGAGCTAAACTGGCCCTAATTGATTTCATTTTCAAAGATCTAAGGAAACAATTTTTTATTGAATGGGATTACAACATATTTGTCAACTTCATATCATTATTTGTGGTAGACTGGGCTCTCTTGCTTTGGTTCCCACCGAGATTCATCTAGATCAGTGGTTCTCAAATGGGAGCCATATGGCCCTCCAGGGGACATAACATTTTTTGGGGTCAAAAAGTATCTAATTATAAAAATACAATAGGAATTTTTGACATTAAATAGCTATGGATGGTCTACCAGAGTGAAATAGGAATCAAAACAGGTCCATAGGTAAAAAAGGTTGAGAACCACTAATCTAGATTGACAGCTAAACCAGGAGATACCTGCTGTGGCAAAATATAACATTCGATCATTCTCCTTTAAGATGACCTTAGATGAATCAAAACTTAGTTTAATTCTAACAATTTATTAAAGAACAAATAAAACAATGAGTATCAATATAAAGTCCTTCCAATTATTGTGTGAGTATAGCATTTAGTTCTAAGACAAACAGCAACAAATAAATGAATCAAATCTTAGTTTAATTCTAACAATTTATTAAAGAACAAATAAAACAATGAGTAACAATATAAAGTCCTTCCTTTTATATATAACATATAACATTCGATCATTCTCCTTTAAGATGACCTTGGATGAGTGAACTCATCTCTATGTAACAACTTGACTACCTGAAAAATCATTCATGCACAAGCTGCTGAGTAAATATTGTCAGGTTGAATGCACCGCCATTAGAGAAGCCATTATCAAGAAATCATTTCGATATGCTGTAAAATTTATACAAATGGATTCTATTATCAGTTTGTAAAAATTATTTTATAATCAGTTTAATAAATAATTACTCGGGGTTATTGATCTCTAATATTATTGTTCTATTCTCCAGCATATTAGAATCCATCCTATGAATGATTTTAAAATAGAAACCAATTAAAATATAATTAAAATAAGTGCAATCATTTTATATGCATTCTAATTTAAATTTGGTTTGTCTTTCTAATTTAATATATTTCATTACATTAAAACTTAAATAATTACAACAGGAGGTAGAAGATTCTTGCTAGTCTATTTAACAAACAAAAATGCAGTGAGCTCTAATAACTATTATTATCTAGTGTGGCAATAAGAAAATATCAATTTTTTCTGCTTTAATTTGCTATATGCTTCTATTATAAAACCATATTTAAAAAAAGGGAGAATAGTTGGATGCATTCCGTTCCCAGTTATACTAGCGCTAAGTAAAATCACTGGAAACAGACATTGCCCTTATACATTAAAAGTAAAATTCATTAATTTTCATAAGAAATAAACACTTTCTTGAATTAAGCATGAATTCTACATGTTCTGTGTTTACAGTAAATTTCTACAATCTTATGTAATTCTTTCTTTTGTTCTAACTCAAATATGAGTTAAATATTTGTGCATGTTAAGAGTGATTGAATCCGGTCTAAAGTTGAGAAACCTTTTTCATTTGTGACCCATTTGCCAAAACAATCTTTTGGTTGGGAAAAGAAAATGCACATGCTTTTCTTTATATTTTATAAATCTAGAAAATACATCTTTCTGACAATAAATCTAGCAGATACATCTTTCTGAAAATAAATCTAGCAAATACAACTTTCTGAAAAAAATCTAGAAAATACATCTTTCTGAAAATATATCTAAAAATACATAAAATATATCTAGAAAATACATCTGTGAAAATACATCTTCTGAAAATAAATCTAGCAAATACAACTTTCTGAAAAATAAATCTAGAAAATACATCTTTCTGAAAATAAATCTAAAAATACATCTTTCTGAAAATAAATCTAGAAAATACATATTTCTGAAAATATATCTAGAAAATACATCTTTCTGAAAATAAATCTAGAAAATACATCTTTCTGACAATAAATCTAGGAAATACATCTTTCTGAAAATATATCTAGCAAATACATCTTTCTGAAGATAAATCTAGAAAATACTTCTTTAAGGAATTAAAAAAAACAAAATATGAAAATTAGATACATTTCTTTTTCAACTTTTAGCCATGAAAGTTCATTCTCAGAAAATTCTATCTATTTTAATCCTATGTTCTTGCTTCTGCCACAACATCATACTTTATTCTAATTCAAATGTATAATGAACTTTATCATTGGCAGGAAACCAAAATTTAATTAATAAACCCCAGTTATAGTTTTCTGTAGAATTTTATTGTTTTGTATACAGAGATTTTGGTTTCAGAAATATCAGTTTGAATTTATTTAGGACCTTAAATCCGATAATTTTGGATCACTGACTGATTGATTTAAATTTTGATAATTGAACCAACAGAGCTAAAAACGGCAACTGTAATTAGAATAAATAGAAAAAAGAACAATAGTTACAATATAGTGTTATTCTACTGTTCATAAAAATGTGAAGAAAATAAGGTTATAACTTTGGTTTCTGCATATGATCATTTTAGAGAGAGAAAAATTAAGGAAAACAATAATATTTTTAATTTATTTAGAAATGAATATGAAGTAATATTTCTAATTAGTATGAAGTAAATCATGTTTGGATATTTTGATGAATAAAGGATTTTAGAGATATATTAATAATGGAGATTCGCTTCCGGTTTTTGTCTGTAACAAAAAGTATGTCACTGCTTACGTCACATTACCCAAAATCGTCATAACATAGAATAAAATCTATTCTACGATTTTTGGTATGTTCAAATTTTGAGTGTATTTATTCAATAAATACACTCCAGATTTGAACATGCAACATTAGGCAGTCCTCATTGTTTTTTAAAACAAGTTTTAATAAATACATAACTGGTATTATATATCTATATATAGTTTGTTTTATTTTAATACATATTTAAAGTTTACCTTTCAAATTGTTTTATGTTTTAATCCTTTAATGAATTTGATGATTTTACTTTCTTAGGGTACAAACTCACTGACATTGAATTTTTGACTCCCACCCCTAAGGCAATATGTTTCAAAAATCTATTTTTACATCGCCCAGAGGGTGTTTTTTATTTTGTACTAGTATATTTAATAAATATTAATTTATCAATATTTTGTATATCATCTAGACCAGTGGTAACAACCTTTTTTTTTTATCTATGGATCCATTTAATTCTTATTTTACTCTGCTGAACCTCTGATAATTATTCAATGTTTAAAGTCCTATAGTATTTTTAAAATTGAATATTTTTTGTTTGCTTGGGCCAAAAAAAATATTACATGGTCATAGGGGGAGTATATTGCCTCTGGTTGAGGACTACTAAATAATAATAGTACTCATTATCAAGACATGCTGATAGCACAGATTTCCTTGACTCTCTCAAACCATCCATTTCTATCTGTCATTACTCTTGGTAGGTTCTCTTAACAGCATCTACAGGAGAATGTCACTTATGAGTTCAGCCTTTCTTCTGTGTTCAGCACGTCTTGTGTCTCTTCCTTTGTTTGAGAGATGGGATGAGAAGCAAATGGCTGTACAGCTGCTGTTTTATGGGGTACTGCTTCCATAATTTGTTCAAAACAGCACATGTAGTTCCCATCTAGCTTTTACTCTAAGCATTTCATTAAAGTGCAGTGGGTACAGCCATACAATAGTACTTACATAGCAGATTACACCAAGAAATATTACCCAGCATGTCACACTAATTTCTAAACAATGAATCAGAAATAGAGGCAGGTGGTGTAATGGTTACTGTCATAGAAAATAAATATGGCAATATGACTTCAAATCCTGGACAAGGTTATTTGCATTTAACAGAGTGCTAATACCCTTGGGAAGGGTATGCATCCATCTATTCTCCCTCCAGCTATGGGTAAATAGTAGGGCAGACTGGGCTCTTTAATTTTACTTAGGTAATGACTCTATGAGTTAAGGAAAACTTTGAATTCAAACCTGGTAAACTCTGCTTAATAAATTCACCAACCCGTCCTTCGTTACAGGGGTCCAGTGAGCTTCGGCCTCTGGACCAGTGAGGTGTTAATTAATAGCATTGATCCCAGAGGGCCATCCCTCCAGGCAATACCTGCCCCTTTGGAGGCAGGGCTGGGTTTATTACCCAGCGCCTGAGGCGCCCCCTTGAGGGGAAATGCCGATGGGATCAACGCAATTTTTGTTCTCTCCCACTCATTAGCTTCGGCTTGTGGGTGGGCCCATGTTAAAACGGAGCCTTGTGCCCAGTCCATACAGGTGGGGTATGCGATAAATAAAAACTCTGCTTAATAAATTCGCCTTGTGTCCCATCCTGCTCGAGCGAAGGGGTTGGTATATATGTATATATGGAGTGGTCCGAAAGTCTTGTCACCACCTACCAAGATAAAAAAAAGAAAAGAAACTACACAAGAATGTTAATATGAATGAATGTAATTCTCTAACCTCTTGGCATAGAATAACCAATGTCAATTTTATATGCTGTTAAAATCTATCACTCCATGTAAGTAAAGTCAAAGTCATCGGGGCAGCCTAAAGTTGGTATCAGCCAGTCAGCGAGGGAGTCTATCCCCTTTTCAATAGCGCTAGACCAAGGAGATTGTTTTTGGCGTCTGAGGTGAAGCGCCACATCTACCATCAGCTCCTTACTTTACCGCACAGATCTCTGTGCTACTTATTGGCGAGGACCGTTATCGAACTAGGAACCTTGTGGTTTCAAGCCAAATGCTCTACTGACTGAGCTAACCCGGCCCTATCCTTGGGAAAGGTATGAATCCAACTATTCTCTGTTGGTAAATAATAGAGCACACTATTCTTTATTATCGGAAATCTGATAGAGAATTATGTTCCCCTACCGCTAGAGGGCGAATCGCCAATACAATGTCGGTGCCAGAATTAATCCCCAACACTTGTCTGTAGGCCATCGACCTGGACGGAGGCGTTTTTTAACAGCATAATTTCTGAAAGCCGTTTCGACAGCATACTTATCAGAAGGCTGAGGACCTAAATAGTCAACTTAAGACGGGTCCCATCCACCATCATTTAAAAATTGTTACTTAGGCGAGTAGCTTCCAAAAGGCTTTCCCTACACTTTTTTACCTATCGTACGGGAACTGACCAAAATGGACGCGTCTCTACAGAAACTCTACAACCACATCGACCAGAATACCCCTGTTAGTGCCACTTCTCCAAAGAACAGTATTTCACCTCACAGATAAGTCTTGTAGCAAATGCCATTAAAATTTGCAACATATTCTTGTACTATTTGTCAATACATGTATTAAACTTCCATTGTGTGTTTGTCTTCTTTCGTCTGAACAATTTGCCTACAACTGGGAGATTTAAGCCCGTAATTCCTCTTATTATTCTTTAATCCTGGTTTGGCAACCAGTCTAGGAGAAAGAAGTCTCTGAATTCAAACCTGTTGAACTTCACTTAATAAATTGACCTTGTGTTACATCCTACTCATGTGGAGGGATTGGTAAGCATGTATACCAATAGGGACAATTGGAAAGAGAAAGAGAGAGTCATATGTATCTGTGCTGTGAGCATTAATTGATGATGATGTTTTTAGAAGGGCCATAGAAGAATTGATTGTGCCTGTCTGTAACTGTGAATGATAAGGTTTGAATGAGAATATAAAAATATGGTTTATTATTTAAAAAAAGAAGAAAAGAGGATTAACTTTTCAAAACTGTAAGCTTTCTAAGATTAACTCTAACAAACATATCAATATTCATAGCCTAATAATATTTTCTATCAACTTATTAACGATATCACCAAAAAAACATTAGGATATTTCCAACCTATTACCTCTGTAGACATAATTACTTCATATCTACCCTGCCCTGTCGGCTGGGGCATTAGAATTCACCGACTACACCTCTGCAGAGGGGTAAGACTCCCCCAATGGGACCACCTGTTGGCCGTGGGTGGCGACCCGTGATGCTTAAGGATAGAGCCCAGGTGGATGAGCAATTCATGACATGCAATACTCCACTTTGGCCCTATCTTGGGCTAGACGGGCGGTCGGAGAGGCCCTCTGCAATCAATCAGCTGGTCACGTCAAGCCCTAGCACCTATATGATTTTCCCAACCCTATTGCCCTTATGACAAGCCCCAACCCCTTTTTATCATATGGGTGGCGGTGGCTGCGGGTCTACATGTCCTGGGAATGACGTTAAACTCTATCTGATGGTGAGGTTCCAGTTCTGGAAGTTTGGGGAATGTGGAGCACCCCTTCATCACCATTGCTCCCTGGTCCACTCTGACCCGGAGTGGTAGTACCTGTTAGGGTCCCCTCTATGGGTTAAATAGAAAAATGTATTTATAAAAAAATTGTATTAGCCATTAAGAATTGATTTATTTCAAAACTTTATCGGCATTAAATGACCCACTGAGGTTGATATGCCGTAAAACAAACCAAATCATTCATATCTACTGTAAATTTTGTATTAAAAAGGGGAATATTTCTTACCTGGAATCAACTCAGAATATTCTCTATCTATTATTTTGCTACACTTTAGTACTACAGTAAGTAAAGTCGTCGGGGCGGCCTAATGTCGGTATTAGCCAGACAGCGAGGGAGTCTATCCCCTTTTCCCTAGTGCTAGACCAAGGAGATTATTTTAGCGTCTGAGGTGGAGCACCACACCTACCATCAGCTCTTTACTTTACCGCACAGATCCCTGTGCTACTCATAACGCTGAGTTGGCGAGGACTGGTATCGAACTAGGAACCTTTTGGTTTCTAGCCGAACGCTCTACTTACTGAGCTAACCCAGCCCTTTTGTTATATCTATTAATAATGGAGATTCGCTTCCAGTTTTTGTCTGTAACAAAATCTACGTCACTGTTTATGTCCGAAATCGTCATAATTTAAGGCTCAAAATTTGAGCATGCAACATTAAACAGTCCTCATTGTTTTTTAAAACAAGTTTTAATAGATACATCCCCAGTATCATATATTGATATATAGTTTGTTTTATTTTAATAGATATTCAAAGTTAATAGAACTTAGTTTCGATTTTAAATGGTTTAATTTTTTTTTACTCTTTTAATAAATTTGATGATTTCATGATTTATTGTTAAAAATCTCCGACATTTAATTTTTAACTTCCACCTCCTCAAGCAATATCTTTCAAAAATGTATTTTTACATCGCCCGGAGGGTGTTCTTTTATTTTGCTAGTAGTTCTTATAAACATTGGGTATATAAGAGAGAGAGAGAGAGAGAGAGAGAGAGAGAGAGAGAGAGATAGATCTATATATATTAAAGATAGGGATGGTGGTCTTACTTGATTCATTACTCTAATTACTGGTTCTTCTGATTTTATTTCTTTGTCTAGGCTGCTTGTTGACTCCATTTTCTAGTTGACTTCTATCTGCTTCTTCTTTTGAACTGGGCTAAGCTGGTCATTGTCTTAATAATTTACAACACAAATAGTTGTAAAACCTAAAGGAATAGAATTGGAAAGACGTAAATAAAATTAAAAAAGCAACTAAAAATTAAATGTATTGTAATAATAAAGGAACACACACGGTCGGACTTGAGAAAGCTTTATTCTACTTAGAATACAGTGGCAGTCTCTTTGAAGTTTATATACTTTCAGAAAGCTAAAGATTTACACAAAGGGGAAGTAATAATGAAACAGGTGCAGTAACTCTTATTTACATGTATATAAAAAAAATTAGTGGTATTCTGAATATTATCAAAGAGATTTTTTTTTTCTGTTAAGCAAGCTTTATCGAACACCACAGAAAAGGTTTGTTTTTACTTGATCAAGTTTTATTTTCTTCTAGCCCATATTAATTTATTCCCCCATGGGCGACCGACCCCGGAGCTGGCAATACGTCAAAACTAACCTAAATCTAATTGAAAAAGCTGGGTCGATCTAACTCTAACCTATTCTCATGTGTCTGTCATGGCGCATTTTCAAGAGATCAAAAGGTTATAACAATCACTGGTAATTTTCCATAGACTCTCTGAATCCAAAGTTAACGGCCCTTAATTTAAATTCTTAGCTACAGGGCTGTTCACCATTAATGACCTCTCATGAGTTGTAACACTTTTCTATTTAACTGATCTGAACCTCATTCAAGCTAATTAATTTTAACATAACTAACTGCTTAGTTCAAATAACTATGATTTAAAAAAAAAATCATACAGTTATTTAATTCCAGTACACTTGTTAATATTTAAGGCTCAAATTCTTTTGATGTTCCTGATCATCTAATTTTGTCTCGGGAGTTGCTTCTTTATTCAGAACTGATTACCATCAGGAAACTGAGAAATTCCATCAAAAAGGAAAGTCAAATTAATTAAATTTATTAGAAGTTAAGATATTACCTAAATTAAAAATCTTAATTAAACGCCAGGAGTGTATAATGCATAAAAAAATCAGCTTCAACAAAATCTATTGCAAATATGTTCATGTTTGCACACTGACACATACACACTCATATATATATATATATAATATATATATATATATATATATATATATATATATATTATAGATGCTTGCATGGCCTAATCATTACGATTGTAAGGAAATGGACTATGGTTTTAGCATTCACTAATGCCCTAGGGAAATGTAATAATCCAACACTTCTCCTTCAGAAATAGGTAAAAAAGTAAAGCAAATTTGGCTCTCTGGCCTTAATAGAACTGTTATGGGGGTTGCTTGAAGGTTGTTAGTGGGTGATGAGTCCATCATGCAAAATAGTGAAGGAGTTTTCCAAGTGCTGTGGTAAAATGTTAAGGGTGAAATAAAGTTTCAATAAAACAAGCAACAGCAAAAGTAAAAAACACAGTAGTTTGAATAACAAAAAATTGTCTTTATATATAAAAAATATATATATGGGTAATTCCATGTCAAATCATCCAGGCCATGTCACCCACTGCCTTTAATTTTTCTGAAATTTTGTACAGGTGTGGACTATATTAAAGTTAGACATTTTCCAAAATTTTAACTTCCAATTCCAAGAATAGGCAAAGTTAGGTCAATTTTTAGCTCTCCAATTTTTTTTTTTTTTTTTTTTTTGGGGGGGGGGGAATTGTGCCCTTTTGTAATCTATGTTTGTCTATAAAATGAGTTCTAGTGCTTCCTTACTCCTAAAAATTGGTTTATAAAAGCACTTTTGCCCAAGGAATCCAAAAATCCCATGGGAAAAGTCTGAAAGTCAACCAATTCTAAGTTTTTGATGATTTCTGATCTTTTCATAGCAAGATCAATATTTCAATGTGGCACTGAATCTAAGAAAAAGATTTTTTCCTATTATTATTTCATATTCATTGAATATTATTTGTACCAAAAAAAAATGGTTTGGTTTTTGCTCAGAAGCGAAACTACAAAATTTTGTTAAAATTTGTTAAAATTTCTCACTTCAACTTTTCTTAAATTTTTGTCCAGGAGTGGACTATCTTAAAGTTAGACAATCCCCAAAATTTGAGTTTCAAATTCCAAAAATTAGCGGAATTATGTTGATTTTTAATTTTTCAAATTTGGGTGGTTGGTCACAAAAGATGGCAATTTTTTGTTATCTATTACTTTGTCTATAAAATGAGTTCTAGAGCTTTCCTACTCCTGAAAATTGGTTTATAATAGTATTTTTGCCCAAGGAAGTGTTATAAAAAAGGCTGAAAGTTAACCAATTTAAAATTATTAATGATTTCTGATTTGCAAAATTTTAACTGATGTTGTAGCTTCGATTCTGGGCAAACACCGAACTATCTTTTTGGTACAAATAATGTTCAATGTATGTTAAATAATAATAGAAAAAAACTTTGTATTAGATTCAGTGCCACATTGGGATATTGATCTTGCTATGAAAAAATCAGAAATCATCAATAATTTAAAACTGGTTAACTTTCAGATATCTTCAATAACAGTTTTGGATTTCTCAGGCAAAAATACTTTTATAAACCAATTTTTAGGAGTAAGGATGCTTTAGAATTCATTTTACAGACAAAAATATATTACAAAATATCGCCATTTTTCACCAACCCCACCAAATTTGAAGAGCAAAAAATTGACATAATTACACTAATTTTTTTAATTGGAAGCTCAAATTTTTGGGAATGTCTAACTTTAAGATAGTCCACACCTGTACAAAATGTCTGAAAAATTGAAGGGGGTTGGTGACAATTTTACTTTTTTGCCATGGAATTGCCCACATATATATATACACATTGTGAAGAAAGGAAGTGAATCCGACGGTATGTAGTATATTAAGAAAAATGAAAAAACACAGGTTTAAATGGGTTAAGTGGTGAGTTTATTGGCTTAAGGTTTACTTCCGCTGTCGTTTATCACAAAAAAATTATACACACACACACACAACCACATACCTAAAAAATGCACAATGTTTCCTTTCGATACACACACCTACACCGTCCCATACTCATGTCATAAATAGAGAATATTTGACGTCATATTTCAAACCGTCTCCTTTTTTCAAACCTCAAAAATTTTTAAACAGACTGAATAAAACTGACTACCACCCGCTTTTCTCGTTATTCTGTGATAAATAATTTCTTATCACCTTCCATATACCAACAAAGGCCCTGAAGATGATCTAATTAATAGATCAAAACACTGCAGCCTCAGCCAATAAACTCACCACTTAACCCATTTAAACCTGTGTTTTTTCATTTTTCTTAATATACTACATATATACACATTATTATTGTTAATGAGTAAAAATTAAAAATTAGATCTTTTACTTGCATCATATTTTGAGGAAATAGCATCAAAGATCATCTATTAAAATGCACTAAAAATTTTCACTAAATTTTTGCCTTTAGACAATGAGGATTTTTACACAACTTTCACATAGATGGACAATTTGATATTTTTTTAAAGTGAAAAATCGACCTACCCTATTGTACACGATGGACATTAGACTTTTTTGTTCTGTAGGAAGACTGTATAGCGCGAATTCTGCACCTGCTAAAATATCGACATTACCTTATTTCGGACATAGTTATTCATTAGTAATAGTTAGATTTCGCATAAAAAGCATTACATTTCATTACATTTCTCGGAAATATCCAACACATTTTATACATTTTATAATTGGAATAGTAACGAAAATTAATGGTTACAGAGGATGTGTTGGATGGTTGTTCATTTTTAGATGTTAAGTTTTGGTAGTATTTGGAGAACTTACTTGTCTAACAGTTCCAAGGTTCTTCGAGGATGAATTCAGTTATTGTCAGAAAACTCTTAGACTGATATATTTCATGTGTGTGCCCTTAGTACTGGTCTCTTAACTACTGAATCTTTTCTCATTTCCTCTGCATGATCCTTATTCTAACCCCCCCTTTTCTATTCTCTCTAACCTTTTTTCCTTTTCTTGTTCTCTCATTATTTCCTTTCCCTCCAAATGTCCATTATAGTTGAAGGATTTTGAACTTGGAATTGACATCTGTCAGTCAAGTTTGGTGTATTTTTAGAACACGATTTTTTCTTTGTTTCTTAAATCTTTTTTTTGTAAAAATATACTACTTAGAAACCATTATAGGGCAACTCTTCAAGGAGAGGGAAAACTAGTTTGGGTTTTTTATCTAGAGCCACAATTAGTAAGTGATTTCATAGATTATTAACTAATACCAAACGTTTGTTCTTCTCTATTACTACTAGGATGTAGTAGTAATAGAGAAGAGCAAACGTTTTGTATTAGTTAATAATCTATGAAATCACTTACTAATTGTGGCTCTAGATAAAACACCCAATTTGAAGAGCGAAATATTAACATAACTCCACCAATTTTTTGAATTGGAAGCTCAAATTTTTGGGAATGTCTAACTTCAAGATAGTCCACACCTGTATAAAATGTCTGAAAAATTGAAGGGGGTGGGTGACAATTTTACTTTTTTCTGGATAATTTGACATGGAATTGCCTATATATATACACATTATTATTGTTAATGAGTAACAGGTTACAGAGGATGTGTTGGATCTGTACCAGATTAGCATAATCTAAATAAATAATTCTAATTGGTACACTTTGATTTTAACATACATAAAAAAACCATCTAGGGGTTAGGGAATTGTGTTCATTCTATGTTTAATTTTTTGTGTAGTTATTTGAGGCTTTTTTGCACATGGTACTATCAAATACAAATAGCTTTTGAACAGATTTAGTTGACCCATATATGGGGCTCTAACAGGTACTACCTCCAGGGATCCAAGTGGACCAGGGACTAATGGCAATGGAGGGCTACTTGTAGCAAGATTAGATTTAGCAAGGACTACTAATGGAAGGGGGAGGAAGAAAGAAATAAGTGAGAAAGTAAAGGTTTAAAAAATAGTGATGAGCACAAAAACAGGATGGAACGATGATTTGACCGGAGCTTGACCCCCGAACGGAGAATTGAGTGTCAACCGGAAGTTTCGGGTGTTGACCGGAACCGGAAGTCACGTGGTGACGTGAAACAACGAAGAAAGGGACCGGCCTCTTTTTGATTTGGGACAGCATAGGGTTAAGACCTACCCTTGGTCACGTGTGGGATGACGGTAGTTTAATAGTTCTCTCGCCCTTTCTCTCTGCCTTTCCTCCTCTCCGATACAGCCCACGAGACGAGTCTACCCTGGAAATAAAGGCTAGCAGTTGTGATTACATATTTCTCGCGTTGTAATTTTTTATCAACAAGGTGACCACCACGTGCAGAAGACATTTTTAGTACGGTGAATATATCGCCACCACCGCTGCGTTACTTATATACGTTTGGGCACTGTGAACATATACGACAACGTTACAGATATCGTTTTAGTGCCCGGAAAAAAGGCACAACGTTACACTACTCTACACTCTGCAGAATCCAGAACTGGAGTCTCACCATCAGATGCAGTTTAAGACTTAATTCTGAAAGTGTTCTTTGCTCTCTGCAGGAGATACAGTGTGTATTCTAAGCCCCACCAACTAGGCGATAGCTCCACTTTGATATAAAGCCACAATATCTGAAGTGCCTTGATCAAACTGGTTTCACCTCATATAAAACCATAAATGTGTCCCCTGTCCATATGCACTTATGATATTGAAAACAATAAAAACTTACGTATAAAACTGAAAGCTCTGGTGCAAAATCTTTTTTTCAATACTTAATGTCAAAGAATTATTCATGTTTGGATATATTTCTTCAGAGTTTCAAACAAACAAAAAAAAAGGTTGATGATATGAAATTACAAAGAAATTACTCAAAAGAAACAATAGAAGGTTGGCTTTTTATACAAATAAAAAGAATGAAATTATATTTCCTACAATAGGGAACTGTTGATTCAAATAAACATAAAAAAAAGATAAAAAGGTAATTTTGAAATTTAAAAATCTAAGAGCAAAAGTGTCATTATATACAACTAAAAACATTTCAGAAAAACAATGTATACAAAAAAATAAAAATAAAAATAAGTCTCCATTTAAATAGATTGCAAATCAACCATTCTGTTAAAAATAAAAAGAATGGTGAAGCACTTAAGCATCAGAGATCTGTAACTTCATAGATTTGAAATAAAAAATGATCTGCAAATCAAACTAATATATAAAACAAAAGGTGAAATATAAACGAGAAGCCAGCTAGTGTAATGGTTAGAGTGTCCGCCTGTCAGCCTGACAGGTAGGGTTCGAATCACGCACAAAGCACTGCCCTGTCTATAGCTCTGCTGATGAGGCCTAATAGGCTGAAATGTACATACAGAGATCGACTTTTTCTCGATTTGTTTACGCTTTACATTTAAACCGATGTGCACGCCTAATTCATTTAATTATAATTAATTAATTAACAAATTAGATATGACTTTAATTAAGCACATAATCTTCCAAAATATATATATATATATATATATATATATATATATATATATATATATGTATGGGGCAGAAGGTTTTGATCTGCTTACACGAAGTACATGGCGTGATAGATTTTATAAGCATATAAAACTTACATGGTTGAGGAGCATGATGTAATGGTTAGTGTTGTAGGAACTGGACTCATTGACCCGAGTTCAAATCCAGAAGAAGGCTGTTTACATTTCACATAGCACTAATACCCTTGGGAAAGGTATGAATCCAACTATACTCCCTCCAGTTATGGGTACATAGGGCAGGCTGGGCTCTATAACCTTGGTTAGGTAACCAGTCTAGGAGAAGAAAAACTCTAAATTCAAACCTGTTAAGCTCCGCTTAAGAAATTGACCTTGTGTCGCATCCTGCTCGTATGGAGGGGCTGGTAAATATATATAAAACTGACATTGGTTATTTCATGCCTATAGGTTAGGAATTATATTCATTCATATTTACATTCTTGTGTAGGTTCTTTCTTTTTTTTTATCTTGGTACGTGGTGACAAGACTTTCGGACCACTCCATATATACATATATACCAACCCCTTCGCTCGAGCAGGATGGGACACAAGGCGAATTTATTAAGAAGAGTTTACCAGGTTTGAATTCAGAGTTTTCCTTCTCATAGACTGGTTACCTAGCCACGGTTAAAGAGCCCAGTCTGCCCTGCTATTTACCCATACCTGGAGGGAGAATAGATTTATTCATATCTTACCCAAGTGCATTAGCGCTGTGTGAAATGCAAACAGCATTATCCAGGATTTGAACTCGGGTTGATGAATCCATTTCCTACGACTCTAACAATTACAACAATCCACTCTATAGATCACTATACTGAAGTTTATATGGTCCATTTATGTAGCTTTGCTTAATTTAGCACAGGGTCAGAAGTATGAGGCCCCCAGTGAGAATCAACCTCATAACTCATACTAACTATTATACCATAACAAGGTGTGTTTATGAGTCTGTAACCAAGAATCCCAGACAAACATAAATTTCAAAGATAATTATTTTTTCCATGTATACTGACTTGACTTCAGACTGTGGTTGACCTCTCCAATCATATGAGGTCACTTTCTTGTAAAGTAGAAAAATCATTTTGATCTTATAAATAGTGGAATGGATGAGGTCAGATTAACGTTTTCCACATGGTCAACTATATGTTCAAGTATAAGTAATGAAAAACGATAATATATTTACAAAAGAACAAAAGATGCCGTGTACAAAGAGGCTCTTAAAAACTACTCCAATATTTGACTTGTGTTTAAAATGATTTTTGAAGGATGTATTATAACTACATATCAACCCATTTGAGAGTTATTTTATGCCAAGAGGTTAGAGAATTGCATACATTGTACATATATATTTTCTGTGGAGTTCCTTCAGAGTTTCTTGTCACATATATGATATGTTATATGATATCAAGTATTCTTATTAATACAAATAATTCACTTACAGTTCAAGGATTTCAAGTATACCTACCTGAAACTAATTCCTTGATTCGATGGGAAAAATGCTTTTATAAATCAAATTTTACTAATAAGGAAGCTCTAGAACTCGTATTACAGACAAAAATATTAAAAAATGTTGCCATTTTTTGCGAACCACACCAAATTTGGAGAGTTGAAATCAACATAACTCTGCCAGTTTTGGGAATTGGAATTTCAAATTTTAGGGAGTGTCTAACATTAAAATAGTCAGAAAAACTGAAGTGGGTGGGTGACAATTTTACTTTTTCTGGGTGATTTGACAATAATCATTCGTTTGCAAACATTTATATGGTTTCACGTAACTAATAATAATAATCCTTAGTAAACAATTATAGCTTCAAGTAACCATTCTTAACAAACAATTTACAGTTATATAGCATCAAGTATTCCTACTGAACAGGAATAATTTTTCAACTGATGGGACATTAAAAGATACTAACACTCTAGGTCAGAATGGAGTAATGGCAATAAAGGCGTACTCCAAACCCCCCAGCACTGGAGTCTCAACATTAGATGCAGTTTAGTGTCATACTTGGGGCACCCCTTTTGGGGGAGAGATTACTCCTTCTGCATGGGATATAATCAGTGGATTTTAAGTCCTGCTGTTGTATACCCTTTCTTTACTTTTTACTTCTTGTCGTATTTTCTATTCTGGCCGGCAGCTATTCTGATCGTCTTTGATATATCTTCTACGGCCTTGACTTGGTCTGGTCTAGCGTCTCGGATCTCCTAAGGTCTTGTTTTCTATTGCTATGTTCCTGCTGGCTGGTCGTCCTGGATTCATTTCTTAGTCTTGTTACCAAGACATTCATCAACCACAAGAACATATTAATTATACAAACTTTTATTTCCTTAACTATACATTTCATGTAACTAAATATCTGACTAACATAGCGCGCGTGAGTTCCAGTTTTAGGCAGAGCATAAAATGGCCGACTGCTCTGCCTGACGCCTAACTGCAAACTGGGGACTCAAAAGGTCCCACGTGACTTCACGTATTTTGGTGGGCTTCTGTAATTTTCCCTGGGGACCCGGCCATGGTATGAAAAGGGTCATCCCCTCAGAATTACAGGGGATTGACAATAATCTTATGCTGCCCCCAGATTATGTAACACTGCCAAAAGAATGATAAAATACTTTTTTTTTTGTATTTATATCATGTTCGTATTTTTGTTTGTCGTGTCAGTGGGGCTCCAGAATACATCAACTGCACCTCTGCAGAGGGGTAGGACCCGTTCTCAATGGGTTGACTGTTGACTGTTGACTGTTAGTGGTGATTTATTATGCTTGAAGGATTGTGGTGGCTGAGTGGTCTGTAACCCAGGTTCTAAGTGTTCTTGTGACATGCAGAATGATTTTGGTATCAACTAGGGTTAGAAGGGCGGTCAAAGAGGTCTCATCCAAAAAATTTGGTGGTCAGGTCAAGTCCTTGCAACTATATGATTGTCCTGAGCATATTCTTCAATTGTTTATAGTATACATGCTAGAAGGCAGTGGTTTAGTGTCATTTTTATAAATACATATAAAGTTAATGAAAGCTATTTCTAAAAATTATCTTAAACAAATCATATATATATATATATATGTATATATATATATATATGTGTGTGTGTGTGTGTGTGTGTGTGTGTGTGAATGTGTGTTTGTGTATTTGGGCAGCATTCTTTCATTTATACATGTAGAATTAAACAAAAGACATGTCTCCTCTTTAACAATTTCATTAACGATCTTTTCAATAATATAATTAATAATAAAAATTATATTCAATAATAATGATCTTTTCAAGCTTTCTGGCCAACTTTTTTACATTTAGATGGAATCTGTGGATTAGTCTACCAAAGTTTTTATCCCAAGTACTTTCAGCACATCAAAGTGCCATTATCAGGGGTGATGTGTTTGTGTTCCAGTTTTTTCAAGTTAGTAGTAGTTAGAGTAACTAGGAGGGGAACTTGTAGAAATTATATTAAGGGTGTGGAGCTGGAAGGAGGAGAATTGGTAGGAAAAGTGTTATAGGCATTTTAAAATGTGACTACTTCATTCAAAATTAATCTTATTTAAGTTTGTATTGTTTTATGTATAAAGCTTCTAGTATTTGGAGTTTTTGTTTTTTCTTTGTGCAAAATATGTGTATTTCCCTTTAGGATTTTTCAGTAATTAGAGTGGAGGCATGCATGTTATATGTACTAGCAAAATAAAAAAGCACCCTCCGGGCGATGTAAAAATAGATTTTTGAAACATTTGCCTGAGGGGTGGGAGTTAAAAATTCAATGTCAGCGAGTTTGTACCCTAAGTCAGTAAAATTATCAAATTCATTAAAGGATTAAAAAATAAAACAATTTGAAATGTAAACTTTAAATATGTATTAAAATAAAACAAACTATATATGCATATTTGATACCAGTCATGTATTTATTAAAACTTGTTTCAAAAAAACAATGAGGACTGTCTAATGTTGCATGTTCAAATTTTGAGTGTATTTATTCTATGTTATGATGATTTTGGGTAATATGACATTAGCAGTGACGTAGTTTTTGTTACAGACAAAAACCGGAAGCGAATCTCCATTATTAATAGATGTATCTATATAAAAGAATATTTGGCATTAAATACCCACCCAGGGTTGATATGCCATTAGACCAAACCAACCAACCATATTTATGTATCCATAGATTCTATGTATCAGAATTCATGGATCAAAATATTTTGTCTCTTTTTTTCCCCTCCTTAAACCTAACTGGTTTCCTCTGCCAGAAAGAGATATCAGAAATTAAAATCTTCAGTCAAACCTTAGAAAAATGAAAAACTTTCACCAAGAGCATTGTAGGTCTTACAAATCACCAAATAAAATAAATAAAAAGAAAGTTTTTTTTTTACCAAGAATCATACAGACCCCACCACCATCAATTGATAGCATCTCTTATCAGTCTTAGACTCAGTCAATATTTAATAGAATATAAATGTACCAAGTATCAAAATGAAAGCAAAGAATGAGTAACTATCTAAAATAGATTAAATATTTTACAATCTTTGCTGAGTATGAAAAGTGATATAAAAAAAATCATCCAAGAGTAATTAAGGTGATTGATTGTTGTGGATAACCTCAAGTAAGGCAGGGAGATAGCTGAACGATGTCAAGTCAGGAAAATGATTAAAAGAGATGACCTTTCAACCATAATTAAGAATTTAAGATATTGACCCCATCAATTCTTCTATGACAGAAAAACCGAAAGGCTCAAAAACATTCAAGAAAAAAAAAAAAAAAAAAAAACTTCTGCCGGCAAAGAAAACTGGTAATAATTCAAAGGATAAAAAACTTGAAATATATTTAATTCTTTTGTTTTATAAACTTTATAAATTTTAAAATATGCTCGAAAACTAATATGTAATTTTTTTTTGTCTGTTTTAAAAAAAAAAAATTCTCTATGCCAAATTATAAAGCCATTTATTCAGAGCACTGATCAAAGTTTTTGGTTTTGAATGTAAACATAATGGGATTAACCTTACAATAAAGCAAAAATTAATTCATGTTTGATTCTACCAGAATATATCTCTTAGAAAAAAATATTTCTTGAAAAGAAAAAAAAGAGAAAAAAATCTGTTTTTATGAAAAAATAAATAAATAAAAAAAAACCATGAAAAAACAGGTACATTTTCACCCATAAATAAATGCACCCTTGATTTTTATCAAATGCTTGAAACCATGTAAATGTACACACAAAACGATTATTATTTACTCAGAATAGGTACTTGATTTGTTTGTTTGTTTTGTTTGTTTTGTTTTACGGCATATCAACCTCGGTGGGTCATTTAATGCTGACAAAGTTGTGAAATAAATCAATTCTTAATGGATAATACAATTTTGTTTATCAACTCATGTTTTTCTATTCAACCCATAGATGGGACCCTAACAGGTACTACCACTCTGGGTCAGAGTGGACCAGGGAGCAATGGTGATGAAGGGGTGCTCCACATTCCCCAAACATTCAAAACTGGAACCTCACCATCAGATAGAGTTTAACGTCATTCCCAGGACATGTAGACCTGCAGCCACCGCCTTCTAGCACCTATATGATAAAAAGGGGTTGGGACTTGCCATAAGGGCAATAGGGTTGGGGCAATCATATAGGTGCTAGGGCTTGACATGACCAGCTGATTGATCGGAGGGGGCCTCTCTGACCGACTGTCTAGCCCAAGATAGGCCCAAAGTGGAGTATTGCAAGTCATGAACTGTTCATCCACCTGGGTTCTATCCTTAAGCATCACGGGTCGCCACCCACGGCCAACAGGTGGCCCCATTGGGGGAGTCTTACCCTCTGCAGAGGTGCAGTCGGTGCATTCTGACGCCCCAGACGACAGGGCGGTTACTCAGAATAGGTACTTGAAAACATATTATGGTGTTTATCTTAATCATAGTTCTTTGAATCTACAATGGTTTATGCCTGGACGTGCTAATTGCATTTCAATAATGGGAAAGGTATGAATCCTACTCTCCCTCCAGTTATGGGTAAATAGTAGGGCAGACTGGGCTTTTTAACCTTGGTTAGGCAACCGGTCTAGGAGAAGAAAAAATCTGAATTCAAACCTGTTGAACTCCACTTAAGAAATTGACCTTGTGTCGCATCCTGCTCGTGCGGAGGGGTTGGTAAATATATATAATTATTTACAAATGGAGGTGCGTGGTGTAATGGTTAGGATTGTAGGAAATGGACTCATCAACCCAAGTTCAAATCTTGGACGTGACTTTTTGTATTTCACATAGCGCTAATACCCTTGGGAAAGGTATGAATCCATATATTCTCCCTCCAACTATGGGCAAATAGTAGGGCAGACAGGAATCTTTAACCTTCACTAGGTAAACAGTCTAGGAGAAGGGAAACTCTAAATTCAAACCTGTTAAACTCTGCTTAAGAAAGTGACCTTGTGTCGCATCCTGCTAAATATATGGTAAATATATATAATGGTTTACAAATGATGTTATCAGTTACTTAAAATCATAGGATTTCTTGAAAAAAAAGAGTACTTTTGGCATTACATCTCTTGAAAGTGATTGACATCCCCTAAAATTAACAAAACAAACAACCTATCTATCTATTTAGTTCATTCCATATTTACTTCATTTATCTGTCTGTATATTAATCATTTCGCTGATGTTTTCTATGTATCTATTTAAGTTTTGCAATATTTTGGTATTATGAGGTACAATCCACAAATACTAGGTGAGTCAAAAGTTTTGCAATATTTTGGTAACGAGGTACAATTCTCAAATACTAGGGCGAGTCAAAAGTTTTGCAATATTTTGGTAACATGAGGTACAATCCTCAAATACTAGGTGAGTCAGAGGTTTTGCATTATTTTGATAATATGAGGTACACTCCTCAAATACTTGGGTGAAAGGACCCATCATTATTGATTTTCTTGAAAAAGGTACAAATTTAAACGGTGCTTCTGATTGCCAACTCCTTAGGAAAAATTCATCTGATTTATAATGTGACCCTCATATGTACAAAGGATGTGCTTATTTTTCAACTACTTTATATTCATATTTTTCGTTACAGAGTTTTAGCACTTTAGATTTTGTAATAAATGATTCCTAATTTGATCATTATCATATAGATATATTTTGTGGCTTCCAAAATAACCTTCAGGTTTTAGTTAAATACAGAGTAGTGCAATTATCACAGATTCAGTTTCTCTTTTGAGGTTTCTCCTTCTTAGCCATGTCCATATCTTCTGGTGTGCGATCTCTCCTGTGTTTTGCTTGAAGTGTCCATATAGTTGTTTTTCTTCCCATTTCTGTTTCCTTGTTTTTGTTCTATTTGTTCTCATCCATATATTGCAAGTGTTTTTTCTGGCTGCTGCTATTAGTCTCTCTTTGCTCTTTTTTGTATATTCCTCGAGTGCTCGAATTGTTGAATCTACACAGTCATCAATGCTGGCGAGACCTCTTCTTCCTTCTTTTCTTGATAGATATAGACTATCTGTGTCGTCTCTCGGGTGTAATGCCTTGTGCATGGTCATAAGCTTCCTTGTCCTTTGGTCCATCTGACGGAGATCCTCTCTTGTCTATTTTAAGAATGGTCCAGTGTATCTTACTAAAGGGACAGCCCAGGTGTTTATACCCTTGATAAATGCAAGTGGTAATGGTAGCACTACCATCAGGTCAATCTCTAACCATTTTTTCTGAAAAGATCGATTACATATTGAAACGTAGCGGCGGCGTCACGGTACCAAATAGATATATTTGTTGCGTAGTGCCTTTTCCTTGACGGTGCTAAATAAGTATATGTTGCATACCTCTTTACCAGCACTACATATCTATATATGTTATATACCTCTTACGTCTTACTCTGTCGTCTTCTATTCTGGCCGGATCTGGTATATCTTCTATCATCTATCTTCTATCTTGGTCTGGTCTTGTCGTGGTGTTTCTTGGGGACTTCGGGTCTTTGTCGGGTATCATTTCTTATCAGAAGCCTTGTGTCATTGTTAGCTTTTAGTAATAATAACAAGACTTCGATTTACTTTTGATGTTACTTTATTCGTAGTTTCCCCAGACCAGACAACTGCGCAGTCAGCTCACATCTTGCTAGCTTCGCTTCTAAGTCCTAACTTCTAACTGACTAACTGAGTTGCTTACACCTTAAACCAGAAGGGCTTCTATTGACTTCCGTTCTCACGTTCCATCCCCAGAACGCAAGGTGAGAGTGAGGTCAAGCATTGTCACTCACTCTCAAGGCCATCAGCCGTACTGATCGCCATAAGGATTTCTATACTACCTTAAAAAGATATTAGGGATCCATAATTATGTAAAATATTATCATAGGAGTGGTGCATACCATGTATTTGCTGCTGGTATGTATTTTAAGACTAGTTAATCTGTACTTGCTACGCATGTTACGTTACCATTGCAGGTATATAAACATAAGTGTTCTTGTGTGATAGAGAGAGAAAGTGGACCAACATAGAGAGACAGACAGACAGACAGATAGCTAGTCATGTGACTTACTTGTCAGTTACTTTCTATCTTCTTTCTTTCGGCCATCTTTGATCGTCTAGGTCTGTTTCCTGTACTTCTTTCTATCTTCTTAGTTCTTGTCGTCTAGATTCTTCTTATATTCTTCTAACCGAGGGCATGCCTAATTAACTAACAAGACTTTGTTGTCTTTGATCAAAACTTTATTTTACTGCCCATTTTAATTCATCGTGCGGGAGTCACAACCTCAGCAGTCGCACATCTGCACTATATCACATTTTGGTTGAAACTGGTTACCTAACTAGTCAAATCACGTGACGTGTGAGATTCCCGCCTTCACCAATGGTCTGTATTTTCCACGGAAACCTGCCGGTCTTCATTTTGATTTGAAGGCCAATGACCCCTTATACTACAGGTGTTTGTCAATAATCTATGCTGCCACATAGATTATACAACTCACAGCTTTTTGTGCTCATTTCATGTTACATTAAAATGATGCTGTTCCAGATATAAAATCAATCCTGTTATAGATTGAAATTTTCAGAACAGATTTATTGATTAAAGAAATACACATGGAAGAATTAAAATGAGTGCCGGTTTAGCTCAATTGATACAGCATCTGCCTAAGAACCACAAGTTTCAGGGTTCAATACTGGCCCTCACCAACTTAGTACACAAGTAGCAGAGCTTGAAACTGTGCAGTATAGTGGGGAGCAGATGTTAGATGTGGTGCTGCACTTCTGATGCTGAAACAAACTCTCTAATCTAGTGCTAATGAACATGGGATAGACTCCCTAGCTGTCTGGTTGATACTGCAAGATTCAAAGTGATAATACTTGAAGATAAAACTCCGACAAAGGTTGATAGACAAAACATTTTATATGCAGCACAGAATAAACAGGGTACATAATACATAGAGGTGTACATAAACATACATACATAAGTAATATAAATACATATACAAGAGTAGAGATAATGACACATTCATGAATGGTAAAATACAAGATATTTTGGTATCAAAGAGATACCTAAATGTACATAAAAACGTAGTTACGGATACATGACTAAAGGATAGTCATATATCGTATAAGAGACTTACTAGCAGTGAGTGGCCAGTGTTAAGGGCCTAAGCCCCAACGAGAAGGGGGTGGTCATAAGACTACCTCATTGAGTCTCGTAGGTCGAGCAGCAGGGAATGGGGGAGAAGAAGTTCAAATTAGCCGTTTAAATAGACCAGGCCCCTAGCAGGAACCAGCAAAACTAAACGGGCAGACAACTCCCCAGGCAAATACGAAAATAACTCCAACAATACTAACAATTGGCCACACTGTTGATATATAACAAAAAATATTGACTTGGCTCTTGGTCTTTTTGTCTATCTAAAAAAATATATATATATATACCTGGTACAAACAAAGAAAGGAGATGAGAGATAGAGAGAAAATTTATTAGACACTAGCTACCATTGCCACTTGCCCAAATTCATTTGCACCTCCCAGATGACAGTTTAAAATGTGGGAATAATTTCTGCCACCCCCTGCATATTTGTTTTCATAGATGATCCTTTATGAAACTAATTCATATTCTCAAATGGCTATTTTCCTTATTCTTATTTTCATAAACATCAATTATCATACTTGTGACAGAACAAGAAAGGAAAGGGAGCAAGACATTGTCTTGCCTGCCGGGATCGAACCCGCGTCCTCCCGCATGCGAAAACAGATGCGATGTAGGAACTGGAAGTACACAAGGTTTGACTGACGTGCCCGGATATTTGGCTAATATGCCCATAAAATAACAAGTGAGTCAAGCGTTGGGCAGTCAGCAGTCAGCAGCAGCAGAAGCAGTCGACAACGAAGCGCTTTTTAGTAAGGAAATGTGATTTTGAACTGCTAAAGATTATTTCGACTACAACGACGGATCTTTTTAGCGGCTAGACGAAGAATGTGTTGACCAACAGAGGGTCTGACTTGTGAGAAGACTGAGAACTCGCTTGTTTTTGGTTCACCCTTGGCGGGAGCTTGTTGATTCGAAGGTCTATTTCGCCCCATATATTTTCCCCCCCTTCTATAATACTAAAGCTGAGTGACTCAATGATTGTTTTCTCCTCCTCAGACACTAAAAAAACATCTCCTTGGTCTAGCGCTAATGAAAAAGGGATAGACTCCCTCGCTGATTGGCTGATACAGACTTTAGGCCACCCCGACAACTTTAAAAAAGTAAAAATTGTCCCCCATCCCCATCCACCTGTCTGACATTCACCATGCTTTGTTGCATTTGCTAAAATACAGCTGCAGTATAGAAAGTCTCATTTTAATTACATAAAATTTACTCAGACTTGAAATAAAATAAAATAAAATAAAAAATAAAAATAAAGATAACAGGCATCCAAGAATTTTCCGCAAACCAATATTCATGCAGTTAACGATGGTGGAATCCTGTCAAATTTCATGAATATCAAAGCATTTGCTTTGGTATTGCATGGTTTGATACCAGTCCTCACCAACTCAGCATGTGAGTAGCACAGCTTGAGTAATCTGATCTGTGTGGTAAGTGGGGTGGTGTATCACTCCACTGTGTTTGAATCTGTGCAGTAAAGCAGGGAGCTGATGGTAGATGTGGTGCTCCACCTCAAATGCAAAAGCAATCTCCCTGGTCTAGTGCTAGTGAAAAGCAGATAGACTCGTTTGCTGTCCAGCTGACACCAACAATAGAGCACTCTGCTGACTTATATGCTAAAAGTAGGAAGCGCGTGGCGTAATGGTTAAAGTCATGGGAAATGGACTCGTCGCCCAGAGTTCAAATCCTGGACATGGTCATTGCATTTCACTTAGCGCTAATACCCTTGGGAAAGGTATGAATCCTACTCTCCCTCCAGCTATGGATAAATAGCAGGGCAGACTGGGCTCTTTAACCGTAGCTAGGTAACCAGTCTAGGAGAAGGAAAACTCTGAATTCAAACCTGTTAAACTCAGCTTAAGAAATTGACCTTGTGTCGCATCCTGCTTGTGCGGAGGAGTTGGTAAATATATATATGCTAAAATGATTATTATTGTAATTTTAATATTGTCTTCTTACTCAAGATAGGGTACTTCACCATCAGATGATAATAATAATAATAATAATAATAATAATAATAATAATAATAACTGGTGGATTTTGCAGTTCCAGCTGATCACAGGGTGAAGCTAAAGGAAAATGAAAAAATGGACAAATATCTGGACCTTGCCAGAGAACTGAAAAAGTTATGGAACATGAAAGGGAAAGTGATACCAATTGTGGTTGGTGCACTTGGAACATTCCCAAAAGGATTAGAAAAGGGTTTGGAAAGTTTGGATATCAGAGGAACGATTGAAACCATTCAGAACACTGCACTGCAGCAATCTGCCAGAATACTCAGAAGAGTCCTGGAGACCTGAGGAGACTTGCTGTCACTCAGACTCCAGTGAAAGACCATCAGCTAATGCTGATGTGAAAACTCAAAAGGAGTTAATAATAATAAAAACTATTGGGACGAATGGATATACCATGATATCCATTACAACGTTTGATATGTATACTTTAGAGCTATTGCAGTTAGCTCAATATGTTAAGTAAAGTAAGCAAAGTGACGTATTTTCAGTATACACTGGAGAGCAACGGTGTCTATCCCCTTTTTACTTGAACTAGACCAAGGTGTTACTTTTTGCATCTGATGTGGAGCACCACACCTACCATTAGCTTTCCACTTTACCACACAATCAAGCTGTGCTCCTCATGTGCTGAGTTGGCAAGGGCTGATATTGAAACGGGAACTTTGTGGTTTCCGAAGTAGATGCTCTACCGACTGAGCTAAACAAACCGTTAAAAGTATAATAATCTTGATTTAATAGGAATGCAATCTTTGATACCATTTAGAAAGTGTTATATAAAGGTTTCAAAGAATGGCATATGAATTTTGATAAACTTATTATGAATTTCATATAATTTTCATTGATTGATTGATTTGAAATAGCTAATCAAGATAGAAGAAAGAGTACAATCCAAATAACTTTGTGGTCTGCTATAGAAATAGCATAATCATTACAGATCACTGCCATCCCTCACAATCCTATAACCCCACCACCAGAACCTTTCCTCTCATGAGCTCTCAAATGACTCATCAAACCCACTGCAGATACACAAAGGACATAGGAAGGACGATCAGATGATAAAATTTGATGCTTATGCACCACCTTATGTCTCTTAAGAGCAGAAGCTGACTCACAGACTTTGTTACAGATTGCACAAGACACATTGTTTGTTCCTGGAGTTTGCATGAATTGTCCCTGATGAGATTTCCTATAATTGACATATCTAGACTTAGAAAGCAGAATCCGACCACATGTTTGACATTTCCAACCCTCCATATTCTCACCACTATTTCTGCTATAGAGTGATACTTAGGAACATATTTATTCAGTTATATATTAAAAACTTAAGACTTATACAAGGCAACTAGCAGTTTTTTAAAAGAAGGTTTCATATATCAGCTGAACTGCTGCTTAAATAATTCAATTTGATAATTTCAAATTTATCTTTTAAAAGTTATATAATTATTCTAATTAGTATCATTTTTCTTCAACTTATTTTGATGAATATTAAAACTCCATCAACTTAATTTATACTGGAGGCCAAATCCGGTGATGATTAATCCTACAAAATTTAACACAACTTTGCCAAAATTTAAGAATATATATATATATATTGAGTCATTTTTAGTTGAAGACATTAAAAGCAAATGCAGCTATAGTACTGAATAGTTACAGGAGATATTTATAGAGGTGCTCATATCCTAATGGTTATATGAAGGGTAGCTCTTTATAAAAGCATTTTTGCCCAAAGAATCCAAAAATGCAATAAAAAAACTTAATATCAACCAATTTTAAATTATTGATGATCTCTGATTTTTTCATAGCAAGACCAATATCCCATTGTGGTATTGCATATATAACAAAAACATTTTCTATTATTACTTCATATATATTGAACATTATCTGTACCAAAATGATAGCCCTTATGGCAAACCCCACCCCTTTTTATCATATGGATGCTAGAAGGCAGTGGCTGTGGGCCTACATGTCCTGGGAATGATGTTAAACTCTATCTGATGATGAGGTTCCAGTTTTGGAAGTTTGGGGAATGTGGAGCACCCCTTCATCACCATTGCTGCCTGGTTCACTCTGACGCGGAGTGGTAGTACCTGTTAGGGTCCCATCTATGGGTTAAATAGAAAAATGTATTTATAAAAAAAATTGTATTATCCATTAAGAATTGATTTATTTCAAAACTTTATCGGCATTAAATGACCCACTGAGGTTGATATGCCGTAAACAAAACAAACCAAACCAAACCAAAATGATAGTTTGATTTTTGCTCAGAACCAAAGTTACATCAGTTAAAATTTTTACAATCAGAAATCATTAACAACTTTAAATTGGTTGATTTTAAGACTTTTTGGATAAAGTTTTTGGATTCCTTCAGCCAAAATGCTTTTATAAACCAATTTTTAGGAGGAGGGAAGCACTAGAACTCATTTTATACACAAAAATAGATTACAAAAAGTCGCTATTTTTCGCGAACCAATCCAAATTTAGAGAGATAAAAATCAATATTACTCTGCCAATTTTTGGAATTGGAAGCTCAAATTTTGGGGATTGTCTAACTTTAATATACTCCACAATTGGACAAAATTTCAGAAAAATGAAGGTGATGGGTGACATGGCCTGGATGATTTGATATGGAATTACCCAAATTTTTAAATCATCCCATGTTATCCAAATTTTAATTCCAATAGATTAACTGATATTTTGCTAGTCTCAGTTTGTGTATGTTTGCACCATTTCAAATGACTACATTATGGTGCCACATTTGAATGGAACAAAGTTAGAACTTTGACCATCCTATAAATGGATTTGCCTGCGGAACAGATATATGTAAATCTCTCAAAGTATAGAAAATGAAATAATACAGAACCAGCCCAAAATAATCATTGTTTTTATAGGGTAGATTCTTTAAATGAAAAATTGCTGAAGGCAGATAAAAAATATTATAAAAAGAAGCTTAACATTTGTTACTATGACAAAGGACAAAATTCCAAATAAAACCAGTTTATCATACAGGCACCTATATGATTTTCCCAACCCTATTGCCTCGGCTGGTCACATCAAGCCCTAGCACCTATATGATTTTCCCAACCCTATTGCCCTTATGGCAAGCCCCAACCCCTTTTTATCATATGGGTGCTAGAAGGCGGTGACTGAGGGTCTACATGCCCTGGGAATGACGTTAAACTCTATCTGATGGTGAGGTTCCAGTTTTGGAGGTTTGGGGAATGTGGAGCACCCCTTCATCACCATTGCTCCCTGGTCCACTCTGATGCGGAGTGGTAGTACCTGTTAGGGTCCCATCTATGGGTTAAATTAAAAAATGTATTTATAAAAGAATTGTATTATCCATTAAGAATTGATTTATTTCAAAACTTTATCGGCATTAAATGACCCACTGAGGTTGATATGCCGCAAACAAAACAAACCAAACCAAACCAAAATGATAGTTTGATTTTTGCTCAGAACCAAAGTTACATAAGTTAAAATTTTTCAAATCAGAAATCATAACAACTTTAAATTGGTTGATTTTAAGACTTTTTTGATAAAGTTTTTTAGGGTCCCAACTATGGGTTAAATAAAAAAATGTATTTATAAAAAAATTGTATTATCCATTAAGAATTGATTTATTTCAAAACTTTATTGGCATTAAATGACCCACTGAAGTTGATATGCCGTAAAACAAAACAAACCAAACCAAACTTTATCATACAGATGAGAATTATTATATTATGTTAAAACAAGTTAATATTTCTGTAATTATTGTTCATTTAAGACCAAATATCCTCACTTGAAAATTCCACTGTCAATTTATTATGATTTTTTTTTAGTTTTGAAACATTTTTATAATCATATGATATAAAGCAAGTAGGAATGCTTTTTATAATTTATAGATATTCCAGTAATCAAGTCACCAATGTAAGTCTTCTTATTCAAAAGTCTAGTTTTAAGTACTTCTTTTTGGCGAAGATGCAAAAAAGACAAGAAGAAAAAAAAAACTAAAGATTATTTTTTCTGTACCTTATTGACCAAAAAAAAAAAAAAAAAAAAAATAATGAAATAAGTAAAAAGCATGGTAGATTTATTAGATTTCTTTCTTTTATATTATTTTCTAAAATAAATGAAATTGGAATGATTTGTCCAAGGCTCAGACTAAAGCTAACATTACAAAATTTCAAGTGGATGCAGCTTGTAGGAAATTTACTTGACAGCTAAAAGAGGTGGTGGTGGTGGTGGGAGGGGGGGGTGATAAAATATAAAGAAAAGAAAGAAAGGAAAAAATTAATAGTTGATGATGGGTAGTATTGTTGGTGAGCAATGAGAGGGGGAAAAAAATGAAAAAAAAAAAAATATCAGGTAAAAGGAAAGAAAAAAGTTATTTTAAAAAATGGAAAAGAAATAAGAAAGAAAAATATTTTTAAATAGTAAAAAAAATATATAGGTGAAAAAAGACAAAGAAAGAAAAAAAGAAAAAGGGAATGATGAAGGATAACTGTATTTTTTTTTTAAAGCTACTGAGAACTGTTCGTTTTGTTATTTAACTTTTCTTTTTTCCATTTTTTTCTTTAACTTCCTCATTACCTGACTGTTTCAACAATGATTTTATTTCAATAGTTACTGATTAGTTGTGATGGAAGTGATTAAGCAAATTTGTTGGAACATTCGTCAAAGCAAGTGGAGAATAAGAAGAAAAAAAAATCAAGGATAAAAAAAAAAGTAATCTTTCATAACGTACTTAGTTGTCTACTAAAAGATAGCTGGATTGGTTTGATTCCAAAAATCTTCCTCATAACTTTACTCAAGTGATATACCCTTAAAAGTAATGCTACTTTTGAAAAGAAAAAAAAATCACCAATTTGTAAAATTCACTTCTTTTAAACTCATGACAAATGTTGTCTAACAGAGAAAAAAGTAAAGAAGCCACCTCTTAACAAAATAAAAAAAAGAAATATCAAAACATGTTATCATTTATTGGATTATTCTGTGTTCAGTAAGTTTAACCATAAAATTTAGTATTATAATATATTTACTTTAGAAATAAATAAAATGTTTGCTAAAAAATGTTTTTAAAAATGTTGAGGTACCATTATAGTACCTTTTGAATGTGGCCGACAAAATCATGTCTCTCTTATAGTATGTGGCGTACCATATTATAAGGTTATAATGATAACTGCTAACCATAATCCTAACCCTATTTCAGAATTTTAGAATATTTTAGAACTAAATAGATCTCTGATTCATGTAAATTATTATAAAAGTCATGAGAAGTTGATTATTGTTCACTATTAAATCCATCTTCCATTCAAAAAGGCATTCAGTTTACTGTATTTGTAACTAAGGGTAGGTTGACTGATCTAGGTTGCTGGAAAAAGGGGTATTTGGCCCCTTAATCTATCCCACACTTCCGTACATTCTATTAAGTTTTAAAAAAACTGAAGAATTCTATTAGTGTTTATTTTCACTACTATAGCATACCATTAAGGACATGAGTAGCTTACAGCTACAAAAATTAATTGTGTTAAAACATTTTAGTAGGAGAACATTGATTCATTTAGAGCCACTTCAAAAATTAGACTATTTTTTTTTTTAACTTGAGCTTCTTGGTACTTAGCACCTTCAGGCATTTCCTGATTCTCTAACAACTCAATCTACATCTGTAACAAAAACATTGAAATGAATTGGACTAATTCTATCTTTTGTAAATTTTTTTTTTATTTTTTAAAAAAATTTCTTCAAGATTTTTTAACTGCCACCTGATTTTTTATGAGGATGGACATGTGGATTGTTTTATCTGCGTTATTCAGACTATTGTCCCCATCTTCATTGTTATTTGTACAACGTTTCGGCCGATATACCCTCCGGCCTTCTTCAGGTATTTCTTGTCGGACTCGGGAACCTTCTTGGACTCGGGAACCTTCTTTTCAAACTTGAGTACTTTCTGGTCATATTAGGGAGCCATCACGGAACTTTGAACCTAACCCTTTATTTATTCCACGGGGGTATCCTGTTCTCATTCCGCTAACCATAGCTGGGGTAGGAGTTGTGTTAATTAATTATTTTTCTAACTGCTTTCACTCAGGATTGAACCCGAGTTCGAAAAGAAGGTTCCCGAGTCCGAGAAGGTTCCCGAGTCCAACAAGAAATACCTGAAGAAGGCCGGAGGGCATATCGGCCGAAACGTTGTACAAATAACAATGAAGATGGGGACAATAGTCCGAATAACGCAGATAATACTAATCTTCAAGCCTCATCTCAAACATTCAGAGAAATAGATCCCAGTTTTTTATTTCAGTGTTTGAGAAAAGAAATCACAAATCCTACAATTTGATGAAAAATTGTTTTTTATGTTATTTCAGAAGAAAACAATTACTGCAAATACTTTTGCAATATTTAAAAAAAAAAAAAATCAAAATATGTTTTACATAATTGAAATAAATGATAACAATATTTAATGATCATAGGGAAAGAATAGTATATTTGATACACTGAGCATTGTTTTATTTTGGTAAAATATCATACCAAACTTTTATCATATTTTTGTAAGAATATTATCATTATTATTTGAAGAGATTTTGTTTGGAATACACATTTTTTTTTAAATTTTAAAATCCTGTTCAGTGCACGGAGGACATATTGGATTCATCTTTTCTTTTTTAACTTGAGCTTCTTGGTACTTAGCACCTTCAGGCATTTCCTGATTCTCTAACAACTCAATCTACATCTGTAACAAAAAACATTGAAATGAATTGGACTGATTCTGTCCTGTCTGTATTGAAAAGTCAGATAAAGGAAGCCTTTTATTCAATAAGTACACACAGATTAAGTGGGCAGGTTCAAATAAAGCATGAATCCTTCAATTTCAGTTTACTCATTCATATATTAAATAGCAGGGAAGACTGGACATTTTAACCTTGGCTAGGTAACCATTCTAGGAGAACGAAAACTCTGAATTCAAACCTGTTAAACTCTGCTTAAGAAATTGACCTTGTGTTGCATCCTGCTCATGTGGAGGGATTGGAAAATATATAAATATATACTGAAATTCAATAATTCTTAAGTTTAATCTTAATTTGCTCTTTAAGGGAATTTCATTTTTAATTTTCAGTGGGTGAAGTATCTTACTAAAATTTAATATCAACCCCTTCTTATAGATAATGTATACATGATAACAGTATTGAAACGCAAGCACACAAACTCATTTCAATGTTTTTCTTTTAGTATTACTCTACTTAACAATTGATACATAATGCATAGCATAGTACACCATGTTTTTTTTCTTCAAAAGCTGATGACTAATTTTTTTCTTCAATTCCAGTTAAGAAAAACAGTTTACTGATGAATAACAATTTACAAATATTTTTCAAGAAAACCAGGAAAAATAAAAAATATAAGAATAAGAATTTTTTTTAAACAGATGTAAGATACAGGAAAGATAGCTCAGTCAGTAAAGCGTTCGGCTAGAAACCACAAGGTTCCTAGTTCGATACCGGTCCTCACCAACTCAGCGTATGAGTAGCACACGGATATGTACGGTAAAGTAAGGAGCTGATGGTAGGTGTGGCGCTCCACTTCAGACGCTAAAACAATCTCCTTGGTCTAGCGCTATTGAAAAGGGGATAGACTCCCTCGCTGACTTGCTGATACCGACTTTAGGCCGCCCCGACGACTTACTTACTTTTATAGCCAGAGGAATGAGCAATATGTATTCAATATGGTTTGTGAAATAAAAGGAAATTAATCTGACAGTGTGAATTTGATATATTGAAAAAATAAATGATGTTTACAAATGCTTGGGATCATCAGGAGAGAATGTGCACCGTTTCGGGGCCTTCCTCTCAACAGTTTTAATATGGTTTATATGGGTGCTTCCAAATCAAGTTCTGGGCTGACCTTACATATGTTTCACATGAAAGCTTAATCAGGTAATACTATTGGAAGTAAATAACTGCAGTAATAAAGAATTTAAGGATTATAATCCTTCATACATTACACTATTAAGCAACTTGAATTGACCATTCTCTCTATTCAGATTCTTGGTTCTAATATTTAATATAAATAAGGTTGTTCCTAAATCTTCCATGCATCTTCATCCCGCAACACCCTCCAGTTAAAAAGGAAATCATCCAAAAATATGAATACAAATTATCTGGTGTCTCTTAATCGCAGATTTCTCATTTGTCCCATTTTATTTCACACAATTTAAAAATGAAACATTCCAAATGGTCTTGCTTTTACTTAATTGCCCAATGTGGAGAAAAGTAGACAAACACGGGATGTTATGGAAACTGGATGTTTATTGTCGACGATGCAACGTTTCGGCCATTTTGACCATCATCAGGACAAACGCCCAGTTCTTGCTTCAATGAAGAACATTTTCAGAATGGTGAAAAACAGTAGGTTGTCAGTAGGGGCAGGGGTAGCTGAGGGGGATGGGTAGTGGATTTTCTTCCCTCTAAATGAGGAGTGTTTATGTGGAGATTCAGGTGTTGAATTAATTAAAAAAGATGTTTCATGTGTGTTTTATTAGTAATGTTGAAATTGTGGATTACAGAAAATATTTTGGTAATTTTGATCTCATGTCATCCAAGTCTCCTGAATTAATTCACACTATGTTTTAGCGAGCCAGTATCAGGCGAATTTCCATCCCAACATTTTTTTCTGTGTCATGTTTTTATCACTTTTATTTTTGTATTATTCATTGCAAAGACAATTGTAGGATTTATATGTAATGAAATTGCAAATCGCTGTTTCTGGTTTAAATAGCCCCTCTTGATTTTTGTTTCACTTAGTTGAAATTCTATGGGTCCTGCTAGTATTTAACATTGTAAGATGTCTATCAATTTGGAACTAACTAAACAGAATAGTGCTGGAATTTTTGTAATGGAGGTAAGTTAAACTAAGTAGACCAAGATGAATATATATATAATAACAGAAAAAACATTCTGATATATATATATATATATATATATATATATATATATATATATATATATATAATAAAGATAAATCTAATGAGTGAGACGAACCTACTATTAGTTTCGCTTAATGCTCTTCAGGGCTAAGAGTCAGATCTTAGCCCTGAAGAGCATTAAGCGAAACTAATAGTAGGTTCGTCTCACTTATTAGATTTATCTTTATTATTTGCTCTACTTAGGTATTGAGCACTTTTTACTTATTAGCTTATTCTCCTAGCGGTTATATGAATATATATATATCTTATATACATATATATACATATAAATTGCTTTTTCTTTTGGCCAAATACTGTACCAATAGATTACTTTTTGTTGGTACGACTATCTTGGTCATTTCTTTTTTCCAAAAATTTTTTTCTCCCCGGTTGATGTTTGGTAGTATATTTTTACAATCAAACTATTTGCTGGTTTTTTTCTCACCGCAAGGATTTACCAACATGCTTGGTATATTATATATATATATATATATATATAATATATATATATATATATGTGTGTGTGTGTGTGTGTGTGTGTGTGGTGTGTATGTATGTATGCATGAGTGTATGCATGTGTGTGTTAAAAATGAGTAAGTGTGTAAAATAAAAAAATGAGGATGATTCATTGATATTTAGTAAAATATTTTGATACTGCATGTTTCAATAAATGGATCCCTAATATTAAAACATAATAAATATGTATTTAGAATGTGTCTCTAATCTTCGTCAGGGTAATAGATATCATGCGTTGGTTTTGGTTTCTTTTCAAATGGGTAATATGAAGAGGAAATATACATCAGCATTTTTGTTTTAAAATAACAGGATTTGAAGTTTGAAAATTTATAATCATTAATATTTTTTACTTATTTTACACTCTTACTCATTTTTCAGCATGCTCTCAAATTCAGTTCCATTTTTTCTTGCATGTATATATATATATGTGGGAGAAACATCAACATCCTTTAGACTAAGACTAAATAACCACAAATCCACTATAAATCTCAAATCCCTGCATAGTACAATAGCACTTCATTTTAACACCCTATCACACAACCTTACACACCTCAAATGCATTTTGATAGAACACGCATTTCCAACAACGCAATCTAGAAAACAATCAGTAACTAAATGGATTCTAAAATTACAAACACACGTGAAGGGATTGAACGCAGACATCAGAATTCTCCGTTATTATAAATATTTCACAGATGCTGCCGCTGTTGATAACAACAGAGACAAAAAAGCCGTTAAACAGGAATAACATTCATTTGATAAAGGGTATCTAACGAACCTGAAAATTTATGACAAAAAATAATAATAAAAAAATAAGTGAATCCAATACTCCATAATATCGAGTTCATTCATTTATATATTTTTAATGCTTTGTAATAACGCCCAACTTTAAAAAAAACATTAAATAATTGTACTCCATATCAGATAATCCTGTGCAATTTATGCATAGCCACTGCTCACATCTTTCGTATTCCACCAGTCTATCTTTTATAACCCCAAATAAAATATTGCACTTTCATAATAAATTTTCATGTCCTTTGTTATTTTTATCGTTTCCTTTGCAATCCTTATTTTTGCTCACACCTTTATTTACATTCGAGTCTGAAGATATTTTATCCTTGTTACTTTTTCCTGTAGGCATTTTTTTTTCAAATCAAGTATTATTTTTTTATTTTTTTTATTTTTTGGACAATTTAAGTTTATATAAAATGCTTTATTATTAGATTTAACTCCAATCTTTCGGTTGGTATTCGTCTATATGATGAAAATTTAACTCAATTGGTGCAGATATGTCTGGTCTTGTGAGTTTATTGAGTGCATTAATTTGTTTGTTATTGAACGACTACATAACTTTTATTCTCTTATTCAAAGTAACAAACTGATTCATATATTATCTATAGCAGAGTTAAAATAGCTATAATAGTAACAGTAATTTTACATGAACAGTATTGTCCATAAATGTATACACCTTTGCCTTAACATTAACGTTTTTTAAAAGAATTTACATGAACAGTATTATCTATAAATATATACACCTTTGCCTTAAAATTAACCTTTTTTTAAAGTATTTACATGAACAGGATTGTATATAAATATATACACCTTTGCCTTAAAATTTACTTTTTTAAAGAATTTACATGAACTGTATTGTCCATAAATATATACACCTTTGCTTTAAAATTTACTTTTTTTAAAGAATTTACATGAACTGTATTGTCCATAAATATATACACCTTTGCCTTAAAATTTACTTTTTTAAAGAATTTACATGAACAGTGTTGTCCATAAATATATACACCTTTGCCTTAAAATGAACTTTTTTAAAGAATTTACATGAACAGTATTGTCCATAAGTATATACACCTTTGCCTTAAAATTAACTTTTTTTTAAAGAATTTACATGAACAATATTGTCCATAAATATATACACCTTTGCCTTAAAATTAACTTTTTTAAAGAATTTACATGAACAGTATTTTCCATAAGTGTATACACCTTTGCCTTAAAATTAACCTTTTTTAAAGAATTTACATGAACAGTATTGTCCATAAATGTATACACATTTGCCTTGAAATTAACTTTTTTTAAAGAATTTACATGAACAGTATTGTCCATAAATATATACACCTTTGCCTTAAAATTACCTTTTTTTAAAGAATTTACATGAATAGTATTGTCCATAAATATATACACCTTTGCATTAAACTATTTAAAGAATAATTTACATGAACAGTATTGTCCATAAATGTATACACCTTTGCCTTAAAATTAACTTTTCTAAAGAATTTACATGAACAGTATTGTCCATAAATATATACACCTTTGTCTTAAAATTAACGTTTTTTAAAAGAATTTACATGAACAGTATTATCTATAAACAATATTGTCCATAAATATAATATATACACCTTTGCCTTAAAATTACCTTTTTTTAAAGAATTGTTATTTGTTTATGTAGGAGGCTAAAAATCAGATTAATCTATGTAACAGAAAAGAAAGAATGAATCCTGGATAAATTGGTGTAGATTATCTTTTAACCCACCTCATGCCAGGCTTCTTTTTAAATAAATCTGAGATTAGTGCTTTCTTATGAAAAAATAAAAAGGATTAAAGCAATTTCTGTTTCACTTTCAGCCAAGGAACAAGCAGTACCTCCCTCAAGTCAAAAGTTTAAAAACCTAAAAAACTATAATTTCTCTTATATTTTTATTTCACTAGTGAAGAATGATAATCTGAGATTCACAACAAAAAAATCAGAAAAAAATTTATTTCTGAAATTCTATGGGCCGGTTATTATTTGATATTGTAAGGTGGCTATAGATTTGGATCTAACTAAACATATATATATATATATATATATATATATATATATATATATATATATATATATATAACTGGAGGGAGATCAGTTTGATGCATCCCTTTTTCAAGGGTATTAGCGCTATGTGAAATGCAAACAGCATTGTACAGGATTTGAACTCGGGTCGACGAGTCAATGTCCTACGACTCTTAAAATGTATGGAACATAAGTATTTAAAAAAAATATTTTTGAATAATTTCACGTTGTGTTTTCTTTGATCTTTTTAATCTTAATTGCTTTCTTTTTGCAAATCACTAACATCAAAATTTCTACAGTTCAAAGTTTTGGACTCCTCTTTTTTAGTCTCGTTTTCAGTAGCATAGCTAAAGAGTGTGCAGTGCAGAGCAGCCCTTATATTTTTTTCTGCCTCCATGTCATACTGATTCATTGATAGTTGGTTGGTTGGTTGATTTTAACGGCATATCAACCCATCTGGAGTTATGCCATGTCTAGCGGTTAGGAAGTAATATATGTTGTGTATCTATATTTACACTTTTGTAGTAATTGGTTTTAACAATATGTTAGCATCACTGGGGATTATGTTGTATGATATTGATTAGGTTCATGTCTATATTCTATGGTATAATTTTATTTCCTTCAAAAAAGACAGAATGTCTTCTATGTTGACATTTTCAAATAGATCTTTCATATTGTTTGCATTAACATAACGGTTTTTGATGTGAGCAAAAACCTGCATTCTATGAATAAGTGTTTAACAGTCAGAAGTATTCGACATGTTTCACACTGAGATTGTTGTGCTTGTTTGAGTATATAGGAGTGCGTTAGTCTTGTGTAACCAATATGTAATCGGGACACAATGACCTGTTCCTTTCTGGACTTCCTTAAGGCTGGTCTCCAGTCTCCCGGAGTGAGTTTGATTAGGAAGAGTATATTGTGAATGTTGTTATTCTAGCGTTGTTGCCATTTTGTATGAAGGAATCTATCAATTTTGGGTTTCAAGTCAGTATATGGAATCTTGAACTTGTCGTGGATCACATCTAAAGCCGATTTAGCTGCAGCTCTTTCATTCCCCCTCACTCCAATATGGCTTGGGATCCAGCATTCATTGAATGAAAATTATTTTTCTGCATGCAAGTATCTTGAACTAAACATTATTTGATCTCTGTTATTGTAAACAGTTGGCAGTGTGGTCTAAACTTGGAAGATGTTTCTGTATGTGTATATATTTATACTATATATACAAGCAAAGAAACCCTCCGGGCGGTATAAAAATGAATTTTAGAAAGATATTATCTGAGGGGGGGGGCTTAAAAATTCAATGTCAAAGGATTTGTATTGTAAGTAAAATCATCAAATTTATTAAAGGAGTAAAAAAAAATAAAACAATTTGAATCGGAAACTTAGTTTTGTCCTCAAATTAAATGTTGCGTGCATCTATTAATTATTAATTAAATAATTATTTTTAATATATTACACATAAATATTACAAAAAGTCGTTGGTATTTATTTATTTTTAATCTTTTTAGTTAACCTCTTGATACTGAAAAAAAGATTACTATTTCTTGTTTGTGAATAATTTTTTCCAAAATTCTATACATTATTTTTAGATTTATAATACCGGACATGTATTTATTAAAACTAGTTTTAAAAAATAATAAGGACCGTCTAAGGTGGCATATTCAAATTTTGAGTGTATATGATACAATTCTCTATGTATTGACGATTTTGGGTAATGTGACGTAAGCAGCGACGTAATTTCCGTTACAGATAAATCAAGACCGAATCTCCATTATCAATAGATAATCTGAAATCTTGTTGGATGGTTGGACACAGCATTATCAGACTATACAAGGACTGTACCTTTGGGTAATTAAATTAATCTAGTTTTCATCCATCTATATTTCGATACTGATTAAACAGTTGACCAAAATATGTAAACCGGGGTGGATCAAAACCATCTTCCCTACCATCTTATACTTCTGCTCATTAGGCATATCTAATGTTTTACCAATTGAACTATAAGAGCAATTGGTATTATACAAACTTAGTTTACAGCTATATCATACTCTATTGGTATCAAACTAGGCTTCCCTAAGAAAAAAGATGTCAGTTCAATTTGCACCAAGAGTTAAGCTGTTACTAGTCTTTCTGATAAATAGCTTCTTGTTGTTTTATGAGGCACTTGTGGTGTAATGGTTATCATCATAACAAAATGAACTTGGCAATCTGAGTTCAAGCCCTGAACTAGGCTGATTGCATTTAACTTCATGCTAATCATCTTCGGAAAGGTATGAAACCATCTCTTCTCCCCACTCTCCAGCTAATAGTAGGGGTAGACTAGGTTCTTTAGCCACTGTATGCCTACCAGTCTAGGAGAAGTGAAACTTGGAATTTGAACCAACTGCTCTTTGATTAAAAATTGATCTTGTCACATCCTGTCGATGGCAGAAGGGTTTAATAAAGATGTATTTGCAATTGAGATTAAAAAGATTAAATAAGATTTTTAGATTAATAATGAAAATAATCAGCTAAAGAAGAAGACTAAATAGAATACGCTGATGAGGAATATTAAATGATTTGAAAATGTATTCTTTAAATATTGAAACCAAATAGTTAAAGAAAGAGAAATATATTTGAACAATCATTTTTTTTTCTATTTTATTTTTCTATCTTTTTTATCTGTTTTTATGTTTTCTCTTTTCTTTTTTTGTTCCTCTTTTCTTTTCTTTTTTTTTTTCTTTTTTTTTTTTTTGTTTCTTTTCTATTTTTTATTTTGTTTCTTTTTTGATTTTTTTTTGTTTCTTTTTTCATTTCTTTTGCTGTGCTTTTCTTTTTTGTTTCTTTTTCCTTTTATTTTTTTTCCTTTTCTTTTTTGTTTCTTTTTTGTTTCTTTTTCCATTTATATTTTGTTCATTTTTTTTTTTGTTCCTTTTTTCTTTTTTTGCTTTATTTTCATGTCTTTTTAAAATTTCTTTTGTTGTTCTTTTCTCTTTTCTTTCTTTTTCCTTTTCTTTTTTGTTTCTTTTTCCTTTCTTTTGTTTCCTTTCTACTTTGTTTCTTTTTTCTTTTCTTTTTGTTTTATTTTTCATGTCTTTTTTAAATTTCTTTTGTTGTTCTTTTCTCTTTTCTTTCTTTTTCCTTTTCTTTTTTGTTTCTTTTTCCTTTTCTTTTTTGTTTCCTTTCTACTTTGTTTCTTTTTTCTTTTCTTTTTGTTTTATTTTTCATGTCTTTTTTAAATTTCTTTTGTTGTTCTTTCTCTTTTCTTTCTTTTTCCTTTTCTTTTTTTTTTCTTTTTCCTTTTTTTTTTGTTTCCTTTTTACTTTGTTTCTTTTTCTTTCTTTTTGTTTTATTTTCATGTCTTTTTTTTATTTCTTTTGTTGTTCTTTTCTCTTTTCTTTCATTTTTGTTTCTTTTTTCCTTTTCCTTTTCTTTTTTGTTTCTTTTTCTGCCTTTTTGTTTCTTTTTCTTTTCATTTTGTTTTTCATTTCTTTTGTTGTTCTTTGCTTCCTTTTTTCGTTTCTTTCTTTCTTTTCTTTGTTTCTCTTCTATTTTTTCTCCTTTTTCCTCTTGTTTTAATTTTGTAATTAGAAACCTTTATATGAGACAGTTTATTTTCCTTTTTGATAATGATTAAGACAAATGGATTATGTAGTGCATGATCGTTTCCCAACAAAAATGAACTGCATGCTTTACTTGTTATGATGAGAAAAAGAAATAATTTCTTTACTGTCAAATCTTGAAAGATGAAAAATCAAACCCCGCACCGCAGACCAGCTTGGTCTTCTTGAAATAAATCTTGTCATAGGCTGCCAGAACCTTCATAATATTTAGGTAGCAAGGTATACAGGAGTCAGAAGAGGCAGGTTTGGCATAGTGTGAGGTCAAGAGGTATATCACTCATGCATAAGTCAGGTATCCTGTGACAAGATGACATTATAGAAGGGACACTGTTGGGAAGGCTCATCTTAATCCCTCCATGTATATATATTATATTTATTTATTTATCTATTTATTTTTTAGCTAAACTGCAGCCTCCTCTTGTCAGACATTCACCACACTACCTTTGCTCTTTCTCTGTCCTCCAACATTAACTCTGTCAGACTAGCATGTTTCAGGGAAAATGTTAGTTTTTGAGCCAGTAATTCATAATTGTAGCTTGAATTCAATTTTTTTATGTTAACTCCGTTTTCTTAAAATTCTAATGAAAGTGAATAAAACTCAAGAAGGACTATTTAAGCCAGAAATGATTAATTAGGGCAGACTGTGCTCTTTAGTCTTGGCTAGGTAACCTGTCTAGGAGAAGGAAAACTCTGAATTCAAAACTGTTAAATTCCGCTTAGGAAATTGACCTTGTGTCACATCCTACTCTTGTATAGTAAATATATATATTTATGTAAATATATATTTAAGTGTCATGTAGTAGTTCCAGTAAATGGAAGTGGAGGATTTTTATTTTAAATTCCAAAACAATCAGGGTTTAGAATGAACTGCTGGAACAATGTGAAAATGAATGATTGGATACATACTCTTTAAGATTTTGTATGCAGAGACTGAAATCAATCTGGATATTAAGCTGGCACTAAAATATTCCATATTCTAAGATAATCTATCAATACATATATAAAGGGCAGTTGTGTGTATATGTATGTCCGGAGGAAACTTCGAAAATAAAACAATTAACGACAAAGTAAATATATATACACATCAAATATCACCAAGGCTTGTTTTTTTTAGCAAAAATAATAGAGATTTGATTTATATTCGTGAAGATAATTAAAAAATAAAATTTAAATGATAACAGTATGGATTTTTTTTTCATTTAATATTTTAGATTGTAGACATTAACATTTCTTTTCAGAGTAGCTGGATCAATGCAAGGTCTTTTTTTTTACACAGTGATTTAAATGGGGCATCCCACGAGGATTCAACTCATGATTCAGTAATAATGAATCCGCGGGACTAAATTAAAAAGATCCCTCTTCTACCCTGGCAACGCGGGTTGCCGCTGCTAGTACATATATAAAGGGCAGTTTATATATATATATGTATGTCCGGTGGAAACTATGTAAATAAAACAATTAATCACAAAGTAAATATATATAAGCATTCACAATCACCAGATCTTGCTTTTTGAGCAAAAATAATGAAAATTTGATTTATATTTGTGAAGATAATTAAAAAATAAAATTTAAATGATGACAGCATGGAATTCTCTTTTTTGCATTTACTATTTTAAATAGGAGACATTCATTTTTTCTTTACAGAGTATCTGGATCAACGCAAGGTCTTTTTACATAGGGATTTCAATGGGGTATCCAACTCGCAATTCAACCATAAGGGATCTGCGAGACTACTTTTTTTACACCCCTCTACCCAGGTGGTGCCGGGTAGTCGCTTCTAGTTATTTCTAAAGAATATTCTGGTAGTATTTTGTATCAGAGTATTCCTAAAAATAATTTAAAAGTCACATTTCTGAAATAATCTACTTATAAAATAGAATGTGACCTTATATATTGATCAAAACCTGATATCACGATAGAGGAATCAAAAATATTATTGCTATGGTAACTACTGTTATTTCTCAACAGAAAGAAAGAAGAACAAAATGTTGGAAGTAATTTAAAAAAAGAAGACAAAAATAAAAAGCCATATAAAATGCTAAAAGAAAAATTGAAAAAGCAAGAGATCAAGACAAAGATTAAGTGCTATATATATATATATATATATATATATATATATTATATATATATATATATATATATATATATATATATATATAATTATATATACATTACTTATGAGTGTATTATGCTTGTATTAAAATACAGAAAAATTAAGCTGTAAAAAGAAAAAAAAAAGATTCTCTTGTATTCAGCTTATCTTGGCTGGTCCTGTTAATTTGATTCAGAATCTTTTACATTTTTAGCTTTGGTAAATGATTTTTTTTTAATATATACATTTCATAGTACTTACATTTAAAAAAATAATTTTTGATAGATGAAACAATTTAAAAGTTACAGAATATTCTCTGTGAATCATGTGTTTTAACTCACCTCAAGCAAACTGAACGTAATCAACGTCATTGTTTTCTTAGAAAAAAAAGAAAATTAGAGTTGATGAAACTCTTAAAATGACTTAGCTTGCATTTATCGCTATTTCAAAAGACACAAAGAATATATTTCCCAGCTGATGCACTATTTTTTCTTTTTCTTTTTCTTTAATCCTTATATGATATTACGTCCAAGATATGAAGGTGTGTATACCCTTTCTTACTTCTTTACTTCTTACTTGCTTCTATATCTTGGACATCTATTCTTCTGGCCGGCTTTGCTTCTTCTATCATCTATCTTGGTCTCGTCTCTTCTAAGGTCTGGACTTTCTTGGGGACTTCGGGTCTGGTTTCTGTTAGGGATTTCTCCTTATCAGAAGCCCTGTGTCATTGTTAGTTTTTAGTAAACACAAGACTTCGATTTTCTTTTAATGTTATTTTATTCGGTAAATCCCCAACCCAGACATAACATAGCGCGCGTATGCAGAGTTACAGTTTAGACAGAGCATCATGGCCGACTGCTCTGTCTGACGTCCACTGCAAAACTAAACTAAAGCTCCTTACTATTCTTAAACCGGAACAGGTTCTTCTATGCCTTCCGGTTCCCACGATTTATCCCCGGAAGGCAAGGTGAGAGTGAGGTCAACCGCCGTCACTCACTTTCAGAGCCATCAACTGCACTGATCGCCACTATATCTCTATACTACCTTACATAAGTATGAAAAGTGTCATCCCCTCAGAATTACAGGGGATTGACAATAATCTTATGCCACCGCATAGATTATGTAACAAAGGTAATAATTACGAAAGTCTATAAGACTGAAAGGTAGGATTAGGATGAATTGTAATTTTAATATAAAAAAATATAAAACCGAACAAACATCGGAAAATTATTTTATTATAATTTTTCGGACTGTTGTTCTCATCTTTATTGTTATCTACACAATGTTTCGGCCGATGTGCCCCCTGACTTCTTCAGGTGTATCTCATCGATATCGGAAGCCTTCACTGAACTTCGAACCGAACCCTTTATTCAATCCACTGGGGTAGATTTCTCTCATTCCGCCAACCATGACTGGGTACAAATGTTAAACTATGTTAAGTATTCTATGTTATCATCGCCCATGATCAGAATTTACCTGTATCCTACACCTGGTTATCACTTTGTACTGAATAAACCCTTTGCACTATATGTCCCAAATTTCCAGATTATATAAATTATCAAGCCTTATCTAAACATTTCAGACACATTGCTATACTGTTTTTCATAAAAATAATAATAGAAAAACGGAAAAGTATTTTTTCAATCATCTTATCATTGAAAGATCATTTATAAACTTATTGGGATGTAAAGACTAAACTTCCCTCATTTGCTTTCATACACCTTTCTTTTCTTATATTCCTTAGTTCTTATATTATCAATATTATAAGAATTAAAGGAGTTCTAATTTCGGTAGCCAACATATAATACACTAGAAGGCCTCAAGAAAGCTTCCCCACGTGAGTGAATATACACAACAACTTCCAACAAAGAGGTACATAACAAAATACAGACTTTATTGTCTGGGCAAATTTAACAACAATACAAATACAAACCAGCTAGTACGAAGGTTCTAAGGGAAAGAGTCTTTGTAGATAAACTTGAGGCTACTAAATGGAGAATCAAAGTCACTTACTGTATAGAATATCTATCGTACAACAGGTACATGGGAAAGACCCAACTTTTGAGTATAACAAGCTCTTAGTTGGGGAGCAAGGCTGACAAACCTTATTGGACAGAGACACAACTTGTCTAGTGCCCGCCCTGTCGGCTGGGACGTTAGAATGCACCGATTGCACCTCTGCAGAGGCGTAAGACCCTTCCAATGGGGCCACCTGTTGGCCGTGGGTGGCGACCCGTGATGCTTAAGGATAGAGCCCAGGTGGATGAGCAGTTCATGACATGCAATACTCCACTTTGGCCCTATCTTGGGCTGGACGGGCGGTCGGAGAGGCCCCCTCCGATCAATCGGCTGGTCACGTCAAGCCCTAGCACCTATATGATTTTCCTAACCCTATTGCCCTTATGGCAACCCCCAAACCCTTTTTATCATATGGGTGCTAGAAGGCAGTGGCTGCGGGTCTACATGTCCTGGGAATGACGTTAAACTCTATCTGATGGTGAGGTTCCAGTTCTGGAGGTTTGGGGAATGTGGAGCACCCCTTCATCACCATTGCTCCCTGGTCCACTCTGGCCCGGAGTGGTAGTACCTGTTAGGGTCCCATCTATGGGTTAAATAGAAAAATGTATTTATAAAAAAATTGTATTATCCATTAAGAATTGATTTATTTCAAAACTTTGTCGGCATTGGGTGACCCACTGAGGTTGATATGCCGTAAAACAAAACAAACCAAAATTGTCTAGTGCATCTTTGTGGATGTCATATGAAAAAGAGCTAGTTTTTCCCTGGTTGTGTTTAAATAGCCAGGGTGTGTACGCCTTCTAGTTGCAAACGCTGGTGGCCAGGGAAGGTAACCCTTTTCCAAACTCAAACAACTCCCAGCAAGGGAAGAGAATCGCTTTAATAACTTTGAAAACAACTGTCAAAATAAATAGAAATAAATAGGAAAAAAAACAAAACAACAACAAAAAACAAAAAAACCCAAAAAAACTGACCATTAGTTGGCGGCTTGACGTTTGCATTTCAGCATACCACTAAAATACCATTGGGAAAGGTACAATCCAACTATTCTCCCTCCAGCTATGGGGAGATAGTAAGACAGCCTGGGCTTTCCAATTTTGGTATGGCAACCAGTCTAGTAGAAGAAAAGCTGAATTCAAATCAAAAGCGCTATCTTCTCGTTTGTCAAAACTACTTTGAGAATTCCTCCCCTCACACCTCAATTAACTTTCTTTCTTTTCTTTTTTCTTTTGGGAGTCCATTGCAAACGACGATGACGTCACTCCATGTATTCAACAGTTGTGGACTCTCTGGTGGCTCATTAGTCCAATTCTGGACTTGCAGATGCGGTCACACACATCACAGGGAAAATGACCATCTACATTTGGTTGTTCGTTACGATGAAGATGTCGCCGCTCTGCAGTCCTGTTTATCTCGATATTGAGCTGCTTAGCCCCTGTGCGACAGGCATCTCGCCAACCCTGTCTGTTGGCCGCCAGATCTTCCACGCTTGAAGGTGTGACGGTACAGTTCTGCAGCGTTGTCTTAATATGGTATTTGAACTGCTTTTGCGGGATGGGGGGCTCCTGTCCTCCGCATGCCAGCCACATCAATTAGCTATATTAAAGAAAAAGTCAAATTCTTTATGCGTTATTTTGGAAGCAAAAGAAAAAAAATCAGATGTGTGAGCAGTAGGAGATCTTACTTTACTTCCTGGCAAATCTGTATTTTTTTAATAAATAAAACCCATAACAATAAACAAATTATTTCTTTTTATCATTTCCATTATCATTGGCATGAGATTTATAAGTGATGATAGTTGTTTTGTTTCGTAGATTTACAACACTGAAAAAAAAAAATCCAGGAAGCCATAAAGGCAAATATAATATCAGGTAAAAAAATTTTTTTGTCAGATAAGAAACAAAAAAAATTAACAATTTACTGATTTCTATTCAGTTTAGTCTCCGTAAACAGTCTGACATTTTATTGAAGAAGCCATTTGTAGTCTTTCTTTTTGTGTGTGTAGAGAAAAGGGTATGTCATATTTATATTGAAATATGACAAGAAATCTGTCAAATTACTTCATAATAAATTAAATGGGATTCTAGATTTTTTAATTCTATTGATTAAAATGAATTTTATAGATTTATCACAAAAAAACACAAAAGGGAAGTTAATACCGTGTTTCTCCGAAAATAAGATCTACCTGCAAAATAAGACCTACCTGCAAAATAAGACCAAGCGTGAGTTTCAGGGTGATTTCTAAAGTTGCCATGCCAAAGTTAAAGAGCCCAGTTTGCCCTATTATTTACGCATAGCAGCAGGGAGATTAATGGATCCATGCCTTTCGCAAGGGTAGTAGCGCTATGTGAATTTTTTCATTCTATTGATTAAAATGAATTTTATAGATTTATTAAAAAAACACAAATGGGAAGTTAATGCCATGTTTCTCCGAAAATAAAGCCTACCTGCAAAATAAGACCTGAGTTTGAGTTTCCAATTAAAAAAATTGGCGGAGTTATCTTGATTCTAAAAATCGACCTAACTCTCCAAATGTGGGTGGGGTGTCACAAAAATGGCAACTCTTTGTAATATATTTTTGTCTGTAAAATGAGTCCTAGAGCTTCCCTATTCCTAAAAATTGGTTTCTAAGAGCAGTTTAGCCAAAAAAATCCACAACTGCTGTCAAACATGTCTTAAAGACAACCAATTTTAAGTTATAAACGATTTCTGATTTGCAAAATTTTAACTACAGGCCAATTCACCCAAAGAGTTAATAATCCAGAACTCGTCACTGTGATGCCCCGTTCGTTTATAATAAAAAGAACAAATATTTTAAACGAAGAACTTTTCTGGAAGAGTCCATTCAAGTACAAAAAAATACGCAAGAAAATATCAATGAACACGTCAAGAAAAAATCATAACGTTCTACTCTTTCGAAACAAAATTTATTTGTGTATATGCCAAATAAACACATGAAAATATAAACCGTTAACAGAATATGATTCCGACGTTTCATCTTCCTCAACCATCACAATATGTACATATCATACGGAAATAGTTTAGAGGCTAAACTATTTCAATATATTTTTTAAAATATTTTAAAATGCATCAGTCATTCTGAGACTCTAAACTTTACAGTCTCGGAGCGACTGATGCATTTTGAAATATTTCCAGAATAAATGTAACGCTATGGCAAAAAGTATAGTATGTTTGAGTAAATAGTACTAGTTAATGATAGGATAGTGAGACACTTCCCACTTCCGAGTCATATCTATGATTTAAAATCATAAATATTTGATGATTTTGACATGATTAAAGTTTTGGAAAGAAGAGCAAAAACTATTGATTTATTAAATCTGAATATTTATTTAAGAAAGCAAGTTATTTTTTTTACTATAAATGAAGCACCACAGAATTTGGAATTTGAAAAGTAACACGTCTCAAACACAAAGTCTGACTGCCCTCTTTCAAAAATAGTTCGCCTTTTATTGAGCTAGCGGCTCACATATTCAAATTACTGAGTGTCATAAAACGGCCACCCCGGAACGACAGATAGCGGCTGCGACGGTACAGGTCAAGCATCATGGACGCTTGGAGTCAGGTAAGTTTGAACCCGCTTCAAAACAACCACAAGACAACAACTTTGTTGCGTAATTATTATGGTCTACAGAGAATTCTTGGATTGAAAAGAAAACGGTAATCGGATTTCTGGAGAAAGAGAAGAAAAAGAAATAAGAACAAAAAGAGGTTAAAGTTTGGAAGAGTAAACACTCAACGGGGGCCAGCAATTGATCGACCAATGACCCCGGAACTAGATTTAAGAATAAAAACGGAAGTTCCAGGTTTCGAGTGGAAGCGGATATGATCTCCGAGGACCACAAAAGGAAGTAAAGAAATATCGCCGGACCCGAAAAGGGTCGGATGTGTTTGTTGGGGCTCCGTCGGGACATGTCTAAGGTATCAACGAACAGCGCGCATGAACGTGATTTACGATAGAACAGCTTAACCTTACTCTCTCTCTCTCTCTCTCTCTCTCTCTCTCTCTCTCACACCACACACACACACACACACACACACACACACACACACACACACTTTCCTACTTCCTGAAAAAGAACCGACGAGCCTAGAAAGAAATAAATAACCTCTTTTTGACTATACGACATTCGTATGTTGTTACTCTGAACTCTTTGAGCGGAATTGGGTCAAATTGTTGGTGGTTTAATTTTTTCTTTTTTTTTTCTTTAGGTCAGGGAATAAGCATGTACATAATTTTCCTACCCCTAACAGTTTAAACTCTAAAAATAGAAAATTTAAATTGATGTAACTAATTTTTTTAAATCATCAAGATGTTTCTTCTTTCGAATGCACCAAACATTTTCAAGATAATATTAACCTTTACGCAAGTTTCATTGTATTAAATATAAGGTGGGGGGTTCATAGGGCAATTTGGTGGTACCTAGAGTCCGAGGTGACAAAACATTAAAATTACCAATAATCTCCAAAATTAAAATAAAAAATACGATATCAAAGTCCAGCGTTGTTTATCACTTGTATGACCTTGACAAAAGCATCTGCAGAGCTGGATTGTGCCTCATTTTATAAAAACCTTGCAAAACAATTGGATAACTATAGAAGTCGAAAGAAGTATTGAGAAGTATTTTAAACTTTCCTGTGTTAACATAGACGAATATAACAACGGCTTTGACAAGTCTTCCCACATTTTAATAAAGATGATAACTAGTACGACATCTAATTTTAACGTGTTTAAATTATTTCAGTTGCTACAAATTAAATAATTCGTAACTAAGCAACTGAGTTTTTTATTAGTTATATTTCAACTTCATTATTCTAATAAAATAAGTATTCAACTGTAGGAAGCATATACTAATGTCTTACTACTGTAATGAAGAGATTTAGATTTCTTTTATAATA
>CM042143.1:21416445-21458959 GCA_023376005.1 Doryteuthis pealeii
TGAGCTTCCAGGCGGTGGTTGTATCAGTGTTGCTGTACGGATGCACCACTTGGACCCTAACGAGGCGCCTTGAGAATAAGCTGGACGGGAGCTGCACAAGAATGCTGCGTGCAGTCCTGAATAAATCGTGGAAGCAGCACCCCACGAGAAACAGCTATATGGCCACCTGCCCCCCCCCCCCCATCTCACAAACCATACAAGTGAGACGGACAAGACATGCCGGGCACTGCTGGAGAAGCAAGGATGAGCTCATGTGACGTTCTCCTGTGGAAGCCAACACACGGACATGCTAGTGTGGGCCGCCCATCAAGGACCTACATTGACCAACTAAGCAAAGATGCAGGTTGCTGCGCAGAGGACCTCCCTGGGAAAATGAATGATAGGAAAGGTTGGCGAGAGATTGTCATGGATATCCGTGCTAATAGCGCGACATGATGATGATGATGAGATATATATATATATATATATATCCTGCTCGTAGTTTAGAAATAAATCTATCTTCTGTGAAAGCAGCCAGTGTTCAAGTCCATTTCACATTTTAGATACTGAATTTCATAATAAATTACGACAGCGCATGATGCTGTGTAATCTTCCAAGAAATTTGTTTTCTTTCTGCTCAATTTGACTGACGAAAAATTAAGCCATCAACTTGTGAGATTTTAAAAATTTTCTGCTTAAATGATTTCAATAAAATACTATTAAAATCAATTATAATATTTTTGTTGTTATTCACCCTTTTGCGTCTAAATTGTAAATCAATTAACGAGAATTTAGTTCGTAAAATGTTTTTTGTTTAATGTCTATTATTGTCTATTTTTATGTCATAAAAGTCAATAAAAATCCCATTACCTACTTGTGTATCCTCAATATATATTAAGTCGATTATTAACAATACCATCTCAAAAAACTATCATGAACAGAAAGGTCAGTACTAAGGTCACTCACCTTCACCCTCACACATACCAGGAGGGGCATAAAACAGCTATGCAGTTAATAATCTTCATACAATTATTGCAACCAACAAAGCCTTCATCAGATGATGACTCTGGGTTTAGGTATGGTTTCGGGGCTGAAACATCATTACCACTAACCCAGAGCGTCCCAGAAGTATTTCACGATACCACCAGACTTTGTCGGTTTGATGTCATAATATAGGACTGCTATATCCACGCTGATGTGGTTAGAGCTTTCTCCTGAATCTTTTTTAAGTATTTCCTCTTGTCTGATGGGGAAAGTCCAAGTTTAGACAAAAATGCCGAGATTGAGTTGGTAATAAATCCCCAGCATCCAACTTCAATGGGAAATACATTTATCCATAGTGTTATCCAACCGTTTCTGACGCATTGTTCACATAGGTCTTCATATTTTTCCAACTTCCGCAGATGTTAAATAATATGTGAATCCTTTTCTAAAATTATATTTTACCCATAGCTGGAGGGAGAATATATGGATTCATAACTTTCCAAAGGGTATTAGCGCTATGTGAAATGCAAACAGCCTTGTCTTGGATTTGAACTCGGGTCGACGAATCCATTTCTCACCTCTCTAACCATTATGCCACGCACCTCCATAACAGGGCGAATATACTGTAAATGATGATACTAGCCGAAACCTAATTTTTGACAGAAGTGATGATGAAAATCAATTTAGAATATCATCATCATCAATCATCATCATCAGGTCATGCTTTCCGCAAGGATTTTCATGACTCTCTCTCGCCAACCGTCCCTATCAGTCATCGTCCCAGGGAGGTCTTCCGCGCAGCGTCCATTAACCGTACACAAATCTGATTGATGTAGGTTTTTGCTAGTTAGCCTACACTGATGTGTCCATGTGCAGGTGTCTACAGAAGAACGCCACTTATGAATTCGTCTTTGCTTCTCCAGCAGTGTCCAGCATGTCTTGTTCGGCTTACACAGATGGTTTGTGTGATAGGTAAGTGGCCGTACGGCTGCATTGTTGTGGGGTGCTACTATCAAAATTCCGTCAAGATACCACGCACATCATTGTGTAGCTCACAGCTAGCTTTTTCTCTAAACGCTTCGCCAAACTCCAAATGGTGCCACCATACAGTAGCACTGATACGGCTACGTCTTGGGAGAATCAATCACCATTTTGTGTATACAAAAATGATATTGTCTGTTTTAAGTTTTTTTTTATCTGAAGAGATTAAAAAAAGTTCAGAAATTATGATTATACGTTGGAGGGGCCGGGTTAGCTCAGTCGGTAGAGCGTTCGGCTAGAAACCACAAGTTTCCTAGTTCGACCCGGTCCTCGCCAACTCAGCGTATGAGTATCCCAGGGATCTGTGCGGTAGTAGTAAGGAGCTGATGGTAGGTGTGGCGCTTCACCTCAGACGCAAAAAAACAATCTCCTTGGTCTAGCGCTAGTGAAAAGGGGATATACTCCCTCGATGATTGGCTGATACCAACATTAGGCGACCCCGACGACTTTACTTTTTTTTGCATACAATACAACAATGAATATTCGTGCATATTTGATATGCTTTCCTTTTAGAATTAAAAAAAACTGTCAGTCACAGATTTCATAAAAGACTGAAAAATTCTTTGTGAACACTGGAAATAAGAGATTAGCTAAAGGCAAAAACAAAGATGAAATATATAAATTAATAACCTGAACTTCTAAGCTCTAGACACAAGCCAGGCTGGTTTGTGCGTAGGGAAGCTATATATTGATACAATAGTTCATCCGCCCTGTCGGCTGGGGCGTTAGAATGCACCGGCTGCACCTCTGCAGAGGGGTAAGACTCCCCCAATGGGGCCACCTGTTGGCCGTGGGTGGCGACCCGTGATTCTTAAGGATAGAGCCCAGATGGATGAGCAGTTCATGACTTGCAATATTCCACTTTGGCCCTATCTTGGGCTAGACGGGCGGTCGGAGAGGCCCCTCCGATCAATCGGCTGGTGACGTCAAGCCCTAGCACCTATATGATTTTCCCAACCTATTGCCTTATTGGCAAGCCCCAACCCCTTTTTATCATATGATTGCTAGAAGGCGGTGGCTGCGGGTCTACATGTTCCTGGGAATGACGTTAAACACTATCTGATGGTGAGGTTCCAGTTCTGGAGGTTTGGTTAATGTGGAGCACCCCTTCATCACCATTGATCCCTGGTCCACTCTGACCTGGAGTGGTAGTACCTGTTAGGGTCCCATCTATGGTTTAATAGAAAAATGTATTTATAAAAAATTGTATTATCCATTAAGAATTGATTTATTTCAAAACTTTATCGGCATTAAATGACCACTGAGGTTGATATGCCGTAAAACAAAACAAACCAAACCAAACAAACATAGTTCATATGTTGAAAGGATGAATAAATAAAGGAAAGAAAATGTTGAATGGATAAAATAAATTTAATGAATTACTAACACGTGTATCGGATAGGAGTTTGTTCATGTATACATTGTATTCTATTTATTAGTATAGAAATAGAAAATTATGAAATATTTAAGTATACAAAAAAAAACGGCCTTCTTCAGGGTAAAATATTTGATATTTGAAGTTAAAACGGTCAAAATACAGAGAATTTTGAAGTGTTCGAAAAAGGAATTTTTTTTGAGACGCTTACGGTTGAAGAAATAGAGAAATAGTTCATATCTACATACCTATGAGAAATTGTTCATATCTACGTACCTATGAGAAATAGAGAAGTAGTTCATATCTACATGCCTATGAGAATAGGGTATGTATCGTGTAGAAAAGGGAGAATTGTATTCATATATCAACTGAAGAAAGAGTATGAGAAAAAAAGTTCAATTGATAACACATCTGCTTCCCAGCCTTCCTCACTCAATACTTTACTCTCTATAAGACTATGCTCCCTGACATCTATGAACCTACCTTTGTGGGATTTTAATGTATATATATATATATATATATATATATATATATATATATATATATATAATATATATGGTAGGTAAAAGGATAGTGAACAAAAAATAATAACTCAAACAAGTCTGAGAGTTGAAATATGTCGTCCTTTCAATAAGGACATCCTATACAGGAATGAGCTAGAGGGTTCCTTTTCTTCATGGTAATTAAGAGGGTTTGCAAAGAAGCTAAGTTTTTAAATGTCTATTCGACAATAGTTGAGTTCTCAGTAAGTATTCAAGGATAAACTTAATTAGGACTTGCTGCCCTTTTGCGTGTGTGTGAGCTAAGATGTTCTGAGTAGCAGGGAGTTTCTGTAGTGTAGTGGCTGACGTGTAGGACTGCAACATCATAGTAAGTGAGGTCAAAATCGAGTTGCTCTATTGCATTCACTTTCAAAGTAATACTCTTGGGAAGGGTATGAACACCCTAATCCCCTTAGCTATGGGTCAAATACTACCTCTTATTCTTCTTTTACAAGAATGGCTTTAGTATTAAATAATCGAATTAAGTAATCAATAGGCTGTGAGTTAGATTCAAACGGACATCTTTTGCTTTTCTTCGTCAGCTTCCAGTTGTTTGTTAACAGACGGTTTTTAGACACTTTTTTTTAGTTATTTCATTTTGTTGTGGTTACTTCAGTAGGATTTATTTTTAATTGGAAAACTATAAACGAAAGACACGTTTTTATATTAAAGACACGTTTTTTTACTTATTTCATGTTGTTGCTGTTAATTCAATAGCATTTTTTTTAAATTATAAAACTTTAAACGAAAGAAACGTTTAAGACGGAAATGGTTAACTGTTTTATGGGAAAATCCTAAATCAGGCACACTCGCTCTGGCACCAGAGCATCTAGTAATAATGGAGATTCGCTTCCGGATTTTGTCTGTAACAAAAATTACGTCACTGTTTACGTCACATTACCCAAAATCGTCATAACATAGAATAAATACACTGAAAATTTGAACATGCAATGTTAGACAGTCCTCATTGTTTTTTAAAACAAGTTTTATATCTATATATAGTTTGTTTTATTTTAATACATATTTAAAGTTTACATTTCAAATTGTCTTATTTTTTTAATCCTTTAATGAATTTGATGATTTTACTTATTTAGGGTACGCACTCGCTGACATTGAATTTTTTAATCCAACCCATCTGGCAATATGTTTCAAAAATCTATTTTTACATCGCCCGGAGGGTGTTTTTTTATTTTGTACTAGTTACTTTAATTAAACAGAATTTTTGATTATTAATCAGAAGTTGATGAAATTAGGAAAAAATATAAATTCTCTGGTACCAGAGCGATTGAACGTGATTTAGGATTTTCCCATGTGACTGTTGTTAACCATTCCTGTGTTAAACGTGTCTTTCGTTTAAAGTTTTATAATTAAAAAAATAGCTATTGAATTAACAACAACATGAAATAAAAAAAAGTGTCTTTAATATAAAAACGTGCCTATCGTTTAAAGTTTTATAATTTAAAAAAATGCTACTGAAGTAACAACAACATGAACTGACTAAAAAACGTTTCTAAAAATCGTCAGTTAACAAACAACCGGAAGTTGACGGTGAAAAGCAAAACCTGTCCTATTAAATCTAGCCCACAGCCGGGGTGCCTATTGGTTACTTGATCCAAATAATCTACAATGGTTGATATGTGATTGAACAAAGAAACAAAATTAACCGATGTTCTGAGTGTTATCCTTGCCTGGTTGTTGAGATGAGTGAGGGAACTACTGAATGCAGAAGATGTATGGAAGATTCCTAGCATTGAATGAGCCTATTGGTGAATTCAGGGTGTATGCCCATTTAATACAAATAATTTGCATATTCTTGTATGGTTTCATGTATTCCTATCTAATAATAATAATTTTCAAACTGATAAATTTGACACATAATAGGGCTCTAAGATGTACTAACATTCTGGGCCAGAGTGGACCTGGGAGTAATAGCAGCAGAGATACTGTACACTCTCCAGAGCTTCAGTGATGGGGCCGTACCATGACTTAGTTTAGTGTCATATCCTAGATACCTCATTTTGAGGGGTTCTTACTCATCTGCAGATGCAATTGGCAAATTTTAGGTGACCAGTAATCTGTTGTAAGCTATATAACAAGAAGAATGGAATATTATAAAAAGGATTCCTCCATATATTACAAATGATTTGCACATACTTGTATGGATTCATGTATTCCTATCAAATACTATTCGTTTTCAAACTGTTCAATAAAAACCCATAATGAGGCTCTAACAGGTACTACCATTCTGGGTTAGAGTAGACCTGGGAATAATAGCAGCAATGAGATACTATACACCCAGCCACAACTCTAATAATGGAGCCTTACCATGAGGTAAACGTTAGTGCCATATCCAAGACACCCCATTTTGAGGGGTTCTTACATACTGAGCAGAGGGTGCAATTGGCATGTTCTAGGCCCCCACCAACCGGGCATGTGGCCTGTAATCTGTTGTATGCTATATAACACGAGGAATGAAATATTATAAAACTTAGAACAAAAGAAAGTTACCTTCACAGAATACAATGGAGGGAAAAGAAGAACATGTAGCCACATTATCTTTGATGCTTTGTTACTATATAAATTGCATTTTAATATAAGCTCACAACCAAGCTAGATGCTTTGTTTAAATCTTTTTTCTTTTCAAATTTTTGTTTGGTATGAATACTATTCTACCATTCCAAATTGGCAATGGAGTCTAGCACAAAAGTTTTATCCAAATGCACAATCAAAAATGGTCTGTTACGTTTGTGCACTGACTAAATACATTCCTGTCTGCAATCCTTCCTTCTTTACTCTCATTCATTTTGTTTTGCTTTCTTTTTTTTTCTTTTATTTATTTCTTTTTTTCTAATTTTTAGTTTCTGCTGTTTTTGGTCTTTTTCTGGCTTCTCCTCTATTTTTGTAAAGCTGAAATGCCGCATTGCTAAAGTGTTCAGCAAACAGAACAATAGCTCTCAATCCATCAAGAATACATCATTAACATTATTCACAATGCTACTTATAGCAAATGCTTAACAATATAGAAGGCAGGTCTTTGCAAAATATCAGTCATCTGTTGGAGGCAGTGACGCCCACATTGGAATATATGCTGCATTTTCCTGGTCCCTGTTGATGAAGAGATTGGATGTTTGATGTATCTGAAGAAAATTGCACAGTGGATTCAGAATGTTCATAAAAGAGAAAAAAACAAAATAAAGACAAAAAGAAAGAGAAGTATAATAGAACATTAGACTAATTAAAAAAGTGGGTGGCAGCTATTTTGTATCTGCCTTTTGCTTTTTATAGGACTAAGCATTAGGATTTGAGCGAGTGAGACAGCCAAAATTGACCCATAAATGCTGCAGTTTCTCCCCAATAAATGTAGCATCTATGCATACATATGCACACATGCAATATATATATATATATATATATATATATATATATATATATATATATATATATATATATATATATACACACACACACACACACATATATATATATATGTATATGTATATAAGTACATATGTATAATTTTCAGAGTTATGAAAACATTTTAGCATAATGTTGTTCCACACATTTATTTATAAGTAGACATGAAATCAGATAAAATACAACGGTTTACGTTATTACTAGCACAGTACCCATCAAAATTGATGGGATTATTGACGTATGGGTTGGTATTCCTACCTAGAATCAGAGTATCTATGTGTTTTGCAAAGGGATCAAGTGACATCATCTGCATAAGTGTCGCTTCTCAGCTCCTCCGCATTGGATCAAAGTGTAGTATCTGTGCCCTATATCCAATGTTATATAAATAAAAACAAATTTGTTGGAGTGGCCTTTTGTTTGCATCAGCCAGACAGTAAGGGAGAATACCCTCTTTTCACTACACTAGACCAGGGAGATTGCTTTTTGCAATGAGGGAGCACCACACTTACTGTCGGCTCCCCACTTTACCACACAGATCTGATTACAAAATCTGTGCAACTCATCAGCTGAGTTAGTGAGTACTGGTATTGAAACTAGAACCATTCGAATCCTAGGTGGGTGCTCTACTGACCAAGCTAAACCGGCCCTTATATATATATATATATATATATATATATATATATATATATATATATATATGATAATTTTGAATCACATTACCACGACCAGACAACTCGGCAAACACCATTTGCGACATCCGGAGCACTGGACAGCTGTTTCGACCTCCTTTGGTCTCATCAGCAGTGCATACCACAATCTCCGCCACTAGAGATTGAACCAGTGGACCACAGCGTGATTCAATCTCTAGTGGCAGAGATTGTGGTATGCACTGCTGATGAGACCAAAGGAGGTTGAAACAGCTGTCCAGTGCTCCGGATGTCGCAAATGGTGTTTGCCGAGTTGTCTGGTCGTGGTAATGTGATTCAAAATTATCAATTATATATATAATTCCTCTATCAAAAATTCAATATCAAAAATTCAATATATATATATATATATATATAATATATATTATTGATCAAAGCCTGAAGAAGATACCGGATGATCTGAAACACGTGTTGCATATGTAAGATAAAAAGAATAATTTTTTTTTCTGAAAACATAATACATTTTGCGGACCTTTCTTTTTTTTTATAAAATATTACATTTTCTACCGCTTATATTATATATATATATATATATATATATATATATATTATATATATATGAACCACATTGATGCAAGTGCCAGCGTTTTGCTCAAAATGAGATCAACAGACAAAGGGGCCCCCACATGGTAGGTATCTCATTATATACTGTTACGTGGAGCATGATGGGAAGGGTAATCTAATTAATGGGGCATTCTAGAAAAAGCTGTCTAATTCCTACTGGTTTTTGCTTACATCTATGGATGTATATTTTTTTCATTTTCCACACACACACACACAGATACATATATGCAAGTGTTCGCGCGCGTGTATGTGTGTGTGTATGTGTGTGTGTGTGTGTGTGTGAGTGTGTGTGTGTGTGTGTATTTTTGTGTGTGTGTGTGTGTGTGTAATGGCCAATACGGACAGATGGGGAGAGAAAGAGTTTTGATTTGATTTGATTTGGTTTCCTAATTTAATGGCATATCAACCTCCGTGAGTTATTAAATGCTAAAGACATCCTTGTAGAAGAACACTAATGGTACTATTCCACCCATAGCAGGGAGAATGAAGGGGTTCATACCTTTCCTAAATGTATTAGTCCGAAAGTGTACGTAATAGCATGACTGGAGTTCGAAATCGTTTACAGTCCACCATATTGAAACACTATGTCACAGAGAGAGAGAGAGAGAGAGAGAGAGAGAGAGAGAGAGAGAGAGAGAAGGGAGTCAAGGGTATCCGTGCTCTCAGCTCACCTTGATAATGAAGTTTTTTCAGGTTTACTTATCAAGTTCAAAACAATAAAATGTGATGAATATATTCAAAAGTAGTATTATTTGTATTATTCGGACTATTGTCCTCATCTTCATTGTTATCTGTACAACGTTTTGGCCGATGTGACCTCCGGCTTTCTTCAGGTATTTCTTCTCAGGGGACCTTCTTAGACTGGGGAACCATCATGGACTCGGGAACATTCTTGTCGTAAAAGGGAGCCATCACAGAACTTTAGAACCTATCTCTTTATTCAATCCACGGGGGTATCCTGTTCTCATTCCGCTAACCAGAGCTGGGTTACAAGTGTTAAGCTTGTGCTAATTATTATTCTATGTTACTGCTGCCCCTGACCAAAGAAGAAGCTCGGAGGGCACATCGGCCGAAACGTTGTTCAGATAACAATGAAGATGAGGACAATAGTCTGAATAATACAAATAATACTAAGCCTCATCTAAAAAATTCAGAGAAATTAGTCAAAATTGATTATAGATAAATAGATAGATAGATCGATAGATCAAAATATTTTTATGTGGAATGATATGTGTGCTGAAATCATCCTTGTGTGAATTGCACAAAAAAACATATTAAAAAAATATAAATAAATTCAGAAGCTGATATTTGCTCTAAGGACTGGGTTAATCAACTGAATATGGAACATCTTTTTTTTATGTCTGTAACTATAAGCGAAATGAAAACTTCAATTTCATTTCCTTACTGTTTTTTTGCTCTTTGTATCTCTGGAAAATACTGTGTGTCACCTTTGGGCATATGATCATACTTATATAAAATGAGCTCAGGGAGGAAACTCATCAGTTTAAAATGAGAGAAAATAACTCATTTGATGACATAAAAATATTTCTAATATTTAATGTATCTTTGTTGAGCTTAGATCCTCCATGCCATACTACATCTTTAACAAAAATCATCTAATATTTTGTTGGGGGTTGCTATGATTGTTAACTAAAATTCATTGATTTATCTAATATTAAATCTTCTGAATTGACTTTGTAATGAGGTAAGCCATGATTAGTGGTTACATTGTAAGGTACCAGTTTGATATTCCTTTTGGCACACTGTTGTTTCTTATGGGTAATTCCATGTCAAATCATCCAGAAAAAAAGGAAAATTGTCACCCACCCAATTCAATTTTTCTGAAATGTTGTCCAGGTGTGGACTATGTTAACGACAATTCCTAATATCTGAGCTTCCAATTCCAAAAATTGGCAGAGTTATGTCGATTTTTAGCTCTCTAAATTTAGAGGGGTTAACGAAAAATGGTGACTATTTGTAATCTATTTTTGTCTGTAAAATGAGTTCAAGAGTTTCCCTACTACTAAAAATTGGTTCATAAAATCATTTTTACCACGGAATCCAAAATTGCTATAAAATAAATCTTAAAGTCTGCCTATTTTAAGTTATTGATGATTTCTGATTTTTTTTTCTAGCGAGATCAATATCCCAATGTGGCACTACATCTATGATAATTTTTTTCTATTATTATTTCACATATATTGAACATTATTTGTACCAAAAGGATAGTTTGATTTGTGCTCATGAAATTACCCTTATATATATTTAGTAACCTCTCTGCACAAATAGGATGTGACACATGGTCAATTACTTAAGTGGAGTTTAACAAGTTTGATTTTAGAATTTTTCTTCTCCTAAACTGGTTGCCTAACCAAGGTTAAAGAGCCCAGTCTGTCCTACTATTTATCCATAGTTAGAGAGAGAATAGTTGGATGCATACCTTTTCCAAGAGTATTAGTGTTATATGAAAGCCTCATCCAAGATTTGAACTCAGGTTGTTGAGTCCTTACTTATAGAGAGGTTTCCTACCAATTTTGCAATTGTGATACTTTGAAACACTTCATTGTTGATGATTTTCATGAAATCACTCATAAAATCTGTAACATTGTTGAAGATCAGCTATGAAAATATTTTTCTTAAAGCCTGTGGGCTAAAATGGAGAAAATATAAAAAGAACTTTGATATTTTGATGTTGCTATCATATATATTTCTATATGTATATTAAGAAAATATTAATAATTATTTGGTCAATTTGTTTTAAAAAATGTATCTGATTTAAATGTCTTTTAATTATTGTCTTTCAATTATTGTTTTTCAAAATATATCTGCTTGACTGAATCACAACAGTAAAAACATGCTAACCTATTATTTTATGTTGGGAATAACATTAATTTAATTGTCTTGGCTGCTAAGATATTTGACCAGTTCAAATTGGTAGCAATATCTCATCTACTGAATGAAGTGTCAACATAGGAAAGGACTGCTATTGAAAGGTCATTTCATATAGAAATCTGATATTTCTGATAAAATGAAACATGATTTCTTCCAAGCCATTGCCTTGTCAGTACAACTGCATGGTTGCACCACTTGGAATCTAACAAAACATCCAGAGAAAAAAACTATATAGGAGTGACTCAAGAATGCTGTATATTGTTTTGAACAAATCCTGGAAGCAGCACACTTCAATATCTATACAACCACTTACCCAGCATGTCAAAAAGTATTCAAGCTGAGCACTACTGAAGAAATTAGAATTAACCAATAAGCAATTTTCTCCTATGGACTCATACCCATGGACACACCAGTATTGGACAACCAACAAAAAATTACATTCATCAGCTCTTTGTAGACACTGGATGCCATCTAATGGAATTGCCAAGTGATGACTGATAAGGATGGATGGAGAGAGACAGAAAGAAAGAGAAAATGAAAGAGAGAGAGAAAAAAAGAGAGAGAAAGAGAAAGTGAGAAAGAAAGAGAGAGAGATAGAGTGGGGAGAAAGAGAGAGTGAAGGGAATCTGGGCTGTTGGCATGCAATGATGACGTGGATAACCCAGTGATTCTTAGTCTGGAAGTTATTTCAAATGTAAGGGAATAATTTTAAAGGAGGAATTGTTTATAATAATAATAATAATAATAATAATAATAATAATAATAATAATATGGGACTTTGAAATAAAAACGGATCATCTTATCCCAGCAAGAAGACCAGACCTAGTGTTGATAAAAAAAAGAAAGAACTTGTCAACTGGTGGATTTTGCAGTGCCAGCAGATCACAGGGTGAAGCTAAAGGAAAATGAAAAAATGGACAAATATATGGACCTTGTCAGAGAACTGAAAAAGTTATGGAACATGAAAGTGAAAGTGATGCCAATTGTAGTTGGTGCACTTGGAACAGTCCCTAAAGGATTGGAAAAGGGTTTGGAAAGTTTGAATATCAAAGGAAGGATTGAAACCATTCAGAACACTGCACTGCTGCAATCTGCCAGAATACTCAGAAGAGTCCTGGAGACCTGAGGAGACTTGCTGTCACTCAGACTCCAGTGAAAGACCATCAGTTAATGCTGATGTGAAAACTCAATAATAATAATAATAATAATAATAATAATAATAATAATAATAATAATAATTAAAACGGATCACCTTATCCCAGCAAGAAGACCAGACCTAGTGTTGATTAACAAAAAAGAAAGAACTTGTCAACTGGTGGATTTTGCAGTGCCAGCGGATCACAGGGTGAAGTTAAAGGAAAATGAAAAAATTGACAAATATCTGGACCTTGCCAGAGAACTGAAAAAGTTATGGAATATGAAAGTGAAAGTTATACCAATTGTAGTTGGTGCACTTGGAACAGTCCCAAAAGCATTAGAAAAGGGTTTGGAAAGTTTGGATATCAGAGGAAGGATTGAAACCATTCAGAACACTGCACTGCTGCAATCTGCCAGAATACTCAGAAGAGTCCTGGAGACCTGAGGAGACTTGCTGTCACTCAGACTCCAGTGAAAGACCATCAGCTAACACTGATGTGAAAACTCAAAAGGAGTAAATAATAATAATAATATCTTTTCACCCAGTATATTAGGTCTGAGACCTGTCAGCTGTTCCTGATAAATATTCATTTTAAATCCACAGAATATTTATAACCATTCCACAGATTATCCAACTTTGCCTTGAAGGAGTTTAGAGATGGGGCATTCACTACTGATGAAGGTAGTTTATTCCATGTATTCACCACTCTGTAACTAAAATAATTTTGTCTTGCGTTTGCTTTACAAGATTTTTTAAGGAGCTTTAATTTATGTCCCCTTGTATAGGTATTTTGAGCAATGTTTAGTAGGTCAGAGTTCGTTGAATAAAAACCATGCGTGTATTTGTAGGCTTCAATCATATCCCCTCTTATACATCGGAAAACCAGACTTGGTAAGTCAATGTTCCTAAGTCTTTCTTCATACGAAAGGGATTTTAAATTATTCACTAATTTAGTAGCTCTCCTCTGGACTCCCTCAATGAGTTTTGTGTCCTTGATGAGTCTTGACAGAATCAAATATAAATTTTATGATCTGTTGAAATAATAATTTATTTTTCATTTGACTGTAATTATCAAAGCAAATTATTTTGGTAATTATTGAAATAATTACCAATGTTAAAGTAAAAAATTACAAAATGACAGTTCAAAATGAAAAGGAACTGAATACACCTGAGATCAAAAGGAAAGGAATGTGACCTTAAACTCAGTGAACCATTGGTATATCCTGCATTCAAAATATCTCTGCATACCAATTCTAACACAGAGAAAATTTGCCTTAAGCCTCATCTGCCGTATCTTAAAGGTATAATTAAATAACTCTCACTGACTCACGTCCAAATGGTCCATAATTTTTAAAGAATTTAGCACACCCATTTTTTCTCATCTATTAAATGTATTACTTCTTCCTAATTCCTTTTTCCGCCAAAACATTTCTTAAAATCTTAACATAAAGATATCACTGCACTGATTAATTACTTTATACAGTTGGACTGATGATATTCCTAATTTTAAAACACTCTCAACCTGCCTCTCTTCTTTTTCTTTCTTTCTTTTTTAGAAATATCCTTTGACTTCTCATATTATAGCTAATGAGCTTTATCTAATTAAAAGGTGAGAAATTAATTGATGTTTACTGTTAATGACACCCCTGTTATATCTCAAAGTACCTTCTACAGAGAGATAGTGATTAGGGTGTATCAAAAGTATTTTTTTGCAGACCTTTAATCCAAAGATTATTTTCATGTGCACATCTAAAGATTATCTATGACTCCCACCAACACCACCACCACCACCACAACTTATAACACCTTTTTCTCCCAAATATCCTGATAAGCATTGACAAGCCAAAACAAGATGGAGGCCGTTTTATATTGTTGCTGAGTTATACATCTCTGGTACTAAAAATGCCAGGTGGTACAGCATCCAACACTAGTTGGGTTTTGATCATGTGAGTTTTCCTTCTCAAAGATGCTCGCTGGTAGGAAGTGACCATATTGGTTTTTAAAAAAATATGCACTCTCTCTCTCTCTCTCTCTCTCTCTCTCTCTCTCTATATATATATATATATATATATATTATATTATATATATATATATATATATATATATCATGTCGCGCTGTTGGCACGGATATCCATCACAATCTCTCTCCATCCGTCCTATCGCTCATTATTCTCGGGAGTCCACTATGCAGCATCCTGTATCCGCATAGAGCTGATCAATGTACGTCTTCGCTGGTCGGCCCACACTGGCGTGCCCATGTGCTGTCTTCAACAGGAGGACGTCGCTTATGAGTTCGTCTTTGCTTCTCCAGCAGTGTCCCGCGTGTCTTGTCCGTCTTACTCGGATGGTTTGGGTGATATGTGGCAGGTGGCCGTAAAACTGCTTTCTCGTGGGGTGCTGTTTCCACGTCTTGTTCAAGATCACCACACATCATTCTCTAGTCGCTTCGTTAGGGTCCAGGTGGTGCAGCCATACAGCAGCACTGATACGACAACGGCCTAGAAGAAACTGTCGCTTTATATATATATATATATATATATATATATATATATATATATATATATTATACTAAAGCTGAGCTAATCAATGCTTGTTCTCCTAAAAGGGTTTTTTTACTGTTTAGTTTAATGACATTAGAGTTATACAGAATGATTCCTTTTAAGGATTGAGCTTGAAAAAAAAATGTAATTGGTGCTTATTAGTCGTTATTTGCAATTAAGTAAAAAACTGACCCATCTTTTACTCACATTCTGCCTGTCACTTTCCCTCTCTCTATGTATATCTTGATTTCCTCCTCGTTATATATGTTAGTTTCTCAGTGAGAGTAGAGAGTGAGAGAGGTGCAAGTGTTTGAAATGTATTTGTATGTTAAATTTCATAAGCAGCCAACCCGTAGCTTAAATTAAGTTAAACTTTCTCTTACAAAATGATTCTAATGTTCCATTTAATCACTCAGGCAAAACTGATTTTCTATCTTTTTGTTCTCACGCTTGGCGCTGGCCAATTAAAAACCAACTGCAAGGTTAGTAAAAGGTTAAGTCTGGTCAATTAGTTATACGTTTTTTCCATGATTCAGAATTACCATTGTTTTTAATTTCTACACTACTGTACATAATTTATTGGCAACCTATAAATTACATAATACTATCATTTCTCTATTAACTCTGATATTCAAGTTAGAACATTGTCTGAGGCTAGATAGTTAAACTATTTCAGAAAATTAGTTGAGGGATTTGAATGATTGAACTTATACCGAAAATATCAAATGATTCAACCAGAAAGCTATTTTGACAGAACTCTTTTAATATCAAGATTTCCTGTTTCTTAATCATTAGACTTTTATCCTTTCCAAGAAACCTAGCTGTGCCAGAAAATCAAGAACTGAAAAACAAAATGAAAATAACATAAGATAAAAGAAAAAAAAAAAACAAAAACAAAAAACAAGACCAAAGTAAATAAATCAGTAAAGATAAAAACCTGCCATGTTTTCAATTTACTTCTTGATTTCCCATCATTGAAAACATAGAATGGCAGCACTATCATTAGCAGACATTTTACAAAAGTTACATCCTTCCTTTTTTTTTATACATCAATTTGTTCTCAGACAATTATTCATGACACAAAGAAAATCTTGGAGGAAATACAACAAAAAAAAAAAATAAATAAATAAATAAAGAATTTTCGTGTAAGATTTTTTTTTTTTTTTTTTGCTTTTATCCCAAAATTTTTATCCTGTTATTTTTCTTCTTCTTTTTTTTATTTTTTATTTTTTTATAAAGTGGCACCTTAAATTTCTAACGCTGACTTCAAATGTTACAATTAAGCGCTATGGCAAAAAGTCATTTGACTTCTTTAAACATAACAGACATTTTGTTTTAGGTTATCAACATTAAAAGTTCAACAACATTTTTATGAGATGAAATTGCATAATACGTAATGTTGAAGTCGCTGCTCATTCTTAAGTGTTGTAAATGTCTAACCAATCCTCTCCTGTTGGCTGGGGCTGTAGAATACGCTAACTGCACCTCAGCAGAGGGGTAAAATCCTGGCGATCCATAGAATGAAATTCTGGTGGCTGAGCAGTCCCTGACATGTAACGTTCAACTTTACCCCATACTTCAGCTAGACGATTATTCAGAGAGGCTCCCTCTGCTCAATCGGTGGGTCATGTCAATTCTTAGCACCTATATGATTGTCCTAACCCTATTGTCTTTATGGCAAACCATAGAATGCAGTTGCTGAGCATCTTAGTGTCCTGTGTATGATGTTAAACTGCATCTAGTGAAGTTCCAATTTTGCAGCTCCCTTTCATCGGCATTACTCCCAGGTCCACTCTAACCCGGAGAGGTAATATGTGTTAGGGACCCATATATGGGTTAAATAGAAAAAGATGAATGTTAAAAAAATGTGTTTAAAAAAATTACTTTATCTTATCAGACATTAGATTTCCATAGGATCAATAATCTGTCTATAACAGTCCATGCCTTTCCTATGCATATATTGGCATCATCTTCTGTAGAGGAGATATTACTACCTTGGTATGTGAACTGGTCTATTAATTTCAGAGTCTTACCATCCTGTGTGAACATGTTTAATGTTGACTAAAACAGATGAAAGACAAACCATCTATACATATATGAAGGACAGTTTGTGTGTATGTATGTCTGGAGGAATCTATGAAAATAAAACAATTAATGACAAAGTAAATCTATATACACATTCATTATCACCAGATCTTGATTTTTGAATAAAAATAACGAAGATTTGATTTATATTCATAAAGATAATTAAAAAATAAAATGTAAATGATAACAAAATTGAATATTTTTGCATTTAGTATTTTAAATAGGAGAAAATATTTTTTCTTTTCAGAGTGTTTGGATTAACACAAGATGTTTTTGTTTTTGTACATAGCGAATTTAATGGGCATCCTGCAAGGATCCAACTCACAATTCAAGAATAATGGATATGTGAGACTATATTTCTCTTACCCCACCCCCACCCACCTCTACCCAGGCGACGCTGGGTAGCCACTTCTAGTTATTTACTAAATTAGGTATTTATTTTTATTTTCATGCAATCTCCACTTAATCACATTTTGTCAATTTTATAAAACTCAAATAGTTGAAATTCTTCTCATTCCCTACAGAGAAATAATATTGGCAACTGCAGAGCAAAGTGTCAAAAAGGGCTTGTCAGTTTAAAAGATTTACGGATGTCGGTGGGGTAAACCCAATTTACCTGTCCCCTAAATGCTCGCAGAAAAGGCTGTTAGGAATTTGCAACAAATCAATAGCATATCTTTCAACTACTATAACTGCTTGTATAAATTCTATACCACCTCATTCCACCCAACTGGAAGTCACATTCATTTTCCTAATCTACCCCAAACGATAGCCTTTGTTTCAATGTAATATTAAACATATTTAGAATTCTTTAATTTAAGGGAAATAACAGGTAACTTTAAATGAAAAGACCATTTTTTGACAAATCCTTATAGCAGTAAATAGCAGTCATTGTATGAAGATTATTGTAGTTGGCTGGTTAGATTTTATGGTATGTCAAACCTTGTTGGGCTATTTTATTCTGAAGATGTTTTGTTTTATTCATTTTTATTGGGTTTCATTTCTTTTTAAACCAGTTTTTTAAAACACATTTTTAAACAAATTTTTTAACACATAGATGGAACCCAAATATGTACTACCACTCCAAGTCAGAGTGGACCTAAAAGTAATGGCAATGAAAGGGTACTCCCCACTCATAAGAGCTTCAGAACAGGAGCTTTGCTATTAGATGCAGTTTAGTGTCATACACAGGACACTCTCTTTTTTTCAGGGAGTGGGTGGGTTTTATATCTCTGCAGGGGATACAGTTAGTGTACTAGAGTCCTGCAGATTTGACCCTTAAGCAATGCTTTATTTTCTATATATATGCTTTATATATATATATAGGGTGTCCCAGAAGTCATGTATTAACCAGGTTTTGAAAAACAACACCTTTAGTTATTTCAAAAGCATATTCATAGATAGTAATTGACACAATTAATTTTCTATCTCTCAATTTGAGCATTTATTATAATTATTCTCAATAACAGTGATTTGAAATCAACAAAGGTGTATTTTTGAAAACCAGGATGGTGTGTAACTTCTGGGACACCTTGTATATATATATATATAATAAATAAACTATTCACAGCTTTTCTTTTAATAGAATGATGGGATGTCTGTAGATGTGAATTTTTTGTACACATATTTTTGTTCATATTGTAGGTACAGGCACAGAATATCTGAGGGTCCAGTGACTAAAAGTTCAAAATACCAATCAAGGAAAGAAACAAAATAAAAATGAAATTCCGAGTTCACATTTAATCTATTTCTTTAACATTTTCCCTCCGAGGTCAATTAAATTCTTATGTTTATAATTTATCAAAATTCTCAAATGAAAATCCATTCAAGTTCAGACTTGACTTTGATTATATATCAGCTGCTGTCAATAAAATTGTGTCTATAATTCCTGTGTTAATAACTTGCATGGATATTCAAGACAGTGAAGAGAGGTATTTACCACTCATCCCACATATGAGGGTGTGACACAAGGGCATTTTAATGTGGGTCCATCCACCAGCTGAGACTCGTGGGTGTTAAGTGCATAAAATGTGTTGATCCCATCAACATTCCCCCTCAAGGAGGGGGGGGGCTCAGGCACTGAGCAATAAACCTAGCTCTGCACGTTTAATTCAAGGGGGCAGGTATTGCCTGTGGATATAGCCCCCTGAGATCACCGCTGTTAATTACTTAACCGGTCCAGTGGCCGAAGCACTCTGAACCCCCAGCATGAGGGCCTGTTATAAGGTAAGTATTCAAGACAGTCAAGTATGCATTATATCTCAATTTAAGTTCTCAGTGATAAAATATTTCAGCTTATGTCTGAGTAAATGATCACTGATATAATGCCTCCTAAACTTTGTTTCACACGTAGCAAGAGAAATTATGTATGCGGTATCTCAAAGTAAGCATGAACATGTCTGGCTTGCAAAATGAGATCAGGGGGGAGTATACCGGGTGCTTACAAAGATTGAAATTGCATCCCCCATGATCGTAAGTTGTGGCTCGAAGTCAGACTACCTTATTGGTGTGTATGCAAATTCTTACACTTCGATGGCAGCGCTGGGTGCAATTGATCCGGATGTAGGATATTGGTCAGGGCAGTTAATAATTATTTAAGGCCTGCCTTCCAACACCGGGACAGTTGCATTCTGATCTTGCTTACAAAAACACAGATGTGCGATGAACAAGTTGCAAGTGAGCTTTGGTAGAGGACTACTGGAAAAAATTGTTGCAGGCGGCAAAGACTTGGTCAGGGGACTTTGTCAGTTGGGAGAACATCTTTTTTTGGTGGAGAGATCCGGCTGTCCGAGCCAACAAATTTCTGTTCTCTTGACGAATTTCTGTTCACTTTTTTCTCACTATCTCTTTCTTTCTCAGTCTCTCGCTCTTTTCTCTCTCTCTCTCTCTCTTTCTCTCTATCTCTCTATCTCTTTGCATCTCTTTTTTCTCAGTCCCTCGCCCTTTCTTTCTTTCTTTCTTTCTTTTTTCTTTTTTTTCTCTCTCTCTCTTTGTCTCTATCTCTCTCTCTCTCTCTCTTTCTCTCTATCTATCTATCTCTTTGCATCTCTTTCCTTCTCTCTCTCTCTCTCGCTTTCTTTCTCACTATCTCTTTCTTTCTCAGTCTCTCGCTCTTTCTCTCTCTCTCTTTCTCTCTCTCTCTCTATCTATCTCTTTGCATCTCTTTTCTTCTCTCTCTCGCTTTCTTTCTCATTATCTCTTTCTTTCTCAGTCTCTCTCTCTTTCTCTCTCTCTCTTTCTCTCTATCTATCTATCTCTTTGCATCTCTTTTTTCTCAGTCCCTCACCCTTTCTTTCTTTCTTTCTTTCTTTCTTTCTTTCTTCTTTTTTTTCTCTCTCTCTCTCTTTGTCTTTCTCTCTCTATCTCTCTCTATCTATCTATCTATCTATCTATCTATCTCTCTTTGTCTCTATCTCTTTCTCTCTCTCTTTCTCTCTATCTATCTCTTTGCATCTCTTTTTTTCTCAGTCCCTCACCCTTTCTTTCTTTCTTTCTTTCTTTCTCTTTCTTTTTTCTTTCTCTCTCTCTCTCTCTCTCTCTCTCTCTATCTCTTTCTCTCTCTCTCTATCTCTCTCTTTGTCTCTATCTCTCTCTCTCTCTCTTTGTCTCTATCTCTTTCTCTCTATCTCTCTCTCTCTCTCTCTCTCTCTCTCTTTGTCTCTATCTCTTTCTCTCTCTCTCTCTCTCTCTCTTTCTACCACTTTCCTCCTATCACCTTACATAGAATGCATTTTGCCAAACCCCCCATAATGTATCTATATAAAGATGAAGTTATGTTGAAAGCACCGGTTCCCAGTAGATCACCAAAGTTAAGCAACAATGAGCTTCCTCAATGCTTAATTGGATAACCTCTTAACTCTTTGCCTACCAAATTTCCCCCATGACTGTACCAAAATTTCTTGGTATTTCTTACCTGTATGATGGGATATTTCAAATTCACTATCTATTCAACTCAGAACACATATTCAATAAAGTCCTTTTAATATTGTAATCTAAGTCCTTCTGCTCAATTATAATGAATCAGTTTTTGTACTTTGCTCACATAGGAGGGAGAGCCACTGTGAGCAGGTTAAAGTAGGCAAAGAGTTAAACAACAATGTTCATTGTAAGCAACCCGAGTCCTTTGTGTAATAAAATGACTTGATTCACCATTAAATGACCCGAAAAGGTTGATATGCCGTAAAACAAAACAGGCAACATTAAGTATTTATCGAACCCCTCCACACTAGAAAAAATTTGACATGAGGTAAATTTTTAGGCTGAGTTTTAGCAGGGTTGACTTCAAAGTTTTCCTTCTAGACCAGTTACCCTACCAAGGTTAAACAGCCCAGTATGTTCTATTGTTTACCCATAGCTAAAGAGATAAAAATTGGATTAATGCTTTTACCAAGTGTATCAGCACCATATGAAATACAAACAGGCTTGTCCAGGATTTGAACTCGGTTTAACATGTCCATTTTCTATATTAATAACTATTCCATCGCAAACATCTCCATTATGAGCAGGATGTGACACAAGGTCAATTTTTAAGGAGTTTGAATTCAGAATTTTCCTTTTCCTAGATAGGTTGTCTTGGTGTGACTAAAGAACTCCATTGGGAAAGGTATGTATCCACCTATTCCTCCCTACTAAATAGAAGGAGGCTGAGTCTTTAGCCTTTGAATTTTCGAATAAAACCGATGGAACTTGCTTTTTTTTCCATCTTTAATTTTGATATTCCTTTACCTGTAGCAAAAATTTATGGAATTAGCATAATTTAGAGGTTGTTTACTTAGTTTTTTTTTTATTTAGCACTAATGCCCTTGGGAAAAGCATGATTCTATCTGTTTTCTCTCCGACCTAATCTTTACCCATAGCTGGAGGGAGAATTGTTGGATACATCAACTTTCCCAAGGGCATTATCATGAAGTGAAACCCAAACATCGGATTTTGAACTTGGGTTTGCTGATTTTATTTCTCTGATGATAATCATTGCACTGAGCATGAAAAAAAAATGTACTTAAATTGATCTATCCTTATCTGATAGAAATTGCTTTTTGAAAAATGACTGAAAAGTACCCCAATGCTTTTATTTTTTAATCAGTTGAACTTAATTACTCTTCTGGAAGTATAATGTATCCAGGAATTGATTCTTGTTTAATAACCTTTAGTGCAAACCAATATTCAAGGAATGATTTCTAGTTAGAACAAGTTGGTGCAAAAATAATTGTAGTTTTCAATCATCAATTTTTAAAGCTTGGAATAAAATTATTAATTTTAAAATTTGTTTCCAATTTGGTAAAAATATTGAAAAACTGTTGAATGATTAACTTGTAACTCTTCTGCAACCTCTTTTTTATGCAGGTCTTCTTTCAAAATGGATCTCACTAAGTCATCATAAATCACAGACCTCTTCAGCGAACTCTATAAGAAAATCATATTAGTTTGGCACTTCATTTTGCACGAAATTAGCCATTTTGCCCACTCTCAGGGGATTATCAGGCATTAAAAGTCACCTAAAACTCCGAATTGAGCACTTTTTTCACCACCAGTAAATTCAAGACATTAGAGTCCATGAGAAAAAAACAATAAAATCGATAACTTAAATTTTCACCAACATACGTAGACTTATAATGGCTGAAAAAATGGCATTTTGGGGGCACCTTTGAAGCCCCATATCTCCCCCAATTCTCCACAGAACTCAACCATCTTTTACTATGTGATACTCTTCATTGAACTGTATCAGAAAATCATATTACTTTGGCACTTTATTAGTGCACGAAATTGGCCATTTTTGCCCACTCTCAAGCCTCAAAAGTCACCTAAAACTCGGAATTGAGCACTTTTTTCACCATCAGTAAATTCAAGACATTAGAATCCATGAGAAAAAAACAATAAAATCGATACCCTCTTCAATTTCAAGACTATCTCGGTTATGTAATCTTTAGAACCAATATTAAGCTGTACATTCATTGTTTGATAGTCTGTCTTCTATTTTTCTCGGTTTAAACTTGCAGTATTTTTTCTTCTGTCTAAGACTTCTACCACTGACACAGATTTATCTCTTATCTGATAATATTTTTTCCAGTTTCGTTCCTCACAATACCCTGAGGAAAAGGCAGGAATCCACATCTTCTCAGCCTTGGGTAAATAGTAGCACAGACTGGTATCTTTTGCTTTGGTATGGCAATCGGTTTCTTCTGCTTTATGTCCCATTGTGATCTCTAAGAATAAAATTGATGGATCTTGCTTCTTTTCCATCTTTAATTTGATATTCTTCAACCCCTGGCAAAAAAAAACATGGAATTAGCATACTTAGAGGATATTTATTTTATTTTTTATTTATCAGGAAATAAACAAATAACAGATAAGATGAAAAGCAGTTTTTCTTTAATAGGTGAAAATTCTGGCTACATAAATTATTACTTAAAAAAAACTAGATTAAATTATTTAGACATTAATGTAAAGAATTTTCAAACATGGAGGAAATAGCTATATTTTATGAAGAAATATTGTTGAAGTTAAAAAGTTTTTAAAATCTTATCTGTTTTAATTTATCACTGCTAAATATAAACCAGTTGAAATCTCTAAGGTACTAATCCATAAATTTTTTCTAAGGTAATAGTATCATACAAAATGTGCGACAGTACAATTCCTTTGACTCTCTTTGATCATCCATTGTTATCGGTCATATACTGTGATAAGTTCTTTAGAAGGCATCTAAGTGTCTGCCACATTTGATAAATGATTACTATTACCCTTAGAACAAATTTATGAATTAGTCACACTTTAGAGGATTTTACACTTGGGATTTATTATTTAGCAGCTTGAATAAAATTAATAACAGATAAGATTTTTAAAACTTTTTACATTCAACAAATCGTCTTCATAACAATATAGCTATTTTCCCCTCCATGGTTGGAAAATTCTTTCTACCATTAATCTATAAATAATTTAAATCGTTAGTTTTTTTTAAAGTAATAATTTATGTAAGGCCAGAATTTTCACCTATTAAAGAAAACTGCTTTTCATCTTATCTGTTATTTGTTTATTTCTGCTGATAAATAAAAAATAAAATAAATATCCTTCTACACGTATGCTAATTCCATGGTTTTATTTTTGCCAGGGGTTGAAAGAATCATCAAACTTAAAGATGGAAAAGAAGCAAGATCCATCAATTTTATTCTCATAGAATCAAATGGGACATAAAGCAGAAGAAACGATTGCCTCCAAAGCAAAAGATACCAGTCTGTGCTACTATTTACCCAAGGCTGAGAAGATGTGGATTCCTGGCCTTTGCCTCCAGGGTATTGTGAGGAACGAACTGGAAAAAATAATGTATCAGGATAAGGGCATAAATCTGTTTTGTCAGTGTAGAAGTCTTAGAAGAAGAAAAAAATACTGCAAGTTTAAACCGAGAAAAATAAGAAAGAGACTATCAAACAATGGAATGTACAGCTTTAATATTAGGTTCTAAAGATACATAACCGAGATAGTTCTTGAAATTGAAGAGGGTATCTGATTTTATTGTTTTTTTCTCATGGATCCTAATGTCTTGATTTATGATGGTGAAAAAAGGGCTTCAATTCCGAGTTTTAGGTGACTTTTGGGTAAGAGTGGGCAAAGAAATGGCCAATTTCGTGCACTAATAAGGCCAAAGTAATATGCGTTTTCTGATACAGCTTCAATGAGAGTATCACATAGGTAACAGATGGTTGAGTTCTGTGAAGAGAATTGGGGCGAGATCATGGCGGCTTCAAAGGTGCCCCCAAAATGCCAATTTTTCCAGCCACATTAGTCTACGTAATGTTGCGTGGAAAATTAAGTTATCGATTTTATGTTTTCTCATAGGACGACTACTGTCTTTGAATTTATGGTAGGTTGAAAAAAGTTGCTCATTCGGAGTTTTAGAGTGACTTTTAATGCCTGATAATCCCCCTGAGAGTGGGCAAAAAATGGCTCAATTTCGTGCAAAATGAAGTCGCCAAACTAAGTATGATTTTCTTATAGAGTTACGCTGAAGAGTGGTCTCGTGATTTCATGTTATATGATTAGTGAGAATCATTTTGAAAGAAGACCTGCATAAAAAAGAGGTTGCAGGAAGAGTTACAGTTAATCATTCAACAGGTTTTTCAATATTTTTACCAAATGGAAACAAATTTTTAAATAATAATTATTTAACTTCACAGCTTTAAAATTCATGATTGAAACACTACAATTATTTTGCACCAACTTGTTTCTAACTAGAAATCATTCTTGAATATTGGTTTGCCCACTAAAGTTATTACAACAAGAATAATTTCCTGGATACACTATCTTCCAAGAAGAGTAATTAAGTTAACTGATTAAAAAATAAAAGCATTGGGGTACTTTTCAGTCAGTTTTTTTCAAAAAGCAATGGCTATTTCAGATAAGGTAGAGTCAATATTAAGTAACATATTTATTTTCAATGTCAGCTGCAAAGTTATCATTTTCAGAGAAACTAAATCAGCAAACCCAAGTGGCAAAATCCGATGTTTGGTTCACTTCATGATACATGCCCTTGGGAAACGTTGATTGATATCCAACAATTTCTCCCTCCAGCTATGGGTAAGATTAGGTCGGAAGAAAACAGATAGCAATCAATGCCTTTTCCCCAAGGGCATTAGTGTAAATAAAAAAAAAATAAGTAAACAACCTCTGAAATATGCTAATTCTAATTTGTTATGCTAAGTAAAGAATATCAATTAAAGATTGGAAAAAGCAAGTTCCATCGGTTTATTCAGAAATTCAAAGGCTAAAGAACTCAGCCCTCCTTCTATTTTAGGTAGGGAGAATAGGTGAGATACCATACCTTTTCCCAATGGAGTTCTTTCAGTCACACCAAGACAACTATCTAGGAAAGCGAAAATTCTGATTCAAACTCCTTAAAAATTGACCTTGTGTACATCACTGCTCATACATGGAGATGTTTTGCGATGGAATAGTTATTAATATAGAAAGCATGGACATGTTAAACGAGTTCAAATCTGGACAAGGCGGCTGTTTGTATTTCAGCTTATGGTGCTGATACAACTATGGTAAAAGCATAATCCAATTTATCTTTTAGCTATGGGTAAACAATAGACATACTGGCTGTTTAACCTTTGGTGGGTAACTGGTCTAGAAGGAAACTTTGAAGTCAACCCTGCTAAAACTCAGCCTAAAAAATATTACCTCATGTCAAATCTTTCTAGTGTGGAGGGTTCGATAAATACTTAATGGCTGTTTTGTTTTACGGCATATCAAACTTTTCGGGTCCAATGTAATGGTGAATCAAGTCATTTTATTTACACAAAGGACTCGGGATTGCTTACAATGAACATTGTTGTTTAACTCTTTTGCCTACTTTAACCTGCTTCAGCGTGGCTTCCCTCCCTATGTGAGCAAAAGTACCAAAAAACTGATTCACTTTATAATTGAGCAGGAGGACTTAGACTTACAGATCTTAAAAGGCACTTTATCTTGACATATGGTGTTCTGATTTAATAGTAGTGAACTGTTGAATATTCCCATCATACAGTAAGAAATACCAAGAAAGTTTGTTGGTACAGTTCATGGGAAATTGGTAGGCAACAGAGTTAAGAGGTTTCAATTAAGCATTGAGGGAAGCTCATTGTTTGCTTTAACTTTGGCTGATCTACGTTGGAACGGTGCTTTTCGACATTATCTCAGCTTTATATAGACTAATTATGGGGGTTGGCAAAATGCAATTTCTATTGTAAGGTGATAGAGGGAAGTAGGCTAGAAAAGAGAGAGAGGAGAGAGAGAGAGAGGGAAAAGGGAGGATAAGAGACAAAGAGAGAAGACGGGAGAGAGAGGAGAGAGAGATAGAGAGAAAGGAGATAGAGACAAAGAGAGAGAGAGAGAGAGAAGAGACAAAGGAGAGAGACGATAGAGAGAGAAAAAGAGGATAGAGGACAAGAGAGAGAGAGGAGAGGAGAGAGGAAAGAAAAAGAAAGAAGAAAGAAAAGAAAAAGAAAAGAAAAAGGAGCGGGAGTATCTGAGGGACTGAAAAAAAACGAGATGCAAAGAGATAGATAGAGGAGAAGAGAGAGAGAAAGAGATAGAGACAAAGAGAGATAGATAGATAGATAGATAGATAGATAGAGAGAGGTAGAGAGAGAAAGACAAGAGAGAGAGAGGAAAAAAAGAGAAGAAAGAAAGAAAGAAAAAAAGAAAGAAGAAAGGGTGAGGGACTGAAGAAAAAGAGATGCAAGAGATAGATAGATAGAAGAGAAAGAGAGAGAGAGAAAGAGGAGAGAGACTGAGAAAGAAAGAGATACATGAGAAAGAAAGCGAGAGAGAAGAAGAAAAGAGATGCAAAGAGATAGATAGAGAGAGAGAGAGAAAAGAGAGAGAAGAGAAAGAGCGAGAGACTGAGAAAGAAAGAGGATAGTGAGAAAGAAAGCGAGAACGAGAGAGAGAGAGGAAAAGAGATGCAAAGAGATAGATAGATAGAGAGAAAGAGAGAGAGAGAGAGAGATAGAGACAAAGAGAGAGAGCAAGAAAAAAAAAGAAAAAGAAAGAAAGAAAGAAGAAAGGGCGAGGGACTGGAGAAAAAGAGATGCAAAGAGATAGAGAGATAGACGAGAAAGAGGAGAGAGAGGAGAGAGGAGAAAGAGCGAGAGACTGGAAAGAAAGAGATAGTGAGAAAAAAGTGAACAGAATTCGTCAAGAGAACAGAAATTGTTTGGCTCGGACAGCCGGATCTCTCCACCAAAAAAGATGTTCTTCCCAACTGACAAAGTCCCCTGACCAAGTCTTTGCCGCCTGCAACCAATTTTTTCCAGTAGTCCTCTACCAAAAGCTCACTTGCAACTTGTTCATCGCGCACATCTGTGTTTTTGTAAGCAGATCAGAACTGAACTGTCCCGGTGTTGGAAGGCAGGCCTTAAATAATTATTAACTGCCCTGGACCAATATTCCTACATCCGGCATCAATTGCACCAGCGCTGCCATCGAAGTGTAAGAATTTGCATACACACCATAAGTGTAGTCTGACTTCGAGCCACAACTTACGATCATGGGGGATGCAATTTCAATCTTTGTAAGCACCCGGTATACTCCCCCCCTGATCTCATTTTGCAAGCCAGACCATGTTCATGCTTACTTTGAAGATACCGCATACATAATTTCTCTTGCTTACGTGTGAAACAAAGTTTGGATGGCATTATATCAGTGATCATTTACTCAGACATAAAAGCTGAAATATTTTATCATCGAGAACTTAAATTAGATATAATGCATACTTGACTGTCTTGAATACTTACCTTATAACAGGCCCTCATGCTGGGGGTTCAGAGTGCTTGTGGGCCACTGGACGCCGTTAAGTAATTACAGCGGTGATCTCGGCGGGCTATATCCACAGGCAATACCTGCCCCCTTGAATTAAAACGTGCAGAAGCTAGGTTTTATTGCTCAGTGCCTGAGCCCCCCCCCTCCTTGAGGGGGAATGTTGATGGGATCAACACATTTTATGCACTTAACACCCAACGAGTCTCAGCTGGTGTGATGGACCCACATTAAAATGCCCTTGTGTCACACCCTCATATGTGGATGAGTGGTAAATACCTCTCTTCACTGTCTTGAATACCATGCAAGTTATTAACACAGGAATTATAGACACAATTTTATTGACAGCAGCTGATATATAATTCAAAGTCAAGTCTGAATTGAATGGATTTCATTTGAGAATTTGATAAATTATAAACATAAGAATTTAATTGACCTCGGAGGGAAATGTTAAAGAAATGATTAAATGTGAACTCGGAATTTCATTTTTTATTTGTTCTTTCCTTGATTGGTATTTGAACTTTTAGTTCACTGGACCCTCAGATATTCTGTGCCTGTACCTACAATATGAACAAAAATATGTGTACAAAAAATCACATCTACAGACATCCCATCATTCTATTAAAAGAAACTGTGAATAGTTTATTTATTATATATATATATATACAAGGTGTCCAGAAGTTACACACCATCCTGGTTTTCAAAAATACACCTTTGTTGATTTCAAATCACTGTATATTGAGAATAATTATAATAAATGCTCAAATTGAGAGATAGAAAATTAATTGTGTCAATTACTATCTATGAATATGCTTTTGAAATAACTAAAGGTGTTGTTTTTCAAAACCTGGTTAATACATGACTTCTGGGACACCCTATATATATATATAAAGCATATATATAGAAAATAAAGCATTGCTTAAGGGTCAAATCTGCAGGACTCTAGTACACTAACTGTATCCCCTGCAGAGATATAAAACCCACCCACTCCCTGAAAAAAAGAGAGTGTCCTGTGTATGACACTAAACTGCATCTAATAGCAAAGCTCCTGTTCTGAAGCTCTTATGATGTGGGAGTACCTTCATTGCCATTACTTTTAGGTCACTCTGACTTGAGTGGTAAGTACATATTTGGGTTCATCTATGTGTTCAAAAAAATTTGTTAAAAATGTGTTTTAAAAAACTGGGTTTAAAAAGAAATGAAACCCAATAAAAATGAAATAAAACAAAACATCTTCAGAATAAAATAGCCCAACAAGGTTTGACATACCATAAAATCTAACCAGCCAACTACAATAATCTTCATACATTGACTGCTATTTACTGCTATAAGGATTGTCAAAAAATGGTCTTTTCATTTAAAGTTACCTGTTATTTCCCTTAAATATTAAGAGAATTTTAAACATATGTTTAATATTACATTGAAACAAAGGCGCTATCGTTTGGGGTAGATTAGGAAAATGAATGTGACTTCCAGTTGGGTGGAATGAGGTCTGGTATAGAATTTATAACAAGCAGTTATATAGTTGAAAGATATGCTATTGATTTGTTGCCAAATTCCTAACGACCTTTTTCTGCGAGCATTTAGGGAGACAGGTAAATTGGTTTACCCCACCGACATCCGTAAATCTTTTAAATGACAAGCCCTTTTGACACTTTTCTCTGCAGTTGCCAATATTATTTCTCTGTAGGGAATGAGAAGAATTTCAACTATTGAGTTTTATAAAATTGACAAAATGTGATTAAGTGGAGATTGCCATGAAAATAAAAATAAATACCTAATTTAGTAAAATAACTAGAAGTGGCTACCCAGCGTCGCCTGGGTAGAGTGGGTGGGGGTGGTGGTAAGAAAGATAGGAGTCTCACATATCATATTCTTGAATTTGTGAGTTGGATCCTTGCAGGCATGCCCATTAAATTCGCTATGTACAAAAAACAAAAACATCTTGTGTTAATCCAAACACTCTGAAAAGAAAAAAAATATTTTCTCCTATTTTAAAATACTAAATGCAAAAATATTCAATTTTGTTATATTTACATTTTTATTTTTTAATTACTTTATGATAATAAATCAAATCTTCGTTATTTTATTCAAAAATCAAGATCTGGTGATAATGAATGTGTATATAGACTTTACTTTGTCATTAATTGTTTTATTTTCATAGATTCCTCCAGACATACATACACACAAACTGTCCTTCATATATGTATTAGATGGTTTGTCTTTCATCTGTTTTAGTCAACATTAAACATGTTCACACAGGATGGTAAGACTCTGAAATTAATAGACCAGTTCACATACCAAGTAGTAATATCTCCTCTACAGAAGGATCGATGCCAATATATGCATAGGAAAGGCAATGGACTCGTTTATAGACAGATTATTGATCCATATGGAAATCTAATGTCTGATAAGATAAAGTAATTTTTTTAAACACATTTTTTAACATTCATCGTTTTCTATTTAACCATATATGGGTCCCTAACACATATTACCTCTCCGGGTAGGAGTGGACCGGGAGTAATGCCGATGAAAGGGAGCTGCAAAATTGGGAACTTCACTAGATGCAGTTTTTAACATCATACACAGGACACTAAGGATGCTCAGCAACTGCATTCTATGGTTTGCCATCTAAAGACAATAGGGTAGGGACAATCATATAGGTGCTAAGAATTGACATGACCCAACCGATTGAGCAGAGGGAGCCTCTCTGAATAATCGTCTAGCTGAAGTATGGGGTAAAGTTGAACGTTACATGTCAGGGACTGCTCAGCCACCAGAATTTCATTTCTATGGATCGCCAGGATTTTACCCCTCTGCTGAGGTGCAGTTAGCGTATTCTACAGCCCCAGCCAACAGGAGAGGATTGGTTAGACACTTTACAACACTTAAGAATGACGCAGCGACTTCAACATTACGTCTATTGCAATTTCATCTCATAAAAATGTTGTTGAACTTTTATGTTGATAACCTAAAACAAAATGTCTGTTATTGTTTAAAGAAGTAAATGACTTTTTGCCATAGCGCTTAATTGTAACATTTGAAGTCAGCGTTAGAAATTTAAGTTTGCCACTTATAAAAAAATAAAAAATAAAAAAAAGAAGAGAAAATAACCAGGATAAAAATTTTGGAGCATAAAAGCAAAAAAAAAAAAAAAAAATCTTACACGAGAAATTCTTTATTTATTTATTATTTTTTTTTTTTTGTGTTATTTCCTCCAAGGATTTTTCTTTGTGTCATGAATAATGTCTCGAGAACAAATTGATGTATAAAAAAAAAGGAAGGATGTAACTTTGTAAAATGTTGCTAATGATAGTGCTTGCCATTATCTATGTTTTCAATGATGGGAAATCAAGAAGTTAAATTGAAAACATGGCAGGTTTTTTATCTTTTACTGATTTATTTACTTGGTCTGTTTTTTGTTTTGTTTTTTTTTTCTTTTATTTATGTTATTTTCATTTTTGTTTTTCAGTTCTATTTTCTGGCACAAGCTAGGTTTCTTGGAAAGGATAAAAGTCTAATGATTAAGAAACAGGAAATCTGATATTAAAAGATTCTGTCAAAATAGCTTTCTGTTGAATCATTTGAATTTTCGGTATAAGTTCAATCATTCAAATCCCTCAACTAATTTTCTGAAATAGTTTAACTATCTAGCCTCAGACAATGTTCTAACTTTGAATATCAGAGTTAATAGAGAAATGATAGTATTATGTAATTTATAGGTTGCCAATAAATTATGTACAGTAGCTGTAGAAATTAAAAACAATGGTAATTCTGAATCATTGGAAAAAACGTATAACTAATGACCAGACTTACCCTTTTACTAACCTTGAGTTGGTTTTTAATTGGCCAGCGCCAAGCTGAGAACAAAAAGATAGAAAATCAGTTTTGCCTGAGTGATTAAATGGAACATTAGAATCATTATGTAAGAGAAAGTTTAAACTTAATTTAAGCTACGGGTTGGCTGCTTATGAAATTTAACATACAAATACATTTCAAACACTTGCACACTCTCTCACTCTCTACTCTCACTGAGAAACTAACATATGATAACAGGAGGAAATCAAGATATACATAGAGAGAGGGAAAGTGAACAGGCAGAATGTGAGTAAAAGATGGGTCAGTTTTTTCTTAATTGCATATAACGACTAATAAGCACCCATTACATTTTTTTTCCAAGCTCAATCCCTTAAAAGGAATCATTCTGTATAACTCTAATGTCATTAAACTAAACAGTAAAAAACCCTTTAGAGACAAGCATTGATTAGCTCAGCTTTAGTATAATATATATATATTATATATATTATATATATATTTATATATATATATATATAAAGCGACAGTTCTTCTAGGCCGTGGTCGTATCAGTGCTGCTGTTATGGCTGCACACCTATGGACCCTAACGAAGCGACTAGAGAATGATGTGTTGGTGATCTTGAACAAGGACGTGGAACACAGCACCCCACGAGGAAAGCAGTTTTACGGCCACCTGCACATATCACCCAAACCATCCGAGTAAGACGACAAGACACGCGGACACTGCTGGAGAAGCAAAGAGAACTCATAAGCGACGTCCTCCTGTTGAAGACAGCACATGGGCACGCCGTGTGGCCGACCAGCGAAGACGTTACATTGATCAGCTCTATGCGGATACAGGATGCTGCATAGTGGACCTCCCGAGAATAATGAGCGATAGGGACGGATGGAGGAGAGATTGTGATGGATATCCGTGCCAACAGCGCGACAATGATATGATATTATATATATATATATATATTATATTATATATATATATATATATATAGAGAGAGAGAGAGAGAGAGAGAGAGGAGAGAGTGCAAATATTTTTATAAAACCATATGGTCACTTCCTACCAGCGAGCATCTTTGAGAAGGAAAACTCACATGATCAAAACCCAACTAGGTGTTGGATGGCTGTACCACTGGCATTTTTAGTACCAGAGATGTTATAACTCAGCAACAATATAAAAACGGCCTCATCTTGTTTTGGCTTGTCAATGCTTTTCAGGATATTTGGGAGAAAAAAAGGTGTTATAAGTTGTGTGGTGGTGGGTGGTGTTGGTGGGGAGTCATAGATAATCTTTAGATGTGCACACCTGAAAATAATCTTTGGATTAAAGGTCTGCAAAAAAAATACTTTTGATACACCCTAAATCACTATCTCTCTGTAGAAGGGTACTTTGAGATATAACAGGGGTGTCCATACAGTAAACACAATTAATTTCTCACCTTTTAATTAGATAAAGCTCATTAGATAATATGAGAAGTCAAAGGATATTTCTAAAAAAGAAAGAAAGGAAAAAGAAGAGAGGCAGGTTGAGAGTGTTTTAAATTAGGAATATCATCAGTCCAACTGTATAAAGTAATTAATCAGTGCAGTGATATCTTTATGTTAAGATTTTAAGAAATGTTTTGGCGGAGAAAAGGAATTAGGGAAGAAGTAATACATTTAATAGATGAGAAAAAATGGGTGTGCTAAATCTTTTAAAAATTATGGACCATTTGGACGTGAGTCAGTGAGAGTTATTTAATTATACCTTTAAGAACGGCAGATGATGGGCTTAAGGCAAATTTTCTCTGTGTTAGAATTGGTATGCAGAGATATTTTGAATGCAGGATGTAATACCAATGGTTCACTGAGTTTAAGGTCACATTCCTTCCTTTCTTGATCTCAGGTGTATTCAGTTCCTTTTCATTTTTGAATGTGCATTTTGTAATTTTTTACTTTAACATTGGTAATTATTTCAATAATTACCAAAATAATTTGCTTTGATAATTACAGTCAAATGAAAAATAAAATTATTATTTCAACAGATCATAAAATTTATATTTGATTCTGTCAAGACTCATCAAGACACAAAACTCATTGAGGGAGTCATGAGGAGAGTACTAAATTAGTGAATAATTTAAAATCCCTTTTCGTATGAAGAAAGATAGGAAATTGACTTACCAAGTCTGTTTTTCCGATGTAATGAGGGATATGATTGAAGCCTACAAATACCACGCATGGTTTTTATTCAACGAACTCCTGACCTACTAAACCATTCTCAAAAACCTATACAAGGGACATAAATTAAAGTCCTTAAAAACTTGTAAAAGCAAACGCAAGACAAAATTATTTTTAGTTACAGAGTGCGTGAATATGAATAAACTACCTTCATCAGTAGTGAAGCCCCATCTCTAAACTCCTTCAAGGCAAAGTTTGGATAATCTGGAGAATGGTTATAAATATTCTGTGGATTTAAATGAAATTTATCAGGAACAGCTGACAGGTCTCAGACCTAATATAACTGGTGAAAAGATATTATTATTATTATTTACCTCCTTTGAGTTTTCACATCAGTGTAGCTGATGGTCTTTCACTGGAGATCTGAAAGTGACAGCAAGTCTCTCAGGTCTCCAGGACTCTTCTGAGTATTCTGGCAGATTGCAGCAGTGCCGTGTTCTGAATGGTTTCATCCTTCCTCTGATATCAAACTTTCCAAACCTTTTTCTAATGCTTTTGGGACTGTTCCAAGTGCACCAACTACAATTGGTATAACTTTCACTTTCATATTCCATAACTTTTTCAGTTCTCTGGCAAGGTCCAGATATTTGTCAATTTTTTCATTTTCCTTAACTTCACCCTGTGATCCGCTGGCACTGCAAAATCCACCAGTTGACAAGTTCTTTCTCTTTTTGTTAATCAACACTAGGTCTGGTCTTCTTGCTGGGGATAAGGTGATCCGTTTTAATTATTATTATTGTTATTATTATTATTATTATTATTATTATTATTATTGAGTTTTCACATCAGCATTAACTGATGGTCTTTCACTGGAGTCTGAGTGACAGCAAGTCTCCTCAGGTCTCCCAGGGACTCTTCTGAGTATTCTGGCAGATTGCAGCAGTGGCAGTGTCTGAATGGCTTTCAATCCTTCTTTGATATTCAAACTTCCAAAACCCTTTTCCAATCCTTTAGGGACTGCTTCCAAGTGCACCAACTACAATTGGCATCCACTTTCACTTTCATGTTCCATAACTTTTTCAGTTCTCTGGACAAGGTCCATATATTTGTCCATTTTTTCATTTTCCTTTAGCTTCACCCTGTGATCTGCTGGCACTGCAAATCACCAGTTGACAAGTTCTTTTCTTTTTTTATCAACACTAGGTCTGGTCTTCTTGCTGGGATAAGATGATCCGTTTTTATTTCAAAGTCCCATATTTATTATTATTATTATTATTATTATTATTATTATTATTATTATTAAACAATTCCTCCTTTAATTATTCCCTTAACATTTGAAATAACTTCCAGGACTAGAATCACTGGGGATTTACACGTCATCATTGCATGCAACAGCCCAGATTCCCTTCACTCTCTCTTTCTCCCACTCTCATTCTCTCTCTCTTTCTTTCTCACTTTCTTTTCTCTCTCTTTTTTTCTCTCTCTCTTTCATTTTCTCTTCTTTCTGTCTCTCTCCATCCATCCTTATCAGTCATCACTTGGCAATTCCATTACGATGGCATTCCCGTGTCTACAAAAGAGCTGAGAATGTAATTTTTGTTGGTTGTCCAATACTGGTGTGTCCACTGGGATTGAGTCCATAGGGAGAAAATTGCTTATTGGTTAATTTCTAATTTCTTCAGTAGTGCTCAGCTTGAATACTTTTTGACATGCTGGTAAGTGGTTGTATAGATATTGAAGTTGTTGCTTCCAGGATTTGTTCAAAACAATAGTACAGCATTTCTTGAATCACTCCTATATAGTTTTTTTCTCTGGATGTTTGTTAGATTCCAAGTGGTGCAACCATGCAGTTGTTTACTGACAAGGCAATGGCTTGGAAGAAATTTATGTTTCATTTTATCAGAAATATTAGATTCTCGATATTTGAATGACCTTCAAATAGCAGTCCTTTCCTATGTTGACACTTCATTCAGTAGATGAAGATATTGCTACCAATTTGAACTGGTCAAATATCTTAGCAGCCAAGACAATTAAATTAATGTTAATTCCCAACATAAAATAATAGGTTAGCATGTTTTTACTGTTGTGATTCAGTCAAGCAGATATATTTTGAAAACAATAAAATTGAAAGACAATAATTAAAAGGGACATTAAATCAGATACATTTTTTAAAACAAATTGACCAATAATATATTTATTTTCTTAATTACATATAGAAATATATATGATGGCAACATCAAAATATCAAAGTTCTTTTTATATTTTCTCCATTTTAGCCCCAGGGCTTAAGAAAAATATTTTCATAGCTGATCTTCAACAATGTTACAGATTTTATGAGTGATTTCATGAAAATCATCAACAATGAGTGTTTCAAAGTATCACAATTGCAAAATTGGTAGGAAAACCTCTCTATTAAGTAAGGACTCAACAACCTGAGTTCAAATCTTGGATGAGGCTCTTCATATCAACACTAATACTCTTGGAAAAGGTATGCATCCAACTATTCTCTCTCTAAACTATGGATAAATAGTAGGACAGACTGGGCTCTTTAACCTTGGTTAGGCAACCAGTTTAGGAGAAGAAAAATTCTAAAATCAACTTGTTAAACTCACTTAAGTAAACTTGACCATGTGTCACATCCTATTTGTGCAGAGAGGTTACTAAATATATTAAGGGTAATTTCATGAGCACAAATCAAACTAATCCTTTTGGTACAAATAATGTTCAATATATGTGAAATAATAATAGAAAAAAATATTCATAGATGTAGTTGCCACATTGGGTATGATCTCGCTAGAAACAAAATCAGAATCATCAATAACTTAAAATAGGCAGACTTTAAATTTATTTTATAGCAATTTGGATTCTATGGGATAAAAATGATTTTTATGAACCAATTTTTAGTAGTAGGGAAAACTCTTTGAACTCATTTTACAGACAAAAAGAGATTACAAATAGTCACCTTTTTCGTTAACCCCTCTAAATTTAGAGAGCTAAAATCGACATAACTCTGCCAATTTTTAGAATTGGAAGCTCAGATATTAGGAATTGTCGTTAACATAGTCCACACGCTGGACAACATTTTCAGAAAATTGAATTGATGAGTGGACAATTTTCTTTTTTTCTGGATGATTTGACATGGAATTACCCATAGAAAACAACAGTGTGCAAAAGGAATAATCAAACTGTACTCTACAATGTAACCACTAATCATGGCTTACCTCATTACAAAGTCAATTCAGAAGATTAATATTAGATAAATCAGAATTTTAGTTAAACAATCATAGCAACCCCAACAAATATTAGATGATTTTTGTTAAAGATTGTAGAGATGCGCATGGAGGATCTAAGCTCAACAAAGATACATTAAATATTAGAAATATTTTTATGTCATCAAAATGAGTATTTTCTCTCAATTTTAAACTGAGATGAGTTCCTCCCTTAGCTCATTTTATATTAAGTATGATCCATATGCCCAAAGGACACACAGTATTTTCCAGAGATAACAAAAGAGCAAAAAAACAGTAAGGAAATGAAATGAAGTTTTTCATTTCGCTTATAGTTACAGACATAAAAAAAGATGTTCCATATTCAGTTGATTAACCAGTCCTTAGAGCAAATATCAGCTTACGTGAATTAATTTAATTTTTTTTTAATATGTTTTTTTGTGCAATTCACACAAGGATGATTTCAGCACACCATATCATTCCACATAAAAGATATTTTGATCTATCGATCTATCTATCTATTTATCTATAATCAATTTTGACTAATTTCTCTGAATTTTTTAGATGAGGCTTAGTATTATTTGTATTATTCAGACTATTTGTCCTCATCTTCATTGTTATCTGAACAACGTTTCGGCCGATGTGCCCTCCGAGCTTCTTCTTTGGTCAGGGGCAGCAGTAACATTAGAATAATATATTAGCACAGCTTAACACGTGTACCCAGCTCTAGCGTGGTAGCGGAATGAGAACAGGATTCCCCGCCTGGATTGATAAAAGAGATAGTTCTATAAGTTCTGTGCATGGCTTTCCCTTTACGACAAGAATGTTCCCGAGTCAATGATGGTTACAGTCTAAGAAGGTTTACCAGGTCTGAGAAGAAATACTGAAAGAAAAGCCGGAAGTTCACATCGGCCAACGTTGTATTACAGATAACAATGAAGATGAGGTCAATGTTCGCCATAATACAAATATACTAACTTTTTGAATTATATTATCAATTTTATTGTTTTGAACTGATAAGTAAACCTGAAAAAATAAATCTCAATTATCAAGGTGAGCTATTGAGGCGGATACCCTTGATCCTTTTTCTCTTATCTCTCTTCCATTTTTCTCTCTCTCTCTCTCATCTCTCTGTGACAATACGCTGTTTTCAAATATCGGTTGGACTGTAAACGATTTTCAACTTCCAATCATGCTATTACGTTACACTTATCGATGGATAATTTAGGAGAAAATGTTGAACCCCTTCATTCTCCCTGCTATGGGTGGATTAGTACCATTAGTGTTCTTCTCTACAAGGATGCTTTAGCAATTTAATAATCAACGGAGCGTTGAAACTTTATGCCATTAAAATTAGGAAACCAAATTCAATCAAATCAAAACTCTTCTCGTCCCCATCTGTCACGTATTGGCCCATTACACACCACACCACACCACAATTAAATCAACAACACACACATCATACACCACACCACTACACACAACATACACACACATACACGCGCGTTGCGAACACTTGCAATATATATGTATCTGTGTGATGTAGTGTGTGAGGAAAATCGAAAAATATACATCATAGATGTAAGCAAAAACCAGTAGGAAATTTAGACAGGCATTATCTTACGAGTGGCGCCCATTAATTAGATTACCCTTCCCTCATGCCTCATTCGTACAGTATTATAAATGAGATTATCTACCATTGTTGGGGAGGCCCTTGAATCTCTGTTGATCTCATTTTGAGGCAAAACGGCTGGCACCTTAGTTTCATGTTGGTTGACAACAAATAATTATCTTACTACTTACTGAACACTAATTTGTATAATATAATTTATTTAAATAATTCACTAATATATATATTTATATATATATAGCGTAGCAAAATGTAACTATTTTATTAAAAAAAAGGACAGGGTCCCGCCAAAATGTTTATGTTTTCAGAAAAAAATTATTCTTTTTAATCTCCTACATATTGCAACACGTGTTTCAGATCCCTACCGGTATCTTCTTCAGCTTCATTGATCCAATAACTATATATTAAATATATTATATTATATATTAAATTTTTTGAATATTGATTTTTGATAGGGAATATAATATAGTATAATTGATAATTTGAATCACATTACTTCGAACCAGACAACTCCGCAACACCATTTCCGCATCGGAGCTACTGGATCTTGCTGTTCATCAATACTTTTGGTTGCTCATCAGCAGTGACATACCACTAATCTCTTGCACTAGAGATTTGAATCCCCTGATGGTCTCATCTACTACCACAGCTGTTCACTCCTCTAATAGGCGGAGATTTGGTATGCACTGGCTAGGATGAGACAAGAGGTGAGTGTCGTGAATAACAGCGGTCCAAGTGCTCCGGTTATTGTGCTTCGCAAATGGTGTTTGCCGAGTTGTCTGGTCGTTAGTACTTGGATAATGTGATTCAAAATTTTATCTCAATAATTATTTATTATCCACTATATATATATTTATATATATATATATATTTATTATATTATAAGGGCCGTTTAGCTTGAGTCAGTAGAAGCACCCCACTAGAGCATTCGGAATGGTTCTAAGTATTCTATAAGCCAGATAACTCGACATAACTCAGGCTGATGAGTGCACATTGATTTGGTGTAATATTGATCTGGTGTGTGTGAAGTGACTCGGGAGCGAATTTTAGTAAAGGTGTGGTGTTAGCCCTACATTGCAAAATAAAGACACCAATCTCCCTGGTCTAGTGTAGGTGATAATTAACGTTAGCATATCACTCCCTCACTGGTCTGGCTGATTGCAAACAATAAGGCACTTTCCAACAAATTGCTCTAAAAATATTTATATTACAATTAATTCAGGAAAGTAGGCACAGATATAACACTTTGAATCTCCAATGCGGAGGAGCTGAGAAGCGACCACTTAGGCATGGATGATGTCACTTCATCACTCTTTATAGCCAAAACCACATAGATACTCTGATTTAGGTAGGAATACCAACATACGTCCATATTCTCCATGAATATTTAGAATGAGATGGTACACATGTGCTAGTAATTTATACGAGAATAACCGTGTAATTTCCTCTCTATTTCATGCGGATACTAAACCTTATAAAAAAAATGTGTGGAACAACATTATGCTAAAATGTTTTCATAACTCTGAAAAATATAATTTTACTGCAATATAAATATATTAACACTATACAATAATATAAATATATATGATGAGTGGTGTGTGTGGCACATTTCAATATACATTATATATAATGTAGGTATATTTATAATAGTATATATAATATATACATATATAAATATATACTATATATATATTACTATTGCATGTGTGCATATGTATCAATAAGATGGTACATTTATTGGAGCAGAAAGGATGCTGCGTAATAATGAGAGGTCAATTTTGGCCGTATCACTCGTCAATATCCTAAGTGCTTAGTCCCCCTATAAAAAGCAAAAGGGCAGAATTACACAAATAGCTGCCAATAACACCCAATTTTAATCTTAGTCTAAACGTGTCCTTGCGAAACAACATCTCGTTATTCCTTCTTATTTTGTCTTAATATTATGTTTTCGTATATATTTACGTACTTTATATATAACATTCTGAATTAATTTCGCACTAGTTGCAATTTTTTCATTGTTAAAATCAAAGGGGACATCCAATCTCACTTCTTCAAAACAGGAAACAGTGAAACAAAAAACAAAAAAAAAAACAATTTGCCAGCAGAGGTTCTCCAGAAAAGTGAGCGTAGCACCCTGCCAACAAACAGATGACTTTTTATATGCAAAACGACCTGCTCGTTTCAATTAGTTAAGACATTTCACAAAAGAGCATTGAGAAAACAAATACAATTGTTAATGATGTTTTTTCATTAGGTTATGGATTCGTGAGAGCTTTGTTCTGTTTGTCTGAAACACTTTAGCAATGCCGGCATTTCAGCTTTACAAAAATAGAGGAAAGCTCACAGAAAAAGAACTTCCATAAACAGCAGAAACTAAAATTTAGAAAAAAAAGAAATAAATAAAAGAAAAAAAAAGAAAGCAAAACAAAGTATAAATGAGAGTAATATACTTTGGCAAGGATTGCATTGGAATAAAAGGACATTTAGTCAGCTGCATCTAATACGTAATAAAGACCATTTCTTTGTTGTGTGCATTTTGCACTAAACACCTTTTGTGCTTAGAACTCCATTGACTCATTACTATATGGCGAAAACGAGGGTATAGTAATCTACACAGAGTTATATTCATACCAAACTCTAACCAGTATTGATAAAGAACAACACAAGATCTTAACAACAAGCATCTCTTGAGCTTGGGTTGTGAGCTATATTAAATTGCAATTACAATTTAACCACCTGGTATAGTATCAAAGCTATCAAAGATATGTGTGTACATGTTCTTCTTTTCGCCTCCAGGGCTTGCTATGTTAGTGAGGCTAACTGTTGTTTTTGTTTCTAAGTCTATAAAATATTTCATCTCCTCGTGTATATAAGCATAAACAGGTAATTAAGGCCACATGCCCGTGGCTGGGGGCCTAAAACACCTTCAATTAGCACCTCTCTCAGATAATGTAAAAGAACCCCTCAAAGATGGCAGTGTTCTTGGATATTGGCACTAACGTTTACCCTCATGGTTAAGGCTCCATTATATAGTGATTTCCAGACCGGCAAGTGGGATACGATTCCAATATTTTAGTATGCTCATTGTGCTCATTATTCCCCGCTAGGTCTACTCTAAACCAGAAATACTGGTTACG
>CM042143.1:21459059-21484059 GCA_023376005.1 Doryteuthis pealeii
GTACCTGTTATTCCCTTAAATTAAAATTCAAATATGTTTAAATTACATTGAAACAAACTATCGTTGGGGTAATTTAGCGGAAAATGAATTGAACTTCCAGTTGGGTGGAATAGTGTCGCGTAAGATTTATACAAGCAGTTAAGGAGTTGAAAGATATGCTATTGATTTGTTGCAATTTCCAACAGCCTTTCTGCAAGCATTTAGGGACAGTAAATGGGTTTACCCCACCGACATCCGTAAAATATCTTTTTAAACTGACAAGCCCTTTTGACCACTTTGCTCTGCAGTGGCCAATATATTCTCTGTAGGGAATAGAGAATTTCAACTATTTGATTTTATTAAAATTGCACAAAATGTATTAATGGAGATGGCATGAAAATAAAAAATAAATACCTAATTAGTAAATAACTAGAAGTGGCTACCCAGCGTCGCCTGGTAGCAGTGGTGGGGTGGGCGAAGAGAAATATAGTCTCACATATCCATTATTCTGAATTTGAGTTGGACCTTCAGATTGCCCATTAAATTCGCTATGCTACAAAAAAAAACATCTGGTAATTCCAAACCACTCTGCAAAAGAAAAAATATTTCTCCGATTTAAAAACTAAATGCAAAAAAATATTCAATTTGTTATCATGTACATTTTTTTTAATTATCTTTATGAAAAAATCAAATCTTCGTATTTTTATTCAAAAAATCAAGATCGTGATAATGAATGCTGTATATAATTTACTTTTCATTAATTGTTTATTTTCATAGATGTCCTCCAGACATTACATACCACAAACATGTCCTTCAATATGTATAGAGTTTTTCTTTCATCTTTTTAGTTCAACATTAAACATGTTCACACAGGATCGTAAGACTCTGAAATTAAATAGAACCAGTCACATACCAAGGTAGTAATATCTCTCTACAGAAGAATATGCCAATATCATCATAGAAAGGCATGGACAAAATTATAACAGATTATTGATCCTATGGAAATCTAATGTCTGATAAGATAAAGTAATTTTTTAAACACATTTTTTACATTTCCATCTTTTTCTATTAACCACATATATGCGTCCCTAACACATATTACCTCTCCGGGTTAGAGTGGACCTGCGGAGTAATGCCGATGAAAGGGAGCTGCAAAATTGGAACTCACTAATGCAGTTTAACATCATACACAGGACACTAAGATGCTCAGCAACTGCATTCTATGTTTTGCCATAAAGACAAAGCTTAGGACAATCATATAGGTGCTAAAATGACATGACCACCGATGAGCAGAGGGAGCCTTCTGAATAATCGTCTAGCTGAAGTATGGGCTTAAAGTTGAACGTTACATGTCAGACTCTCAGCCACCAGAATTTCATTCATGATCCCAGATTTTCCCTCGCTGAGGTCATTACTATCTACAGCCCCAGCCAACAGGAGCAGATGGTTAGACATTTACAACACTTAAGAATGAGCAGCACTTCAACATTACGTATTATGCAATTTCATCTCAATAAAAAATGTTGTTGAACTTTTAATGTTGAAACCTAAAAACAAAAGTCTTTTATGTTTAAAGAAGTCAAATGACTTTGCCATAGCGCTTAATTGTAACATTGAGTCAGCGTTAGAAATTTAAGGTGCCACTTTATAAAAAATAAAAAAATAAAAAAAAGAAGAAGAAAAAATAAACAGGATAAAAATTTTGGATAAAAGCAAAAAAAAAAAAAAAAATCTTACACGAGAAATTCTTTATTATTCATTTATTTTTTTTTTTTGTTGTATTTCCTCCAAGATTTTCTTTGTTCCATGAATAATTGTCTGAGAACAAATTATGTATAAAAAAAAAGCAAGGATGTAACTTTTAAAATGTCTGCTAATGATAGTGCCCATTACTCTATGTTTCAATGATGGGAAATAAGAGTAAATTGAAACATGCAGGTTTTGATCTTTTACTGATTTATTACTATTGGTTCTGTTTTGTTTGTTCGTTTTTTTTTCTTTTATCTTATGTTATTCATTTTGTTTTCAGTCTGATTTCTGCACAGCTAGGTTTCTTGGAAAGGAAAAAGTCTAATGATTAAGAAAACAGGAAATCTTGATATAAAAGATTCTGTCAAAATAAGCTTTCTGTTGAATCACTTTGATATTTCGCGTAAATTCATCATTCAAAATCCTCAAAACTAATTTTCTGAAATAGTTAACTATCTAGCCTCAAGACAATGTCTCTAACATTGAATATCAGCATTAATAGAGAAATGATAGTATTATGTAATTTATAGGTTCCCAAGAAAATATGTACAGTAGTGTAAATTAAAAACAATGTAATGTCTGAATCATGGAAAAAAACGTATAACTAATACCAGACTTAACCATTTTACTAACCTCAGTTGGTTTTTTAATTTGCCAGCGCCAAGCGTAGAGAACAAAAAGATAGAAAATCAGTTTGCCTGATGATTAAATGAATCCATTAGAGAATCATTTTGCTAGAGAAAGTTTAACTTAATTTAAGCCTACGGGTTGCTCTTATGAATTTAACATACAAATACATTTCAAAACACTTCACCTCTCTCACTCTCTACTACTCACTGAAAACAACAATATACACGAGGAGGAAAATCAATATACATAGAGAGAGAAAGCTGACAGCAGAGAATTGAGTAAAAGATGGCGCCAGTTTTTACTTAATTGCAATAACGACTAATAAGCACAATTACATTTTTTTTTCAGCTCAATCCTTAAAGAATCATTCTGTATAACTCTAATTCATTAAACTAAACAGTAAAAAACCCTTTAGGAGACAAGCATTGATTAGCTCAGCTTTAGTATAATATATATAATAAATACTATAATATATATATATATATATACTATATATATATAAAGCGACAGTTCTTCAGCCGTTGTCGTATCATGCGCTGTTGGCTGCCACCCACCTGACCCTAACGAAGCCGACTAGAGAATGATGTTAGGTGATCTTGAACAAGACGTGAAACAGCACCCCACGAGAAAGCAGTTTACGGCCACTGCCACATATCACCCAAACCATCCGAGTAAGACGACAAGACACGCGGAACTCTGGAAAGCAAAGACGAAACTCATAAAGCGACGCCTCCTTAAGATCAGGCACCATGGACACGCCAGTGTGGGCCGACCAGCGAAGACTACATTGCATCAGCTCTAGCGGATACAGATGCTGCAAGTGGACCCTCGCCGAAATAATGACCATAGGACGGATGGAGAGAGATTGTGATGGATATCCGTGCCAACAGCGCACTATGATATATATAATAATATATATATAATTATATATTATATATATATATTATATATATTATTAGAGAGAGAGAGAGAGAGAGAGAGAGAGAGAGAGAGTCAATATTTTATATAAACATATGCACTTCGCTACAGCGAGCATCTTGAGAAGAAAAACTCCACATGATCAAAAAACCCAACTATGTTGGACTGACCACCTGCATTTTTTAGTACCAGAGATGTAAAAACTCAGCAAACAATATAAAACGGCCTCCATCTTGTTTTGCTTGTCAATTGCTTATCAGGATATTTGGAGAAAAAACTGTTATAAGTTGTTGGTGTAGGTGGTGTTGGTGGAGTCATAGATAATCTTTAGATGTGCACATGAAAATTAATCTTTGGATAAAGGTCTGCAAAAAAATACTTTGATACACCCCTAATCACTATCTCTCTGTAGAGGTACTTTAGATATAACAGGTGTCCATAACAGTAAACATCAATTTAATTTCTCACCTTTTAATTAATAGCTCATTAGCTATAATATGAGAAGTCAAAGGATATTCTAAAAAAGAAAAGAAAGAAAAGAAGAGAGCAGGTTGAAGTGCTTTTAAAATTAGGAATTATCATCAGTCCCAACTGCTATAAAAAGTAATTAATCAGTGCAGTATATTTTATGTTAGATTTTAAGAAATGTTTCCGAAAAAAGAATTAGAAAAGCTAATACATTAATAGATGCAGAAAAAATGGTTTTTTTTTTCTGCTAAATTCTTAAAAATTATCGACCATATTGACGTGAGTCATGAGAGTTATTTAATTATACCTTTAAATACGGCAGATTGGGCTTAAGGCAATTTCTCTTTTAAATTGTAGCAAGATATTTTGAATTGCAGGATATACCAATGGTTTCACTGAGTTTTAAGTCACATTCCTTTCTTGATCTCAGGTGTATTCAGTTCCTTTTCATTTTGAAACTTCATTTTGTAATTTTTTACTTTAACATTGGTAATTATTTCAATAATTACCCAAAATAATTTGCTTTGATAATTACAGTCAAATTGAAAAATAAATTATTATTTTCAACAGATCATAAAATTATATTTGATTCTGTCAAGACTCATCAAGACACAAAACTCATTAGGGATCCAAGAGAGCTACTAAATTAGTGAAAATTTAAAATCCCTTTCGTAATGAGAAAGACTTAGGAACATGACTTACCAAGTCTGGTTTTCCGATGTATAAGAGGATATGATGAAGCCACAGAATACACGCATTGTTTTATTCAACGAACTTCTGACCTACTAAACATTGCTCAAAATACCTATAACAAAGGACATAAATTAAAGCCTCCTTAAAAAATCTTTGTAAAGCAAACGCAAGAACAAAATTATTTTAGTTACAGAGTGGAATTACATGGAAAAACTACCTTCATCAGTAGTGAATGCCCCATCTCTAAAACTCCTTCAAGCAAAGTTGGATAATCTGTGCGAATGGTATAAATATTTCTGGATTTAAAAGAAATTTATCAGACAGCTGACAGGTCTCAAGACCTAATATACTGGTGAAAAGATATATTATTATATTTACTCCTTTGAGTTTTCACATCATGTTAGCTGATGTCTTTCACTGGATCTGATGAAACAGCAAGTCTCCTCAGGTCCCAGACTCTTCTGAGTATTCTGCAGATTGCAGGCAGTGCAGTTTCTGAATCGTTTCAATCATCCTCTGATATCCAAACTTTCCAAACCCTTTTCTAAATGCTTTTGCGGACTGTTCAAGTGCACCAACTACAATTGTATAAATTTTCACTTCATATTCCATAACTTTTCAGTTCTCTGGCAAGTCCAGATAATTGTCAATTTTCTCATTTTCCTTTAACTTCACCCTTATCCGCTGCACTGCAAAATCCACAGTTGACAAGTCTTTCTTTTTTGTTAATCAACACTAGGTCGGGTCTTCTTGCTGATAAGGTGATCCGTTTTAATTATTATTATTATTATTATTATATTATTATTATTATTATTATTATTAGTTGATTTTCACATCAGCATTAACTGATGGTCTTATATCACTGGATCTGAGTGACAGCAAGTCTCCTCAGGTCTCCAGACTCTTCTGAATTCTGCAATTGCAGCAAGGCAGTGTTCTGAATGGTTTCAATCCTTCCTTGATATTCAAACTTTCCAAACCCTTTTCAATCCTTTAGGGACTGTCCAAATCACCAACTACAATGCATCACTTTCACTTGCATGGTCCATAACTTTTCAGTTCTCTACAAGGTCCATATATTATTCATTTCATTTCCTTTAGCTTCACCCTGTGATCTGCTGCACTGCAAAAATCCACCAGTTGACAAGTTCTTTCTTTTTTTTATCAACACTAGGCCGCTCTGGTCTTCTTGCCGATAAGATGATCCGTTTTTATTTCAAAGTCCCCATATATATATTATATATTATTATTATTATTATTATTATATAAACAATTCCTCCTTTAAAATTATTCCCTTACATTTGAAATAACTTCCAGACTAAGAATACTGGGTATACCACGTCATCATGCCATGCCAACAGCCCAGATTCCCTTCACTCTCTCTTTCTCCCCACTCTATCTCTCTCTCTCTTCTCCACTTTCTCTTTCTCTCTCTTGTTTTCTCTCTCTCTTCATTTCTCTTTCTTTCTGTCTCTCTCCATCCATCCTTATCGTCATCACTGAGCAATTCCATTAGATGCATCCAGGTCCTACAAAGAGCTGATGAATGTTAATTTTGTTGGTTGTACCAGATACTGGTTGTCCTATGGGTATGAGTCATAGGAAAAAGATTGCTTATGTTTAATTCTATTTCTTCAAGTAGTGCTCAGCTTGAATCTACTTTGACATGCTGGTAATGTGTATAGATATTAGAAGTTGCTGCTTCCAGCATTTGTTCAAACAACAATATACAGCATTCTTGATCACTCCTATATAGTTTTTTTCTCTGGATGTTTGTAGATTCCAAGCTGTGCAACCATGCAGTTTACTACAAGCAAGTGCTGAAGAAATCATGTTTCATTTTATCAAATATCAGATTTCAATGAAATTGACCTTTCAAAGCAGTCCTTCCTATGTTGACACTTCATCAGTAGATGAGATATTGCTACCAACTTGACTGTCAAATATCTTAGCAGCCAAGACAATTAAATAATGTTATTCCCACATAAAATAATAGGTAGCATGTTTTTTACTGTTGTATTCAGTCAAGCAGATATATTTTGAAAAAAAAAACAATAAAAAAAATTTGGGAAAAGACAATAATTAAAAAACATTTAATCAGAACATTTTAAAACAAATTGACCAAATAATTATTAATATTTCTTAATATACATATAGAAATATATATGATATTCCAACATCAAAATATCAATTCTTTTTATATTTTCTCCATTTTACCCACAGCTTTAAGAAAATATTTTCATAGCTGATCTTCAACAATTGTTACAGATTTTATGAGGGATTTCATGAAATCATCAACCAATAAGTGTTCAAAAGTATCAAATTGCAAATTGTAGGAAACCCTCTATAAGTAAGGATCAACAAACCTGGTTCTAAAATCTGGATGAGCTTCATATAACACTTAATACTCTGGAAAAGTATGCATCCAAGCTATTCTCTCTCTAACTATGCGATAATAGAGGACAGACTGCTCTTAACCTTGCGTTAGGCAACCAGTTAGGAGAGAAAAATCAAAATCAAACTTGTTAAACTCCACTTAAGTAATTGACCAGTTCACATCCATATTTGTGCAGAGACGTTACTCAAATTATATATATAGGGTAATTCATGAGCACAATCAAACTATCCTTTTGGTACAAATAATGTTCAATAATGTGAAATAATAATAGAAAAAAATTATCATAGATGTAGTGCCACATTGGCGAATATTGATCTCGCTAGAAAAAAAAAATCAGAAATCATCAATAACTTAAAATAGGCAGACTTAAGATTATTTTATAGCAATTTTGATTCCGTGCGGAAAAATGATTTATGAACCAATTTTATAGTAGGAAACTCTTGAACGCATACAGACAAAATAGATTACAATAAGTCACCATATTTTCGTAACCCCTCTAATTTAGAGACTAAAAATCGACATAACTCTGCCAATTTTTGGAATTGAAGCTCAATATTAGGAATTGTCGTAACAACCACACCTGCACAACATTCAGAAAAATTGAATTGTGGTGACAATTTTCCTTTTTTCTGGATGATTGACATGGAATTACCCATAAGAAACAACAGTGTGCCCAAAAGGAATATCAAACTTACCTTACAATGTAACCACTAATCATGCTTACCTCATTACAAAGTCAATTCAGAAGATTAATATTAGATAAATCAATGAATTTTAGTTAAACAATCATAGCAACCCCAACTAAAATATAGATGATTTTTGTTAAAGATGTAGTAGGGCATGAGGAATCTAGCCTCAACAAGATAATTAAAATTAGAATATTTTTATGTCATCAAATGATTATTTCTCTCATTTAAACTGATGAGTTTCCTCCACGAGCTCATTTTATTATAAAGTATGATCATTATGCCCAAAGACACACAAGTATTTTCCAGAGATACAAAAGAGCCAAAAAAAACAGGAAGGAAATGAAATTGAAGGTTCATTTCGCGTTATATTACAGACATAAAAAAAAAGATGTTCCATATTCAGTAGTTAACCCAGTCCTTAGAGCAATATCAGCTTCGAATTTATTTATATTTTTAATATGTTTTTTTTGCAATCACCACAAGACATGATTTCAGCACACATATCATTCCACATAAAAAAATTTACTACATCTATCATCTATTTATCTATAATCAATTTTGACTAATTTCTCTGAATTTTTAGATGAGGCTTAGTATTATTTGTATTATTCAGACTATTTCCTCACTCATTGCTTATCTGCAACAAACGTTCGGCGATGGCCCTCCGAGCTTCTTCTTTGTCAGGGGCAAGCAGTAGACATAGAATAATAATTAGCACGCTTAACACTTGTAACCAGCTCTGTTAGCGGAATGAGACAGGATTACCCCGTGCGATTGAATAAAAATAGTTCTAAAGTTCTGTGATGCTCCCTTTTACCGACAAGAAGTTCCGAGACCATGATGTTCCCCAGTCTAAGAAGCTCCCCAGTCTGAGAAGAAATACCTGAAGAAAGCGAGTCAACATCGGCCAAAACGTTGCTACAAGAACAATGAAGATGAAGGACAATATCCGAAATAATACAATAATACTACTTTGAATATATCACACATTTATGTTTTTGAACTTTGATAAGCTAAACCTGAAAAAAACTCATTATAGGGAGCTGAGAGCACGGATACCCTTGACTCCCTTCTCATCTCTCTCTCTCTCTCTCTCTCTCTCTCTCTCTCTTCTCTCTCGTGACATAGTTTCAATATGTGACTGTAAACGATTTCGAACTCCAGTCATGCTATACGTACACTTTCGACTAATACATTTAGAAAGTATAACCCTTCATTCTCCCCTATGTGAATAGTTACCATTAGTGTCTTCTACAAGATGTCTTTAGACATTAATAACTCACGGAGTTATATGCCATTAAATTAGAAACCAAATCAAATCAAATCAAACTCTTCTCTCCCCCAATCTGTCCGTATGCCATTACACACACACACCACACACACAAAATACACACCACACACACCACTCACACACACACACCACACACACATACAACACACATACACGCGCGCGCAACACTTGCATATATGTATTTTGTGTGTGTGTGAAAATGAAAAAAATATACATTCCATAGAGTAAGCAAAAACCCAGTAGGAATAGACAGCTTTTCTAGAATGCCCCATTAATTAGATTACCTTCCCAATCATGCTCCACGTAACAGATATAATGAGATACCTACCAGGTGGGCCCCCTTTGTCTGATCTCATTTGAGCAAAAAAACGCTGCACTGCATCAATTGGCTTCATATATTATAATAATATATATATAATATATATAAATATATATATAATAAGCGAGAAAATGAATATTTATAAAAAAAAAGAAGTCCGCTAAAATGATTATGTTTCGAAAAAAAAATTATTCTTTTATCTTACATATGCAACACGTGTTTCAGAATCATCGTATCTTCTTCAGGCTTTGATCAATAAATATATTATATATATATAATATATAGATATTAATTTTTGATTATTAATTTTGATAAGGAATATATATATAATGCATAATTTTATCACATTACCACGACCAGACAACTCGGCAAACACCATTTGCGACATCGCCGAGCACTACAGCTGTCAACCTCCTTGGTCTCATCGCAGTGCAACCACAATCGCTCCACTAGAATTGAATCACGCTGTGGTCCACTGGTCAAATCTCTAGTGCGGACATTTGGGATGCACTGCTGATGAGACCAAAAGAGGTCGAAAACAGCTGTCCAGTGCTCGAGTCGCAAATGGTGTTTGCCGAGTTGTCTGCGTCGTGTATGTAATTCAAAATTATAATTATATATATAAATATATATATATATATATAATATATATACTATATATAAGGGCCGGTTAGCTTGAGTCAGCTAGAGCACCCACCTAGGATTCGAATGGTTTCTATTTCAATACCAGACTCACTAACTCAGCTGATGAGTTGCAACAGATTTTGTAAATCAGATCTGTGTGGTAAATGCGGGAGCGACAGTAAGTGTTGCTCCCTCATGCAAAAAGCAATCTCCCTGGTCTAGTGTAGGAAAAGAGGGATTCTTCCCTTACTGTCTGGCTGAATGCAAACAAAAGCCACCAACAAATTTGTTTTAATTTATATAACATTGGATATAGGGCACAGAACTACACTTTGAATCAATGCGAGAAGCTGAGAAGCACAACTATATGCAGATGATGTCACTTGATCCCTTGCAAAACACATAGATACTCTGATTCTAGGTAGGAATACCAACCCATACTCAATAATCCATCAATTTTGATGGATGTGCTAGAATAACGTAAACCGTTGTTTATCTGATTTCATGTCTACTTATAAATAAAGGTGTGGAACAACATAATGCCTAAAATGTTTCATAACTCTGAAAATAACATATGTACTTATATACATATACATATATAATATATGTGTGTTGTTTTAATATAATATATATATGTATATATAATATATATTATATATATATATATATATATATATATATATTATATATTGCATGTGTGCATATTGTATGCATAAGAGCTACATTTATTGGGGAAAACTGCCAGCATTTATGGTCAATTTGCATCTCACTCGCTCAAATACCTAATGCTTATCTATAAAAAGCAAAAGCAGATACAAAATAGCTGCACCCACTTTTTTAATTAGCTAATTCGATATTTACCTTTCTTCTTTTTGTCTTGATTTTTGCTTTTTCTCTTTATGAACATCTGAATCCACTGTTCAAATTCTTCAGATACATCAACATTCCAATCTCTATCAAAACAGCACCAGGAAAATGCCAGCATATATTCCCAATGTGGCCGTCACTGCTCCAACAGATGAACTATATTGCAAAGACCTGCCTTCTATATTTTAACATTTGCATAAGAGCATTGTGAATAATGTTAATGATGTATTTCTTGATGATGAGAGCTATTTTCTGTGCTGAACCAACTAGCAATTTCGCATTTCAGCTTTACAAAAATAGAGGAAAGCAGAAAAAAGACCAAAAACAACAGAAACTAAAAATTAGAAAAAAAAAGGAATTAATAAGAAAAAAAAAGAAAGCAAACAAAATGAATGAGAGTAAAGAAGGAAGGATTGCAGACAGAATGTATTAGTCATGCCACAAACGTAATAACAGACATTTTGATTGTGCATTTGCGATAAAACTTTTGTGCTAGACTCCATTGCCATTGCAATTAGAAATAGTATTCATACCAAACAAAAACTTGAAAAAGAAAAAAGATTTAAACAAAGCATCTAGCTTGTTGTGAGCTTATATTAAAATGCAATTATATAGTAACAAAGCCATCAAAGATAATGTGGCTACATGTTCTTCTTTTCCCCTCCATTGTATTCTGGAAGCGTAACTTCTTTTTTCTAAGTTTTATTAATATTTCATTCCTCGTGATATAGCATACAACAGATTACAGCCACCATGCCCGCGTTGTGGGCCTAAACAGCAATGCACCCTCTGCTCAGTATGTAAGAACCCCCAAAATTGGGTGTCTTGGATATGCACTACGTTACCTCATGTTTAGGCTCCATTTAGAGTTTGTGGCTGTGTATAGTATCTCATTGCTGCTATTATTCCCAGTCTACTCTAACCCAGAATGGTATGTACCGTTAGAGCCCATTATGGGTTTATTGCAACAGTTTGAAAACGAATATATTTGAAGAATACATGAATCCTCAAGTATGTGCAAAATCATTTGTAATATATGGAGAATCCTTTTATAATATCCATTCTCTTTATATAGCTTACAAACAGATTACTGTCAACCTAAAATTTGCCCAATTGCATCTGCAGCCATGAGAAAACCCCTCAAAGAGTATCTAGTATATGACACTAAACTAAGTCATGGTACGCCCCATCCCACTGAACTCTGAGAGAGTGTACAGTATCTCTGCCTGCTATTACTCCCAGGTCCACTCTGGATAATAGCACAAAGATACGTACACTCTCCAGAGCTCAGTGATGGCCGCTACCATGACTTAGTTAGTGTCAGTATCCTAGCATACCTCATTTAGGCTTCTTTACTCATTCTGCAGATGCAATTGGCAAATTTTAGGGACCAGTAATCTGTTGTAAGCTATATAAACAAAGAAGAATGGAAATTATAAAAAGATTTCCTCCATATATTACAAATGATATTGCACATACTGATGTATTCATGTATTCCATCAAATATATTCGTTTTCAAACTGCTTCAATGAAAAACCATAAAGAGCTCTAACAGGCTACTCCATTCTGGGTAGAGTAAACCTGAATAATAGCAAGCAATGAGATACTATACACCAGCCAAAACTCTAATAATGGAGCCTTACCATGGGGTAAACGTTAGCGCCATATATCCAAAGACACACCCATTTTGAGGGGTTCTTACTACTGAGCAGAGGGCCAATTGGCATGTTCTAGGCCCCCACCAACCGGGCATTGCCTGTAATCTGTTGTATGCTATATAACACGAGGAAGAAATATATAAAACTAGAACAAAAGAAAGTTACCTCACAGAAATTACAATGGAGGGAAAAGAAGAACATGTAGCCACATTATCTTGATGCTTTGTTACTATATTAAATTGCATTTTAATAAAGCTCACAACCAAGCTAGATGCTTGTTTAAATCTTTTTCTTTCAAATTTTGTTTGGTATGAATACTATTCTACCATTCCAAAATTGGCCAATGAGTCTTATACAAGCACAAAAGTTTTATCCAAATGCACAATCAAAAATGGTCTGTTACGTTTGTTCACTGACTAAATACATTCTTTCTGCAATCCTTCCTTCTTTACTCTCATTCATTTGTTTGCTTTCTTTTTTTTTCTTTATTTATTTCTTTTTTTTTCTTAAATTTTTAGTTTCTGCTGTTTTTGGTCTTTTTCTGGCTTCTCCTCTATTTTTGTAAAAGCTGAAATGCCGCATTGCTAAAGTGTTCAGCAAACAGAACAATAGCTCTCAATCCATCAAGAATACATCATTAACATTATTCACAATGCTACTTAAAGCAAATGCTTAACAATATAGAAGGCAGGTCTTTGCAAAATATCAGTCATCTGTTGGAGGCAGTGACGCCCACATTGGAATATATGCTGCATTTTCCTGTCCCTGTGATGAAGAGATTTGATGTTTGATGTATCTGAAGAAAATTGCACAGTGGATTCAGAATGTTCATAAAAAAAAAACAAAACAAAGACAAAAAAAGAGAAGTATAATAGAACATTAGACTAATTAAAAAGTGGGTGGCAGGCTATTTTGTATCTGCCTTTTGCTTTTTATAGGACTAAGCATTAGGATTTGAGCGAGTGAGACAGCCAAAATTGACCCATAAATGCTGCAGTTTTCTCCCAGTAAATGTAGCATCTATGCATACATATGCACACATAGCCAATATATATATATATATATATATATATATATATTATATATATATATATATTATAATACACATAACACACACACACACACACACATATATATATATATATATATATATATAATGTATATAATGATAATTTCAGATTATGAAAACATATTAGCATAATGTTGTTCCACACATTTATTTATAAGTAGACATGAAATCAGATAAAATACAACGGTTTACTTATTACTAGCACAGTACCCATCAAAATTGATGGGATTATTGAATATGGGTTGGTATTCCTACCAGAATCAGAGTATCTATGTGTTTTGCAAAGGGATCAAGTGACATCATCTGCATAAGTGTCGCTTCTCAGCTCTTCCGTATTGGATCAAAGTGTAGTATCTGTGCCCTATAAAACAATGTTATATAAATAAAAAAACAAATGTTGGAGTGGCCTTTTGTTTGCATCAGCCAGATAGTAAGGGAGAATACCCTCTTTTCACTACCACTAACCAGGAGATTGCTTTTTGCAATGAGGGAGCACCACACTTACTGTCGGCTCCCCACTTTGCCACACAGATCTGATTACAAAATCTGTGCAAACTCATCAGCTGAGTTTGTGAGTACTGATATTGAAACTAGAACCATTCGAATCCTAGGTGGGCTCTACTGACCAAGCTAAACCGGCCCTTAATATATATATATATATATATATATATAATATATATATATATATATATATAATTATATTTTGAATCACATTACCACGACCAGACAACTCGGCAAACACCATTTGCGACATCCGGAGCACTGGACAGCTGTTTCGACCTCCTTTGTCTCATCAGCAGTGCATACCACAATCTCCGCCACTAGAGATTGAACCAGTGGACCACAGCGTGATTCAATCTCTAGTGGCAGATTGTGTATGCACTGCTGATGAGACCAAAGGAGGTTTGAAACAGCTGTCCAGTGCTCCGGATGTCGCAAATGTGTTTGCCGAGTTGTCTGGTCGTAATGTAATGTGATTCAAAATTATCAATTATATATATAATCCTCTATCCAAAAATTCAATATCAAAAATTCAATATATATATATATATATATATATATATATATATATTCGATCAAAGCCTGAAGAAGATACCGGATGATCTAAACACGTGTTGCATATGTAAGATAAAAAGAATAATTTTTTTTTCTGAAAAACATAATACATTTTGCGACCTTTCTTTTTTATAAAATATTACATTTTTCTACCTATATATATATATATATATGATATATATATATATAATAAATATATATATATTGAACCACATTGATGCAAGTGCCAGCGTTTGCTCAAAATGAGATCAACAGACAAAGGGCCCCCACATGGTAGTATCTCATTATATACTGTACGTGGAGCATGATGGGAAGGGTAATCTAATTAATGGGCATTCTAGAAAAAGCTGTCTAATTCCTACTGGTTTTGCTTACATCTATGGATGTATATTTTTTTCATTTTCCACACACACACACACAATACATAATATGCAAGTGTTCGCGCGCGTGTATGTGTGTGTGTATGTGTGTGTGTGTGTGTGTGTGTGAGTGTGTGTGTGTGTGCATTTTTTGTGTGTGTGTGTGTGTGTAATGGCCAATACGACAGATGGGAGAGAAAGAGTTTTGATTTGTTTGATTTGGTTTCCTAATTTAATGGCATATCAACCTCCGTGAGTTATTTAAATGCTAAAGACATCCTTAGAAGAACACTAATGGTACTATTTCCACCCATCAGCAGGAGAGAATGAAGGGTTCATACCTTTCCTAAATGTATTAGTCGAAAGTGTACGTAATAGCATGACTGGAGTTCGAAATCGTTTACAGTCCACCATATTGAAAACTATGTCACAGAGAGAGAGAGAGAGAGAGAGAGAGAGAGAGAGAGAGAGAGAGAGAAGAGAGTCAAGGTATCCGTGCTCTCAGCTCACCTTGATAATGAAGTTTTTTCAGGTTTACTTATCAAGTTCAAAACAAAATAAAATTGATGAATATATTCAAAAGTAGTATTATATTATTCGGACTATTGTCCTCATTTTCATTGTTATCTGTACAACGTTTTGCCGATGTGACCTCCGGCTTTCTTCAGGTATTTCTTCTCAGACTGGGGAACCATCATGGACTCGGGAACATTCTTGTCGTAAAAGGGAGCCATCACAGAACTTTAGAACCTATCTCTTTATTCAATCCACGTCGGTATCCTGTTCTCATTCCGCTAACCAGAGCTGGTTACAAGTGTTAAGCTTGTGCTAATTATTATTCTATGTTACTGCTGCCCCTGACCAAAGAAGAAGCTCGGAGGCACATCGGCCGAAACGTTTCAGATAACAATGAAGATGAGGACAATAGTCTGAATAATACAAATAATACTAAGCCTCATCTAAAAAAATTCAGAGAAATTAGTCAAAATTGATTATAGATAAATAGATAGATAGATCGATAGATCAAAAATTTTTATGTGGAATGATATGTGTGCTGAAATCATCCTTGTGTGAATTGCACAAAAAACATATTAAAAAAATATAAATAAATTCAAAGCTGATATTTGCTCTAAGGACTGGGTTAATCAACTGAATATGGAACATCTTTTTTTATGTCTGTAACTATAAGCGAAATGAAAACTTCAATTTCATTTTCCTTACTGTTTTTTTGCTCTTTGTATCTCTGGAAAATACTGTGTGTCACCTTTGGGCATATGATCATACTTATATAAAATGAGCTCAGGGAGGAAACTCATCAGTTTAAAATGAGAGAAAATAACTCATTTGATGACATAAAAATATTTCTAATATTTAATGTATCTTTGTTGAGCTTAGATCCTCCATGCCATACTACATCTTTAACAAAAATCATCTAATATTTTGTTGAGGGTTGCTATGATTGTTAACTAAAATTCATTAATTTATCTAATATTAAATCTTCTGAATTGACTTTGTAATGAGGTAAGCCATGATTAGTGGTTACATTGTGAGGTACCAGTTTGATATTCCTTTTGGCACACTGTTGTTTCTTATGGGTAATTCCATGTCAAATCATCCAGAAAAAAAGGAAAATTGTCACCCACCCATTTCAATTTTTCTGAAATTTTGTCCAGATGTGGACTATGTTAACGACAATTCCTAATATCTGAGCTTCCAATTCCAAAATTTAGCAGAGTTATGTCGATTTTTAGCTTTCTAAATTTAGTGGGGTTAACGAAAAATGGTGACTATTTGTTATCTATTTTTGTCTGTAAAATGAGTTCTAGAGTTTCTCTACTACTAAAAATTGGTTCATAAAATCATTTTTGCCAACGGAATCCAAAATTGCTATAAAATAAATCTTAAAGTCTGCCTATTTTAAGTTATTGATGATTTCTGATTTTTTTTTCTAGCGAGATCAATATCCCAATGTGGCACTATATCTATGATATTTTTTTTTCTATTATTATTTCACATATATTGAACATTATTTGTACCAGAAGGATAGTTTGATTTGTGCTCATGAAATTACCCTTATATATATATTTAGCGACCTCTCTGCACCAATAGGATGTGACACATGGTCAATTACTTAAGTGGAGTTTAACAAGTTTGATTTTAGAATTTTTCTTCTCCTAAAATGGTTGCCTAACCAAGGTTAAAGAGCCCAGTCTGTTCTACTATTTATCCATAGTTGGAGAGAGAATAGTTGGATGCATACCTTTTCCAAGAGTATTAGTGTTATATGAAAGCATCATCTAAGATTTGAACTCAGGTTGTTGAGTCCTTACTTATAGAGAGGTTTCCTACCAATTTTGGAATTGTGATACTTTGAAACACTTCATTAAATCTGTAACATTGTTGAAGATCAACTATGAAAATATTTTTCTTAAAGCCTTTGGGCTAAAATGGGGAAAATATAAAAAGAACTTTGATATTTTGATGCTGCTATCATATATATTTCTATATGTATATCAAGAAAATATTAATAATTATTTGTTTAATTTGTTTTAAAAAATGTATCTAAGTTAAATGTCTTTTAATTATTGTCTTTCAATTATTGTTTTTCAAAATATATCTGCTTGACTGAATCACAACAGTAAAAACATGCTAACTTATTATTTTATGTTGGGAATAACATTAACTTAATTGTCTTGGCTGCTAAGATATTTGACCAGTTCAAATTGGTAGCAATATCTCATCTACTGAATGAAGTGTCAACCTAGGAAAGGACTGCTATTGAAAGGTCATTTCATATAGAAATCTGATATTTCTGATAAAATAAAAAAAGGATTTCTTCCAAGCCATTGCCTTGTCAGTACAACTGCATGGTTGCACCACTTGGAATCTAACAAAACATCCAGAGAAAAAAACTATACAGGAGTGACACAAGAATGCTGTATATTGTTTTGAACAAATCCTGGAAGCAGCACACTTCAATATCTATACAACCACTTACCCAGCATGTCAAAAAGTATTCAAGCTGAGCACTACTGAAGAAATTAGAATTAACCAATAAGCAATTTTCTCCTATGGATTCATACCCATGGACACACCAGTATTGGTCAACCAACAAAACATTACATCCATCAGCTCTTTGTAGACACTGGATGCCATCTAATGGAATTGCCAAGTGATGACTGATAAGGATGGATGAAGAGAGAGACAGAAAGAAAGAGAAAGAAAGTGAGAGAGAGAGAAAGAAAAGAGAGAGAAAGAGAGAGAAAGAAAGAGAGAGAGATAGAGTGGGGAGAGAGAAAGAGTGAAGGGAATCTGGGCTGTTGGCATGCAATGATGACGTGGATAACCCAGTGATTCTTAGTCTGGAAGTTATTTCAAATTTAAAGGGAATAATTTTAAAGGAGGAATTGTTTATAATAATAATAATAATAATAATAATAATAATAATAATAATAATAATCAACAAAATAGTAAATGTAGACTTTGCGGTAATAGAGATGAGACTGTTAACCATATACTCTGCGAATGTAGCAAACTAGCACAACGAGAATACAAAACTAGACACGACTGGGTTGGAAAATTTTGACCACACAACAAAATGGTATATGCATAAACCAGAATCTGTTCTTGAGAACGAAACGCACAAAATTCTCTGGGACTTTGAAATTAAAACGGATCACCTTATCCCAGCAAGAAGACCAGACCTAGTGTTGATTAACAAAAAAGAAAGAACTTGTCAACTGGTGGATTTTGCAGTGCCAGCGGATCACAGGGTGAAGTTAAAGGAAAATGAAAAAATTGACAAATATCTGGACCTTGCCAGAGAACTGAAAAAGTTATGGAATATGAAAGTGAAAGTTATACCAATTGTAGTTGGTGCACTTGGAACAGTCCCAAAAGGATTAGAAAAAGGTTTGGAAAGTTTGGATATCAGAGGAAGGATTGAAACCATTCAGAACACTGCACTGCTGCAATCTGCCAGAATACTCAGAAGAGTCCTGGAGACCTGAGGAGACTTGCTGTCACTCAGACTCCAGTGAAAGACCATCAGCTAACACTGATGTGAAAACTCAAAAAAAATAATATCTTTTCACCCAATATATTAGGTCTGAGACCTGTCAGCTGTTCCTTATAAATATTCATTTTAAATCCACAGAATATTTATAACCATTCCACAGATTATCCAACTTTGCCTTGAAGGAGTTTAGAGATGGGGCATTCACTACTGATGAAGGTAGTTTATTCCATGTATTCACCACTCTGTAGCTAAAATAATTTCGTCTTGCATTTGTTTTACAAGATTTTTTAAGGAGTTTTAATGTATGTCCCCTTGTTTAGGTATTTTGAGCAATGTTTAGTAGGTCAGAGTTCGTTGAATAAAAACCATGCGTGTATTTGTAGGCTTCAATCATATCCCCTCTTATACATCGGAAAACCAGACTTGGTAAGTCAATGTTCCTAAGTCTTTCTTCATACGAAAGGGATTTTAAATTATTCACTAATTTAGTAGCTCTCCTCTGGACTCCCTCAATGAGTTTTGTGTCCTTGATGAATCTTGACAGAATCAAATATAAATTTTATGATCTGTTGAAATAATAATTTCTTTTTCATTTGACTGTAATTATCAAAGCAAATTATTTTGGTAATTATTGAAATAATTATCAATGTTAAAGTAAAAAATTACAAAATGACAGTTCAAAATGAAAAGGAACTGAATACACCTGAGATCAAAAGGGAAGGAATGTGACCTTAAACTCAGTGAACCATTGGTATATCCTGCATTCAAAATATCTCAGCATACCAATTCTAACACAGAGAAAATTTGCCTTAAGCCTCATCTGCCGTATCTTAAAGGTATAATTAAATAACTCTCACTGACTCACGTCCAAATGGTCCATAATTTTTAAAGAATTTAGCACACCCATTTTTTCTCATCTATTAAATGTATTACTTCTTCCTAATTCCTTTTTCCGCCAAAACGTTTCTTAAAATCTTAACATAAAGATATCACAGCACTGATTAATTACTTTAAACAGTTGGACAGATGATATTCCTAATTTTAAAACACTCTCAACCTGCCTCTCTTCTTTTTCTTTCTTTTTTAGAAATATCCTTTGACTTCTCATATTATAGCTAATGAGCTTTATCTAATTAAAAGGTGAGAAATTAATTGATGTTTACTGTTAATGACACCCCTGTTATATCTCAAAGTACCTTCTACAGAGAGATAGTGATTAGGGTGTATCAAAAGTATTTTTTTGCAGACCTTTAATCCAAAGATTATTTTCATGTGCACATCTAAAGATTATCTATGACTCCCACCAACACCACCACCACCACCACAATTTATAACACCTTTTTCTCCCAAATATCCTGATAAGCATTGACAAGCCAAAGCAAGATGGAGGCCGTTTTATATTGTTGCTGAGTTATACATCTCTAGTACTAAAAATGCCAGGTGGTACAGCATCCAACACTAGTTGGGTTTTGATCATGTGAGTTTTCCTTCTCAAAGATACTCGCCGGTAGGAAGTGACCATGATGATTTTTATACTGGTTTTCTCAAAATCTTGCACACTCTTTCCCCCCTCTCTCCCCCTCTCTCTCTCACTCTCTCTATCTATCTATCTATATATATATATATATATATCATCATCATCATCCTGTCGCGCTGTTGGCACGGATATCCATCACAATCTCTCTCCCACCGTCCCTATCACTCATCATTCTCGGGAGGTCCTCTGTGCAGCATCCTGTATCCGCATAGAGCTGATCAATGTACGTCTTCACTGGTCGGCCCACACTGGCATAACCATATACTGGCTTCCATAGGAGGACGTTGCTTATGAGTTCATCCTTGCTTCTCCAGCAGTGTCCCACGTGTCTTGTGCGTCTTAGTCGGATGGTTTGGGCGATATGTGGCAGGTGGCCGTACAGCTTCTTTCTCGTGGGGTGCTGTTTCCAAGTCTTGTTCAGGATCACCAAACATCATTCTCTAGTCGCTTCGTTAGGGTCCAGGTGGTGCAGCCATACAGCAGCACTGATACGAGAATGACATAGAAGAACTGTCTCTTTATATATATATATATATATATATATATATATATATATATATATTATACTAAAGCTGAGCTAATCAATACTTGTCTCCTAATGGCTTTTTTACTGTTTAGTTTAATGACATGAGAGTTATACAGAATCATTCCTTTTTAGGATTGAGTTTGAAAAAAAATTTAATTGGTGCTTATTAGTCGTAATTTGCAATTAAGTCAAAAACTGCCCCATCTCTCATTGCACATTCTGCCTGTCACTTTCCCTCTCTCTATGTATATCTTGATTTCCTCCTCGTTATATATGTTAGTTTCTCAGTGAGAGTTGAGAGTGAGAGAGGTGCAAGTGTTTGAAATGTATTTGTATGTTAAATTTCATAAGCAGCGAAACCCGTAGCTTAAATTCAGTTAAACTTTCTCTTACAAAATGATTCTAATGTTCCATTTAATCACCCAGGCAAAACTGGTTTTCTATCTTTTTTGTTCTCATGCTTGGCGCTGGCCAATTAAAAACCAACTGCAAGGTTAGTAAAAGGTTAAGTCTGGTCAATTAGGTATACGTTTTTTCCATGATTCAGAATTACCATTGTTTTTAATTTCTACACTACTGTACATAATTTATTGGCAACCTATAAATTACATAATACTATAATTCTCTATTAACTCTGATATTCAAGTTAGAACATTGTCTGAGGCTAGATAGTTAAACTATTTCAGAAAATTAGTTGAGGGATTTTGAATGATTGAACTATACCGAAAATATCAAATGATTCAACCAGAAAGCTATTTTGACAGAACTCTTTTAATATCAAGATTTCCTGTTTCTTAATCATTAGACTTTTTATCCTTTCCAAGAAACCTAGCTGTGCCAGAAAATCAAGAACTGAAAACAAAATGAAAATAACATAAGATAAAAAAAAAAAAAAAAAAAAAACAAGACCAAAGTAAATAAATCAGTAAAAGATAAAAACCTGCCATGTTTTCCAATTTACTTCTTGATTTCCTCCCATCATTGAAAACATAGATAATGGCAGCACTATCATTAGCAGACATTTTACAAAAGTTACATCCTTCCTTTTTTTTTTATACATCAATTTGTTCTCAGACAATTATTCATGACACAAAGAAAATCTTGGAGGAAATACACAAAAAAAAAAATGAATAAATAAATAAATAAAAAAGAATTTCTCGTGTAAGATTTTTTTTTTTTTTGCTTTTATCCCAAAATTTTTATCCTGTTATTTTTTTTTCTTTTTATAAAGTGGCACCTTAAATTTCTAACGCTGACTTCAAATGTTACAATTAAGCGCTATGGCAAAAAGTCATTTGACTTCTTTAAACATAACAGACATTTTGTTTTAGGTTATCAACATTAAAAGTTCAACAACATTTTTATGAGATGAAATTGCATAATACGTAATGTTGAAGTCGCTGTTTATTCTTAAGTGTTGTAAACGTCTAACCAATCCTCTCTTGTTGGCTGGGGCTGTAGAATACGCTAACTGCACCTCAGCAGAGGGGTAAAATCCTGGTGACCCATAGGATGAAATTCTGGTGGTTGAGCAGTCCCTGACATGCAACGTTCAACTTTACCCCATACTTCAGCTAGACGATTGTTCAGAGAGGCCCCCTCTGCTCAATCGGTGGGTCATGTCAATTCTTAGCACCTATATGATTGTCCTAACCCTATTGTCTTTATGGCAAACCATAGAATGCAGTGGCTGAGCATCTTAGTGTCCTGGGTATGATGTTAAACTGCATCTAGTGAAGTTCCAATTTTGCAGCTCCCTTTCATCGGCATTACTCCCAGGTTCACTCTGACCCGGAGAGGTAATATGTGTTAGGGACCCATATATGTCTTAAATAGAAAAAGATGAATGTTAAAAAAATGTGTTTTAAAAAATTACTTTATCTTATCAGAGATTAGATTTCCATAGGATCAATAATCTGTCTATAACAGTCCATGCCTTTCCTATGCATATATTGACATCATCTTCTGTAGAGGAGATATTACTACCTTGGTATGTGAAATGGTCTATTAATTTCAGAGTCTTACCATCCTGTGAGAACATATTTAATGTTGACTAAAACAGGTGAAAGACAAACCATCTATACATATATGAAGGACAGTTTGTGTGTATGTATGTCTGGAGGAATCTATGAAAACAAAACAATTAATGACAAAGTAAATGTATATACACATTCATTATCACCAGATCTTGCTTTTTGAATAAAAATAACAAAGATTTGATTTATATTCATGAAGTTAATTAGAAAATAAAATTTAAATGATAACAACATGGAATGGCATTTAGTATTTTAAATAGGAGATATTAATTTTTCTTTTCAGAGTGTTTGGATTAACGCAAGATGTATTTTTTTTTTTTACATAGCGAATTTTATGGGCATCCTGCAAGGATCCAACTCACAATTCAAGAATAATGGATATGTGAGACTACATTTCTCTTACCCAACCACCACCCACCTCTACCCAGGCGACGCTGGGTAGCCACTTCTAGTTAATTACTAAATTAGGTATTTATTTTTATTTTCATGCAATCTCCACTTAATCACATTTTGTCAATTTTATAAAACTCAAATAGTTGAAATTCTTCTCATTCCCCACAGGGAAATAATATTGGCAACTGCAGAGCAAAGTGTAAAAAAGGGCTTGACAGGTTAAAAGATTTACGGATGTCGGTGGGGTAAACCCAATTTACCTGTCCCCTAAATGCTCGCAGAAAAGGCTGTTAGGAATTTGCAACAAATCAATAGCATATCTTTCAACTACTATAACTGCTATGCAAAATTAATCTGGTATAAAGAAGGCATCTAGTTTGAGTTTGAGTTTTGTTTAATGGCATATCAACCCCTGTGGGTCATTTAATGCCAGAAAAGGTTATATACAATGTTTTTACATATGGATTTCAGTCTTTAAAGTTGTGGTTTTATGGAGATATTCAGTCGTGTTTTGTTAAATCTTATTGAAAAGATTGCTTTTTTTTTAGAAAATTTAAAATGTCTTCTGGGTTTTATTTATATTTTTAAAGAGGTCTTTTAAGTTTTTTGTCTGATAATATTTGGTGTTGGTTTGCCTGAGACTGTTGCAGTTTAGGAGGATGTGTTTGATAGTGAGTTGTACTTTGCATATTGGGCATACTGGGGCAACCTCCCTTTTTAAAAGGTGAGAACGGGTGATGAATGGAGAGTATCACTTCTTCTAACTGGACATTTCTGAGTGAGAAACCAAAGTCATAAAGTTTTTTCATAACTTTTATTCAGATTAATATGTATTAATATCAATATTCAGACCTATGTAAAGCATGTGGGAAAACTGCTAGCCTGAAACATATTCTCACGGGATAAAAATATTTATTTCATATATATATATATATATATATATATTATATATATATATATATATATTTATATATAATAAATAAACTATTCACAGCTTTTCTTTTAATAGAATAATGGGATGTCCATAGATGTGAATTTTTTTTGTACACATATTTTTGTTCATATTGTGGGCATAGGCGCAGAATATCTGAGGGTCGAGTGACTAAAAGTTCAAAAGGTTAAGAAATACCAATCAAGGAAAGAAACAAAATAAAAATGAAATTCCGAGTTCACATTTAATCTATTTCTTTAACATTTTCCCTCTGAGGTCAATTAAATTCTTATGTTTATAATTTATCAAAATTCTCAAATGAAAATCCATTCAAGTTCAGACTTGACATAAGATTGCTTAACTTTGATTATATATCAGCTGCTGTCAATAAAATTGTGTCTATAATTCCTGTGTTAATAACCTGCATGAATATTCAAGACAGTGAAGAGAGGTATTTACCACTCATCCCACACATGAGGGTGTGACACAAGGACAGTTTAATGTGGGCCCACCCACCAGCTGAGACTCGTGGGTGTTAAGTGCAAAAAATGTGTTGATCCCATCAATATTCCCCCCGCAAGGAGGGGGGCCTCAAGCAATAAACCCAGCTCTGCACCTTTAAATCATATTTGTAAATATATATATTATATATATATATATATATATATATTATATATATATATATATATATAATCTTCCTCGTTTTACGCTGAAATATTTCCTTAGCCCATAACCATTCCTTCAATGCCTTCCCCCATCATTTCATTAGGACATAGTATATATATATATATA
>CM042143.1:21489059-21514059 GCA_023376005.1 Doryteuthis pealeii
AACAACAATACTTCGATTTACCTTTGATGTTATTTTATTTCGGATCCCCAGAACCAGACAAAATGCGCGCGGAGAGTCACATCTTGCTAGCTTCAGTCCTAACTCTCAACTCACTTACTGCAACTAACTAACTGCAACTCTTACTGAGTTGCCCACCTTAAACCGGAAAAGGGCTTTCTATCGCTTCCGATTCTCACGATTCTATCCCCAGAAAGCAAGGTGAGAGTGAGGTCAAGCATTGTCACTCACTCTCAAGGCCATCAGCTGTACTGATTGCCATAAGGATTTCTATACTACCTTAAAAAGTAATAGGGATCCAATTAATATGTAACAATTTTCCAAACCATGGAGGGGAAAATAGCTATATTTTATGAAGAAATATTGTTGAAGTAAAAAGTTTTAAAATCTTATTTGTTATTAATTTATTCACTGCTAAATAATAAACCAAGTTGAAAATCCTCTAAGTGTACTAATTCCATAAATTTTTCTAAGGGTAATAGTATCATTATCAAAATGTGCAGACAGTACAGATTCCTTTGACTCTCTTTTGTCATCCATTGTTATCGGTCATTACATGTGATAAGTTCTTTAGAAGGCATCTAGTGTCTGCACATAGCGGTTGTATGTAAGTTTTTGTTGGTTTGCCAACACTGGTGTGTCCATGTGCGAGAATGTTGCTTATGAGTTTGTGCTTACTCCTCCAGCAGTGCACAGCAGTGAACAGCAGTGCACAGCAGGTAATGCTCGTGTTTGTGAGTGAATGGCCATGCAACTGCAGTTCTGTAGGGTGCTGCATCCTCTCACACAAACCATCCAATTAAGACAAACAATGCTGACACTGCTGGAGAAGTTAGGATGAACTCATGTGATGTTCTCCTGCGGACACCAGCACAGAGATTTCCACTAGAGTTGGCTGACCAGCAAAAACTTGCATACAACAGCTATGCAAGGATTCTTGATGCCGTGCAGAGGAGCTGCCATTAGTGATGACCGTTAGGGATGAGTGGGGAGAGAAAGTTATGGGAATCCGTGCTGTCAGAACGACTTGATGATGATCACATGAATATAGTTTGATAATATTTTATTCCAATATAGATAACAAAGATAAGAATAACAAAAAATGCAAAAACTAACATACAAGAGTTCTGTGTTTAGAGAGGCAAGTGGTATAATGGTTCCCGTCATAGGAAATGGATACAACAAGGCAATTTCCTAGACGAGGCTGTTTGCATTTCACATAGTGCTAATTAATACACTTGGGAAAGGTATAAATCAAACTCTGCTCCTTCCAGCTATGGGTAAATAGTAAGGCAGACTGGGCTCTGTAACTTTGTTTAGGCAACCAGTCTAGGAGAAGGAAAACTCTAAATTCAAACCTGTTAAACTCCATTTAAAAAACTTGACCTTGTTTCACATCCTGCTTGTGTGGAGGGGTTAGGTAAATACATACAACATTTATGTGCAGACAATGGATGTCGTGTTTAGGACTTGCTATTAGCCATGACTCTAAAAAGACAGGTGGCGTGAATATAGTTGAATAATGTTTTATTCCAAAATAGACCACAAAGTTGAAAACAACAAAAAATCCAATTATTTTTGCACCAACCAAATGCATATCTATTTTTCAAACTTCAGTGTTCAACCTATATTGAAACAAAAGCAAAATAACAATTATCTAAAAGTAATAATAAAAGTAATCTTTCAATAATCATTTTCATAATTACTCTTTGAAAATTATGCTCAGAAGGAACAGAGCTTTGAATTTTTCGCAAAGAAATTAATCAGGTTCCTGATCAAGAAAGCCTCAAGTTTTATCAATACCACACTATTCTTATATATTTCTTTTCTTTTCTTTTCTTTTTTTTTTTTCATTTTTGTTTGAGAAACGAAAAAGAAAGTAGTACCAGCCATTGTCAGAGTTTTAATTTAGGTTTCTCTTTCCTTTGTTCAAAGTTTATCTTATACATAATTGTTACTGCGCGACGTATTGCTAGCCATTAATTTTGGTAACTGTGCATTTCAGCTGTTGCTCACATTTACTTTCAATAATTGTAAATTGAATTTCTTTTCTTGCTGTTTCTAATGAATGTTTTAAGTGTTGAATATTAAATATTTTTGGAGGAGCAGAAAAATTCTTCCACGGTTTTGCTTGTTGAATATTAAGTAGATCCCAGACATTTGTCTTTAAAAAGACAAAAAAGAAAAAAGATCCATGGTGAAATCTTTGCCTATTGAAATGCAACACAAAGGATGAGTCTGTTGGTTTTACAAAATATCTATGGGAAGTAACGTCTTTAATTTATTTCATTTTTAGATGAATCATTGTAGTTGTGATAAAAAGCTACTAAAATCAAAATGAAAGAAAATATTAATAAAAAAACTAATACTAATCTCTGGTCAGAGTTTAAAGTTTTGGAACCAGTTCTTAGTTTAAACTAACCTATCGGCTTTACAAAATATTTCTAGTTGGTGTTAGTTGGTTGGTTGGATTTTATGGCATGTCAACCCTTGTTGGGTTATTTTATGCTGAAGACATTTTGTTTTATTCATGCTTGGTGGGTACTGAAGAATATTTTTTTTAAATTCAATTTTTTAAATACATTTTTCTTGACTCATTTTTTCTATTTAACCCATAGATGGGATCCTAATAGGTATTACCACTCTGGGTCAGAGTGAACCTGGGAGTAATGGCAATGAAACGGTACTTCACGCTCCCCAAGGCTCTAGAATTAGAACTTCATCATTGGATACAGTAAACATTTCTGGGCAGTGATATCTTTTATCTATCTCATTTTTAAATGAAGCATTGTAATTGTAAGAAAAAGTGACAAAAAATTATGACAAAAGAAAATTTAAATAAAAATTAGTTGTAATCTGTGGACAGAATTTAAATTTTAACAACTAGTTTTTATATTATTCCCCCAACCTCTCCATACAAGCCGTATGTGACACATGGTCAATTTCTTAAGTGGAGTTAAACAGGTTTAAATTCAGAGTTTTCCCTCTCCAAGACTGGTTGTTTAATCAAGATTAAATAGCCCAGTCTGCCTTACTACTTACCCATACCTAGAGGGAGAATAATTGGATTCATACCTTTCCTAAGTGTATTAGCACTATTGGAAATGCATCCAGCCTTGTCCAGAATTTGAACTCTGTTCACTGTGTCTATTTTCTATGATGATAATGATTATACCACAAACACCTCATCCACTTAGATACTGATTAAAAAAAACTTATCTGAAGAAAAGTTGTTAAATTAAGCTAGAATTTTTGGATGAAATCTAAGATGTTGTTCTCTCTTCATCACTTAGCAACTTGGTTGAATTATTTGTTCATTTCTTTTTTCATTATTTTATTTTCTACATTTGGTTTAAAAGTTTTCTTGATTCATTCTGTTTTACATTCTCTTGTGATAAGATAACTCGTTATCAGATTTTGTTGAACACATTTTATCACTGACTTCTTCGAGAATTATGCATAAAGTAAGCTTAAAATATTAATTACAATTTTATTATTTTCTAAATTGGTATGCTTCTCTTGTAAATTTCCCGTCTAGTTCTTGGTTCAGTTATTTTTCTACTAAAATAGAAGCAGATACCCGGCATTGCCTGGGTAGAAGAGGAGTTAAAAAAGTTAGTCTCGCAGATCCATTGAGTGTCGTGGTCTTCCATAATTGATTTGTTTATGTTTTAATCATGAATGCCACCAATGACTTTCCCGTCTAGTTCTTGGTTCAGTTATTTTCTACTAAACTAGAATAAGATACCCGGCATTGCCTGGGTAGAGGAGGAGATAAAAAGTTAGTCTCGCAGATCCATTGAGTGTATTGATCTTCCATAATTGATTTGTTTATGTTTTAATCATAAAAGCCACCAATGACTTTCCCGTCTAGTTCTTGGTTCAGTTATTTTTCTACTAAACTAGAAGCAGATACCCAGCATTGCCTGGGTAGAGGACGAGATAAAGATATTAGAATTGCAGATCCATTGAGTGTCGTGGTCTTCCATAATTGATTTGTTTATGTTTTAATCATAAAAGCCACCAACGACTTTCCCTTATCTTACTCTCCAAATCTTAATTTTTAAATATCTTCACAGATTTAAATAAAATCTTCATTATTTTTGCACAAAAACCAAACTCTCATGATAGTGAATGTTTATATATATATATATATATATATATATATATATATATATATATATATATATATATATTATACTTTGTCATTAATTGTTTTATATTCACAGTTTCCTCCGAACATACATACATAAACACAACTGCCCTTTATATATGTATAGATTAGCAGACAGTTTTTGTATCTTATCTTCTTTGTTATCCTTTTTGCTCATTTTTTGGGACTATAAAATATACTGACTACATCATTGCAGAAGGGTTAGACCCTCCCACACAATTTGACTACCTGTTGACTATGGGTGACAGCCCATGAAACCTGAGGACAGGATTTGAGAGGCTGAACAGTCTGTAACCAGGGTACTAAGTGGTTCTGTAACAGCCAACACTCCACTTCTTCATTTATTTGGGTTATACAGTCCGTTGGAGAGCCTGATCTGATCAATCAGCTGATCATGTCAAGCCCTAGCACCTATATGATTGTCTTGACTATATTCTTCAAATTGCTTTCATGTCAAACACCCACCCCTTTTTATCATATGGGTGCTAGAAGGTGGTGGTTGAGGGTCAACAACCACTTCATTAATTCTACCAATTTATCAATACACATTAATTTAATGAAAATTATTTCTACCAGTTTACAAAATAAAACCAATATTTATCTACAAACACTTGTGAATCATATATACAAATATCCCCCCACAAAAAAATTGACTTTAAATATCCCACTAGGGTTGATATGCCATTAAACTATTGATTATAATCAAATGATTAGAATCCTTCACACCTTCCTAAATAGAAGCATAAATATCATCATGGACAGCTGTTAACTATGAAATACTAATTATAATCCTTCACAACTTTCTAAATAGAAGCATCAATATAATCACACCTTCCTAAAAAGAAGCATAAATATCATCATGGACAGCTGTTAACTATGAAATACTAATTATAATCCTTCACAACTTTCTAAATAGAAGCATCAATATAATCACACCTTCCTAAATAGAAGCATAAATATCATCATGGACAGCTATTAACTATGAAATACTAATTATAATCCTTCACAACCTTCTAAATAAAAGCATCAATATAATCACACCTTCCTAAATAGAAGCATAAATATCATCATGGACAGCTGTTAACTATGAAATACTAATTATAATCCTTCACAAATTTTCTAAATAGAAGCATCAATATAATCACACCTTCCTAAATAGAAGCATAAATATCATCATGGACAGCTGTTAACTATGAAATACTAATTATAATCCTTCACAACTTTCTAAATAGAAGCATCAATATAATCATGGACTTCTATTAACTATAAAATACTGATTATAATCCTTCACTCCTCCATAAATAGGAGCATCAATGTCAAAATGAACTACCGTTAACTATAAAATACTGATTATTATCCTCCACTTCATCCTAAATAGAAGAAATAATATCATCATGGAGCACTGTTAACTATGAAATGTCAATTAGAATCCTTCACTCCTGCCCAAATAGAACCATCAATTTCATCATGGCCTACTGTTATGATGTCATCAATAGCGTAGTGAAATGATTGACAAACTAGTATCATATTCCTGAACCTTTAGAATTGAATAGAAATATATTCATTTAATTAATTTTTATTTTTATTAACTCTAAACAATTTTCTAAGAGCTGACGATCTGGGGTGGTTTGGGGGAATCTGGGATTTTGATCATCAAGCAGTCTGGTAGATAAAGGGCTAAACACAAGAACAAACCAACAATATATATATATATATATATATATATATATATATATATATATATATATATATATATACCAACCCCTCCGCACGAGCAGGATGCAACACAAGGTCAATTTCTTAAGCGGAGTTTAACAGTTTTGAATTCAGAGTTTTCCTTCTCCTAGACTGGTTACCTAGCTATGGTTAAAGAGCCCTGTCTGCCCTGCCATTTACCCATAGCTGGAGGGAAATTTGGATCCATACCTTTCCCAAGGGTGTTAGCGCCACAGAAAAGAGAGCCAGAAGGAATGAGAGACAACAGCAACTCCAGCAAGCATCACTGTTTGTTTGCAGGCACTGCACCAGAGATTGCCATTCAAAAATTGGTCTGTTCAGCCACTCACACAGTTGCAGATTTTTAAAAAGTGGACACTACACCATTGTCATCATAATCATCATTATTCTCATCATGAAGTTGTGCCTATAAAATTATTCTCAATATATTTTGATTGTAACGTCTATTTAATTTTGCATGTGTGTATATGTATGTGTGTGTGTGTGTGTGTGTGTGTGTGTGTGTGTGTGTGTGCATGGGTGTATGTGTTCATGTATATGTAGAGATGCTGATAGAAATGTGTCCTGCGTCCCTTATGCAAAAAAAATCTAAAAGGACGCAGTAAAATCATTTCAATGCATCCCAGTGTTTTTCTTTTTTCTTCCTCCACCATTTCAAGCTAACTATAAATACATTTCAATAGTTTCTTAGAAATGAATTATTACACAGGATAGGTTACAAGATAGAAGTTAGACAGCTTTATTGTTTCCTCAGATCATAAATAAAACCCTACAATTTACTAATAAACTTTAGTTGGGACCCATCAAATTTTCCACGGACTCATTCAAAGCAAATATGTACGTTCCAGGATGTGCATGTTACCTTTTGATGTGTGTGCATGCATTTGCGTATGTATGCATGTCTGTGTATGCAAGTGTGTGTGCACAGCTTTGTTGTTTGGTTGTTTTATAGGTTGATGACTCTTGCTTGCTACCAGTTTCTATCAGCTATTATTCCTGGAAGGTTCTATGCACATCATCCATTATCTGTTTGGGTTTTTGCTTGCTGACACACACTTGTGTGTTCCAACTGTTACGTGTTTAGTGGCCATTGTTTAGGCTCCAAGAAAGAGCGCTTGTCCAGCAGGGATCCTTTGTGTTAAGCAGAGCGCGAACCTTAGTAAAGAATCCTTTGGTTGTTCCTTGATGCTCCACAGTCTTGCAGGTCAAAGGACCATGATTGCAAATGGACGTCTCTCGGTATCAGTGATTAAGTTGTCAACCAGCTATGTATTCGGGTTGTTGATTGGTTGAGGTTTAAACCATGTGACCTCGCCCAGTATATAAAAAGACGGGAAAGGCATGCAGGACACTGCTGGAGAAGCAAGGACGAGCTCGTAAGCGATGTACTACTGTGGAAGCCAGCACATGAGCATGCTAGTGTGGGCCGCCCAGCCAGGACCTACATTGACCAACTATGTATGGATGCTGGCCGCAGCGCAGAGGAGCTACCAGAGTCGATGAATGATAGGGAAGGTTGGCGAGAGATAGTTATGGATATCCGTGCAAACTGCGCGACATGATGATGATGATTGTAGCACAACTTGTATAACCAAAATATTTCAACATCAACTACTGTTGATATAGTAGTGAGCAATCATGTGAAATAGAATTAAGCCGTTTTCGACCAATCAGTTGGAACAACAGACTGAAGATATTGACACTTTCTTGATCCTATAAAAAGACATAAATAACATCCAGGATTCCTCATTGGGATGGCTCCCGTTCTTGCAGACCCCATTTCATCAATCAATGTGTAATAGTTGCCTTGCTCAACAAAATGGACAGGTATGAATAACATTAATATTTATTATCATAAGAGTATTAGTGCTATGTGAAATGCAAACATCCTCGTCCAGTATTTGAAATTGTCTCATCATGCTCACTTTCAACGATGGTAACCATTACACCACAAGCCTCCACATACTATGCATATACTCCATATAAATTACACAGGCTCAGATAAATCAAAAACCAACAAAAAAAACTAAATTCAACATTTAGAATGTAAAAAGTAAAGTCGTCGGGGCGGCCTGATGTCGGTATCAGCCATGCCGCGAGGGAGTCTATCCCCTTTTCATTAGCGCTAGACCAAGGAGATTATTTTTAGCGTCTGAGGTAGAGCACCAGCCTCCTTACTTTACCGCACAGTTCCCTGTGCTTCTCATACGCTGAGTTGGCGAGGACGGGTATTGAAATAGGGACCTTGTGGTTTCTAGCCGAACGCTCTACCGACTGAGCTAGGGATGAATAAATGAATACACTTTTAATAAAAATAAAACAAATAAGAAAACACAAAATAAAACAAATAATAGAATATGAAACAATAAAATAAAACAAATGAAATAAGGATAAAAAAGGATAAAAATAGAATGGTCGATTGAAGAACACGTTCCTACTGCTGTTGACATAACAGTGAGCAATCATGTGACAAAGATCTAAGTCTATTTTGACCAATCAGAGAGCACCACAGACTGAAGCAGCTGACACTTTCTTGATCCCATAAAAAAACATCATTAACATCCAGCATTTCTCATTGGGATAGTTCTCATTCTTGCAGACCCCAATGCATCAACCAATGTGTAATAGTTGCCTTGCTCACCAAAATGGACAGGTATGAATAACACTCAGAACATAACCTTTTGGGACCAAGCCATTTCACCTCGCACGTGTGCGAAGAACAACACAGAACAAGTGTATTCCTACTGAGAACCCATTTATCATAGAACAAACATTCAACAACTTAGCTTCTATGTCCCCACCAAAAAAGAAAAAGAAACAATATCTTGTATATCTTTCTATATAAATTTCACCCCATTTGTTGATTGTTATTATTTTTACTTTGTTTCTTACGATTTCTTCCACCCTGCAATTTAACAAGCAGGATGAAGATACAACATGAAGGAGGGGCTAAAACACCAGTAATATCAGAGAATTATTATACAGTATTCATCCTCATTTGCGATATCTCGCTCAGAAACATTAAAAGGTTAATGAAAGTCTCAACACTAAATCCTTCTCTGTCATCTTTAATAGAATATGCCCACAAGAAGATTTGATAGCTAAATACACACGATATATATATATATATATATATATATATATATATATATATATATATATATATGGGGGTATGTGTGTGTGTGTTTTTGTGTGTGTGTGTGTGTTGAAAGGATAAATAAATAAAGGAAAGAAAATGTTGAATGGATAAAATTGATTAATGAATTACCAACACGTGTTTCGGCCAGGAGTTTGTTCATGTACACATTATATTCTATTTATTATTATTTAATAATTATAAAATATTTGAACATACAAAGAAAACGGCCTTCTTCAGGGTAAAATGTTTGATTTTAGTAATAAACATTTTACACTGTATGCTCAAATATTTAGGTATAATATAGTTTATTAAATTTTGGGTTGGTCATGAGGAGAGTTTTTAAGAATATATTAGACAGCAGGAAACAATATATATATATATATATATATATATATATATATATATATATATATATATATATATATATATATATATATATATATATATATCAATAAGTCTGTATATTTTATATATAAAAAACATAAAAACCTAGACGGCATCAAGTATCTGCTCAGAGCTGATCAATGTGTATCTTTGCTGGTCAGCCATCACTGGTGTGTCCATGTGTGGAAATTTACAGGAGAATAACACTTATGACTTCATAACCGCTTCCCTAGCAATACCCAGCATATCTTGTTCATCTTACTGAGATGGTTTGAGATATGGGACACAAATTATCCTACAGCTGCTATATAACTGGAGCTCAGTCTGCCCTACTACTTACCCATAAATGGAGAGAGAATAGTTGGATCCATACCTTTACCGAGAGTATTAGCATTGTGAAATGAAGACAGCCTGGTTCAGGATTTAAACTCATGTAGCCAAATCCATTTCCTATGATAATAACCATAATGCCAATAGCACCTCTTCAATATACTTGTCTTTCACTACTCTAATCAGCATTAACTGAATGGGTGGGTTTGGTTACTTTTTTAATTGGATATCAACCTTTTTAGGTTATTTAAAGTCAAAGCTATTCTTGTGGAAGAATAGGAGTGGTGCTATAACCCCACCCAACTGGGGGTATGTGGGTGTTTATAGCTTTCTCAGGGGTATTAGTCCAAAAGTGAATGTAATAACGTCAGTGGGTATTTGCCTCATACCCCATTTGTATGGGCTGGGCACAAGGCCTCGTTTTAATGTGGGCCCACCCACAAGCCGAAGCTCATGGGTGGGATAACGTCAGTGGAGTTAGAACTTACTTACTAACGATGTTGTAAAGCTATTAGTGATGTATACTTGAAGATACAAACTCCGACAAAGGTTGACAGACAAAACATTTAATATGGTACAGCACATGGATATAACAGGGTGCATAATACAAGGTGTACATAAACATACATACAAAAGTAGAAGGGAAAGACATAAAAGTACAGACATGAGACTAAGAATAGTCCATGCCGTATAAATCACTTACAATAATGTAAGGGGGGCCAAAAGCCCCAACAAGAGGGGGTAGACCAGAGTCTAACCCATAGTGGTGCCTCGTGGGTCGAGCAACCGGAAAAGAGAGAGAGAGACGTTCAAACCAGCCGCTTAAATATAAACGGCCCCTAGCGGAAACTAGCGAACTAAACGGGCAGACAACTCCCCAGGCAAATACGAAACTAAGGCCACAATGTCATTGTCCAGCATGTTAGCCATTATACCATGTCGACTATCCCTATTAACTTATTATATCCAAGAAAAATATTTCGAGCAGCAGTTCAATTTGAATTAACTCCATTATGCATCAAAGAATATCAAAAGAATTTACTTTAAAAGTTATTACCACAGATTTCTTTTACTTGAACATTATTTCTACTTAGTCACTTTAAGTCAAAGAGAAATTTCAACATATCTTCTTTGCCTGTTTCCTTCTGAATAAAAGAAGAAGAAGAAGAAGAAGAAGAAGAAGAAGAAGAAGAAGAAGAAGAAGAAGAGAAGAAGAAGAAGAAGAAGAAGAAAATCCATTGATTCAAATATATTACATTAGTTGAAACGAAAGTGCGAATTCAGTTTCTATGTATCACATAGCTGATAGACTCAGATTGACCATAAGCAATAATTTGCCTCCAGAAAATCAGTTAGAAATAAGAGCAAATGACCCTACAACCCAGACAGGACATTTGGAGTTATGTTACACTGTTGACTCATAAAACTGGTCAAGTTATCTATCTGCAGGTTATCATCTTGCCTTATTGTATAGACATTTACAGAAAGGGAAGAGTGTTCATTTTAACACTGTCTCTTGCTGGACTACATTTATTATATATTTAACCTTAGTGACCGAAGCAGAAATATCGACCTTATTTACTCCCTGGCTGAAAAAGATCACAAATTAAAATCTGTACAATATTGCCAGTGGCTCTTCAAAGGTTTCGGATATAATAAGAGTCATTAGCAGAACGATATTCGAAGACACAAGTTAAATTCTCTTAAAGAAATTTTTGGCTTGTAGCAGTACTAAATAGACAATACAGAGATCCGGATATTTGTTGTATAGCACTTCTTTACTGGCACTAAATAGGTATATGTTATATACTTCTCTTTCTTCTTACTCTGTCGTCTATTCTTCTGGCCGGCTTGGTTCTGATCGTCCCTCATAATCATACATTTTAAATTCATAATTAATTATGAATTTACTTTTTACTTGCCTCTCCATTTTGAGGCTCTACCGTGTTCTGGCACTTTCTAGATTACTTCGAATTCTATTCTCTCTTTCTGCGTGGTTGTCTGGTTCCCCCCATGCATACATCAATTTTACATTTACAACAAGTTTTCAATAAAAAAAACACTGCAGGGCCATTTACAATTTCTTGACAAAATCAAAACACAACTGGACCACCTCTTGGTCACAAAATCCTGGTCACGGCACCAAATAGATATATGTTGTATAGCCCTTCTTTACTGGCACTAAATAGGTATATGTTATATACTTCTCTTTCTTCTTACTCTGTCGTCTATTCTTCTGGCCGGCTTGGTTCTGATCGTCTATCATCTATCTTGGCCTGGTATATCTTCTAAGGTCTCGTCTGGTCTTCTATTGAGGATTCCGGGTCTGGTTTCTGTTACTAGGGATTTCTTGTTATCAGAAGCCCTGTGTCATTGTTAGCTTTTAGTAATAAACACAAGACTTCGATTTACGATGATGTTACTTTATTCGTAATCCCCAACCAGACAATGCGCGCCGATCCTTACATCTTGCTAGCCTGGCTTCTAACTTCTAACTCTAACTAACTGAGTTGCTTACTCCTTAAACCGGGGTTCCGTTTCTCACGGTTTATCCCCAGAACGCAAGGTGAGATCGCCGTCACTCACCCTCAAGGCCATCAGCTGCACTAATATGATTTCTACACTATTTTCATAATCATTAGGTATCGAATGATTATGTAACATATTCACCCTATAACGCTTGAGAAAATTGTGTGTTGAAATGGTTTGTACACAGGGAGGCTCCGCACAGCCTTCTGGTAAAATAAATAGACACGAAATAGGGTCTTTAAAAACAAATCAAAAGTGGTCAAACCCAAATACAAGGTTTTAGTGAACGCAGTTGTGCACGAGGGATTTTTTTCATGAGGATGACCGTTAGATGGTGCATTCGACCCACTCGTTACTGGGGACGCGAAGCAGCAGTTTTCAACTGGAAGTTTGACGAATTGGATGGACTTTTTTTTTTAGCAGAGACGTTGTTGATTTACAACACGGATATTTTCCACCAGAGACGTTGTTGATTTGTTCAAGAAATTTTTGGCTTGTAGCAGTACTAAATAAACAATACAGAGACCCGGATATTCATCCTATGACGCTTGAGAAAATTGTGTCGTAAAATAGTTTGTACGCAGGAAGGCTCCACACAGCGTTCTGGTAAAATAAATAGACACAAAATAGGGTCTTTTAAAACCAATCGAAAGTGTTCACGGTCGGATATAAGGTCAATTCGGCTGATATACTTTGATCAGCTATTGTCTACAAAAAGAGATATATGGTTTGATGTTTTAAGGTTTAAAACAGTAGCTGTTTATTTTCGGTGCGTGTTCTTAGATTTTGATTTTAACCCCTTGTTATTGGGTGGTCGCGCTGAAAAGAAAGGAATTCAAGGATCAAAAAGGAAAAAGACAAGAACAGAAGGTGGTTTTATGATTCAGGCTTTATTCACGGCACATAGCCACTCGTGGCAAGGGAATTTCCCCTTGGCCAATAGTGGTGTCTTCTCCTGACAAGGCCTAAGTCTGAATAGCCGAGAGATTCTCTTGGGGTCGGACGTGGGTCCTTTTTCTCGCACATGCGCGAAGGGGTTTTTCCGGTGAAGGCTCATGGGAGTTTGTTGTTTTTTTGTTTTGTTTTATTTTATTTTTATTTTATTCCCCACGGATACATTTTTCAATTCAAGGCAGAGGAATTCCAGACTACAAGACACTATATATATATATATATATATATATATATATATATAGTGACGTCATTAAAAATATAGTGACGTCAGTATATCTTAGTGACATAATATTTATTTGATTTTTTAGTGACGTCACCAATGTTTTTTAGACTATCACTAAAAATATTTTTAAAAATATATCAAATTTATCTATTGAATATTTTACATTAATTAACAAAATCCCAATCACTTGCAGTGAGTGGAAGGGTTTAATCTAAGGATGTTACTTTTAAATCAATAAAAAAAATTTTTAAACTCTTAACCTGAATTTTTTTTCTCTTTTATTAACCAAGTTCTTAGAAGATTAAAATGTAAAAGTCATTCACCTGCACCTTCATTACGTGAGTGAAATCAACAAAATGATTGAGGAGGGTGCATGACAACAAAACAATAAAAAAAACACGTTGTCTTCAGAATTTTGAGAAAAATGTCTTTTTAAAAAAATCCGCAAATTTTATTGCTTTAAATACCGAACATTTTATTGAAATCCGATAATTAGCCCGTTTTTTTTTTTAATTGTGCTTTCGCAGGTGCACGTATTTGTACATCCTTAATGTTTTTTTCGTCACGAGTGTAATCCCGTTTGTCTAAATTTCTTGCAGAAATCAACGAAAAAAGAAAAAATGTCAAAAACTGACAATTCTATAATTCATATTATTTCTTTGTCTTTTAGTGAATAGAAGAAACAGAATTGCCATGAAAAGGAAATGAGTTATATAAATCATAGTACAATCATTTGTGGTGGTTAACATTAGTTTCACAAAAATAAATAGAATAGAATAAAAAAAAAATAATGCACTGAAATAATTGCACATTTGTTTATACATATAATTTCATAATTAAGATATTGTTAAAATCAAGATAATTATAAATATTGGGTTATTTCCTATAAGTCTAACATGATCAAAGGGGAACCACTCTTAACTGATAAATTATTTACTTATTTATTGATCTACTAGGAAAAAAGAGGGGGGTTAGGGTTACGGTTAGGGTTTAGGGTTAGTTTAATGGGAAAATAAATAAATAAATTATCAGTCAAGAGTGGTTCCCCTTTGATCATGTTAGACTTTTAGGAAATAACCAAATATTGTTCATATAAATAGATTTTTTTTTTAAATGATGCACTGAAATAATTGATCATTTGTTTATATATACAAAAGTCATCGGGGTGGCCTAAAGTGGGTATCAGCCAGACAGCGAGGGCGTCTATCACCTTTTTACTAGCGTTAGACCAAGGAGATTGTTTTGACGTCTGAGGTAGAGCGCCACACCTACCAACAGCTCCTCACTTTACTGCACAGATCCCTGTGCTCCTCGAGTTGGCGAGGGCCGGTATTGAACCCGGAACCATGTGGTGCTTAGTCGAACGCTCCGCCGACTGAGCTAACCCGGCCCTAATCGATAAACTTTCACAAGTGTACAAATCTTTTTGACCTTAAGTTATTTATCTCGCTCACAATAAAGCCAGAATGTGACAGCACATCGATTTAATGAAGCAAACCTACAGAGGGTGATTTTAAAAATTGCACACATTTCTTCGGTATTTCCCTTGAGGGGAGCCTCAGGCACCGGACAATTAACTTAGTCCCTACTCCTTTTAATCCTGCTGACCTGATACTGTCCATTACCGAAAAGAAGGGTGAAATTATATTTAAACTTAACTTGCAGGTTCAAAAGAGAGAGAGAGACAGAGAGAGACAGAGAGAGACACACACACTGAGACACAGAGATAGAGAGAGACAGAGACAGAGAGAGAAAAGCCGAAATAGATTTGAGATGTCACCATAATTGATCCTATTTATTCTTAGATCTGTTATTTTCAATATTTACGATGTATTAAATTTTGCACATCAAGGGAAATATATAGCTTTAAAACTGGCTTCTTGTGAAGCACAGACTTATTGACAAAAATACTTAATTTTCATTAAAAAAGTATATATAAGAAAAACTTCATTAGGTGAGCTCTATCACACCCTACTGGAACAAGCGTATAGAGAGAGAGAGAGAGAGAGAGGAGAGAGAGGAGAGAGACTGAGGAGAGGGGGAGAGGGAGAAAGAAATTGAGAGAAAGAGATTGAGAGAGAGGGAAGGGAGAGAGAAGGGGAGAGAGAGGAGAAGATTGAGAGAGAGAGAGAGAGAGAGAGAGAGAGAGGGAGAGAGAGAGAAATTATGTATAAAGGGCATCTCTATAATTTAGTTCACAGGTTTTCCTTATCGCCGCTATAAAACAATCAATTTCGTTTGACTCAAGTTACCTACTTTGTGTTTATTAAATAGAGTAAGAAGTTGTAAATGATTAACGGAGAAAGACAGAACGACAGACAGTCGACGAAAACCCTTATGACATTAAGGGTAACGTAGTTTCGCTTACAGACAGACACAAAATCTGCATTATGATAAGATCATGTGTCTCAGGTCTGGGCACAGGCAAGGCAAGGCCAGGCCAGGCCAAAGTTGTATTGAACACTAAGCAGTTGTCCCTGCAGCAAGTCTCCCCTATCTACGCCATCAATGTTACTCATGAAAAGAGCTTTAGCAGATATAGTCTTTCACCAGATCATTGCAGGTGTTGTTTGATTATTGTTAGACTGAGCTCGAGGTCAAACTCGTAAGTGCATCCGGGGATAGATATAAATATCTATCTTCATCACATATATATATGAATATGTATATATATAATAGATATAAATATATACTCATCACACACACACACACACACACACACACATATATATATATATATATATATATATATATATGATAAGTATATATATTTATATATATTACTGACGACCTCCTGTTTCACCAGTTTGAGAATGTCCATCATTGAAGCACGAACTATATCCAAGTCCTGAAGAAGGTCTAACAGACCGAAACGTTGAATTGTCGACAATAAACATCCAGTTTCCATAACATCCCGTGTTTGTCTACCTTTCTCCACATACTGTCGGATTAATCTCCTCACATTTCTTCCATATATATATATATATATATATATATATATATATATATATATATATATATAATGTTTAATGTGAGTACTCCAACAGACAGGGTTAGCGAGACACCTGCCGCACAGGAGCTAAACAGCTCAATATCGAGATGAACAGGACTGCAGAGCGGCGATGCCTTTCTCGTCATGAACAACCAAATGTAGTTTGGAATTTCCACAGCAATTTGTGTGACCGCATCTGCAAGTCCAGAATAGGACTAACGAGCCACCAGAGGGTCCACAACTGAGGATATGGAGGGACTTTGTCGTCTGCGACGGACTTCAAAAAAAAAGAAAAAGAAAAAGAATGTTAGTAAAAATGTTTAGCCTTCATCATAGGTATGTTCCAAGAGAAAAATAGAGCAATACTCGTTAAAGAAATAACAAAACCCCGAAAGAATTGTCCCAGAAATTGGTCCAAGTGTTGTATACCCTTCTCTTACTTCTTACTTCTATTCTTCTTCTGTTCTTCTGACATCTTAAGTTCTTCTTGGTCTCTTCTAACATCTTGGTCTTCGTCTTGGTGGTCGGTCGCACTTAACTCATTTCTTCTTCTAATAAGTCTTGTTACCAAGACATTCATTAATCACAAGACCGTGTTATTTTTCTTAAACTTTTATTTCCTTAACTAAACATTTCATGTAACTAAATATCTGACTAACATAGCGCGCGTATGCAGAGTGAGTTACAGTTAAGGCAGGACATCTTCACTGCCTGACGTCCAACTAAAAACTGAGGAGCCAACCAGGTCACACGTTACTTCCCGTATTTCACGGGCTTTCTGTACTATTCCATAGAAAGTCCCGCCCATGATATGAAAAGGGCCATCCCTTTGGGAATACAGGGGATTGACAATAATCTTATGCAACCGAATAGATTATGTAACACAAGAAAGAGAATGTTTCTCGTTCTTCTTTTGAATTATGGACTTGTCAATGACCGAAGAATGGAATGTTCTATTAACATCGTCGAGAACACAAAGAGGAGGTTCAATTATTTAAACAATTTCTGGTATGTTAATGAGTCTTCCATAAAGATATCAACAATATATTTCACTTGTAAATATTCTAAATATACATATTATTAGAGTTTCTATTCTAACTCTAAAATCTTTAAATTCTAAGGTATATTTCAAGGTAAATCTCGACTATTCAACTATAAAGAACGTTTTGAAGAGAATACTTTTATTCAATGTATGAATTATTCAATTTCTTGTAAGGGCAGTTTGAATGCAGAAAAGGCTATTCATTAGAAATCACTACAAATCCTAAGAAAGACATAAATTTACAATGATTCAAAGCAAGCTGAGTTCAATACTAAAATGTATTCTTATATTATGTAATTCAGTTTCATTCAAACAAATAATCGTATACACATTGGGAATCATCTTGGATAGTTAATGTGACTTAGAATATAATTTTCAGTTGGTTTCCACTCCTATAGTTGAATGCCAAAGCAACGTGAATTAAGCACTCAAATCTTAGGTTGATTTTAATACCAAGAAAGTGTGAAACTAAAGTATCAAATAGAAAGCCTAAAAACTTCAAGTCAAAATATAAAATGAAATCATCAGTATGCCTTTCCTAAGCATTCTGTAGGTTACTGAGTATTATTTAAACAATCTGTAAAATAACTATACTAGAAAAGATATAACGTTAACCCTATTGTCGATACAATCCCACCCCACCTGTTAGGTGTTTGTAGTCAAATATTTATTCTCTTTGCACTTGTGTCTGCGTTCTCGTTTTACCATCTTAATAACTTATTATTCAACACTGCCTCACAACACAAAACTTTGCACCTTTTTAAGATGGAGATTAATATATTTTCTAAATCAGTATATGTAATGGTGGTTTGGTTTAGTTTCATTGTTTAATGGGATATCAACCTTTGTGGGTTATTTAATCACAAACCATCCTTGTAAATGCTGAAAGCACCAATTCCCCTAGATCACTGAAGTTTATTGAAGTCAGTTAGTCTACTGTTGGTTTTAATAACAGCAGCTAAGTAGAACTCAGGCAGTGTCCAAGACAGCTGGTATAAATAGGAATCAAGAATGATCCATTCATGAATCAGGGTGATTTGGGTCATTCCATTCCTTGAGTTCTGATTGGTTGCTTGACTGCTTGATTTGAATGACATTGTGGAGTCTTATATATACTTTGTCATTTTGCAGTGGACTTTGTAGCATTTCGAGTTTGTATTTAAGTTACAATCGCTTGCTGCCTTGTCTTCCCAGTTCGACGGTAATTGGAACTTATTCTTCAAAGTTAAGCAGCAATGAGCCTGTTCAGCAAACCGAGTCCTTTGTTTATAAAAAGAATGACTTGATTCGGCATCAAATTATAGAAAAAGGGTTTGCCATAAAACAAAACAACCAACCTTTTAGAATAACTGTAGTAGTACTACTTAACCCATAGCTGGGGGATTGGTAATATATAACTGTTTCAAGTGTATTAATGCGAACGTTAACGTAATAGCGTGACTGGAGTTCAAACTAGTTTACTATGATCTTGCAGTTCAGCACGTTAGCCACTACACCAAGGGATTACCCCTGTATATGTAATGAAGTAATATTTTGATAAAGCTCACCATAATCCTGACTTCTGAAAAGAAAATGACTCTTCGTTATGTAGTTTGTATTTAATTTAGATTTCAGAGAGCAGTTTTATTATGAAATATTCTTATCTATATTGTTTATTAGTATTATTTGGATTATTCGGACTATTGTCCTCATCTTCATTGTTATCTGTACAACGTTTCAGCCGATGTGCCTTCCGGCCTTCTTCAGGTATTTCTTGTCGGACTCGGGAATCTTCTCCGACTCGGGAATCTTCTTGTCTTAATCAGAAGCCATCATGGAACTTTGAACCTAACCCTTTATTCGGTCCACGGGGGTATCCTGTTCTCGGTTCTACTAACCATAGCTGGGGTGGAGGTGTTAAGCTGTGTTAATTATTATTCTATGTTACTGATGCCCCTGACCAGGATTGAACCTGCAGTCTAAAGATAACTGTCACTTAGAACTGTCTTAACCTAACTCCTTTTTCCACTAGGCTATATGTCCAATTCCGAGAAATAGTCTATTGTTTATTATATCTTTAATTAGTTTACATTTCACAGATTTCAATTTCAGTTAGTCAATAGAATGTCATACTCTTCTTGTCTCTTATGTTATACTTTGCCAAAGCGCATTCCTAGGTATTAACCCAAACCGTTCACCATCGGTAGGATGTGAAACAAGGGAATAAGTATGGGGCATCCAGTAAGGATCAAACTCACTTTTAAGTAGTAATAGATCTGCGATACTAGATTGCTAACCATTACACCATGATAGGGAGCCTATGCATAGGTATTTTAATACCTATAAAGCTCATAGGTATTCTATAAAAAATCTAGATAAAAGAAATACTTAAGATTATTACATACTTTACACAAAAAGGCAAGATATACTATTAAATACCTGAGCATTCTATAAATATTCTAGGTAAAGTATAAGGTCATAAGGAAATAAGCTTTATCAAATGATCTTGGATATTTTATAGTGTGCCTATGTTACAATTTATGTGGCCATTTTTAGATTTCAAGTTCAGGTCATTAAATTTCAAATCAAGTCATTTTGATAAAAAAGGACTCAGTTTGCTTACAGTACCTGCTGTTGCTTAAATGTTTCCCCATTTATGTATTGAACAGGCTCAACAGTGCTTTGATATGATGTTTGTGGCCATTTTTAGACTTCAAGAGAGAGCATTTTACTGTGGAGATCCCTTGTGTTAAGCAGAGGCTGATCTTTAGTGAAGAATCCTTTGGTTGTTCTTCGGTGTTCCTTAGTGTTGGGTAGAATCCTCTGTTTCTTCCTTGGTGTCCCTTAGAATCCTTTGGTTGATCAAAGTATTTTATTGCAGGTCCATTCGTGCCAATGAATGGCTTTACAGATTGGCGATTAAATAGTTAACTAAACATGTATTCAAACGGTTGATTAGCTGGGTTTAATCCAGCACAGTCTATAAGTTTAGGTGGTAGATTCTATCACACCTTATATGGACACATAATCTAACACTTAATAGAGTGATACTTAATATCAAGTGTTGAGGTTTATTATGGCTTTTGAAATCATCTGAAGATAATGCAGTTACCCATCTGAAAACTGATCATTTCCCACCTTCCATACATGATTATATTATGCATAACAGTAAAACATAGTTATACTTTTTTAAGTACTGTCCACATATAAGTACACACTCCTATAAATGTTTTATGCCTTGGGTATATTATTAAACTGCAGCAAGTGTTGAGGCTCCAGTTATATATATATATATATATATATATATATATATATATATATATATATAGATAGAGAGAGAGAGAGAGAGAGAGAGAGAGAGAGAGAAGAGAGAGAGAGAGAGAGAGAGATAGTGTTAGAGAGAGATAATTTACCACTATAACATACTTAGTACAAAGGGAAAATAACAACGTATGGCAAACAGGAAAACCTTTAAGTGAAAAAAGAACATGAGAAAACTAGGAAAGGTTATTGCTATTCTTTACTTATATGAATGTATGAATGTAAATAGTTTATGTTCACGTAGGATAATCAGAACAACTGTATTTTCATATTGGTCAGAGTTTCAAACCCTTTCAATCAAAAATGCTCGTAGGATAAAGAGTGAAACGTTACACAAAGAATAAAACATTTGTAACACTAAGTGTAGGTTGTTCAGTTTTCTTTCTTTTCTTCCCTATTCTCTAGGCATTTAATAACTGTTGAGCTGTTGATTGGTTGGCCTTTAATCCACGTGCCCACGCCGAGTCTATAACACCAAATATTCCTACAGCCTATGTTTTTGATTTTACAAGTAACATTATGAACAGAAAGCAATTTCTGAAAACAAGTTATGTTTTTATGTTATCAGCTTTGAATTAAGTTCACTTGAATAATTGATTGAATTTAATGGCGTGTCAACATAGGTTGGGTTATTTTATGTTTAAGGAATTGACCTTTTATCTCATACTGCAGAGAGGTTGGTAAATACATATTTAAAAACAGAAAAATATACTAAAATTATTGCACAAATAGTTAACTAAACATATATTCAAACGGTTGATAGTTGTATACCCTTCTTTACTTACTTCTATTCTTCTTCTGACGTCTTTTCTATCTTACGCCTTCTTCTAGTGTCTGGACTTCGTCTTGGTGACTTCGTCTTGGTGGTCGGTCGCACTTAACTCATTTCTTCTTCTTGATCAGTCTTGATACCAAGACATTCACCAACCACAAAACTGTGTTATTTTCTTAAGCTTTTATTTACTTAACTATACATTTCGTGTAACTAAATATCTGACGAACATAGCGCGCGTATGCAGTGAGTTTCAGTTAAGGCAGGACATCTTCACTGCCTGACGTCCAACTGAAAACAGACCAAGAGAAGATTAACTGTCTTATATTTATAAGGCAAGTGATTATTTTCAATTGTGCATTTTAAAGGGATATTTGGTGAGGTTGAATAATGCGGAAGCCATTATCCGTGAAAGCAGAATAAATCGAATGGAAGGTATTTGGAGTTGAAACCCGATATAACATTAAAGATAAGACTTTTTTTAAAACTTATTTTGAAATAACGTTGAAAATGATCTGGCAGGTGTTTTGGTGGATAATGCACAAATGTGAACCCTTATCTAAAAATAAAATCACTTGAAAGTGCGAACCAGAGATTTCTGCTCTTCCAATAGGATAAATGCAACTCTCCTTATCTAACCAACAATGTTTAGATAGTGATATTTTAGAAGAAGGGAAGATCATAATTTCTTGTCTGTCTGTTAGATAAAAGAATGGTTTTAATTTCTCTATTTCCTGACAGGTGCACCAAAGGATACAATTAGAAAGTCATCTAAAAGAGCAGTGTTATATACTCATATATACCCACATCATACGACGGGTATGTAACCTACTTCATGCCAATTCATACAGGAAATTTATGAACCCCCCACTCTACTATATATATTTACCGACCCCTCATATATACCCAAATCATACTGTTGTATGCCTCTTTTTTACTTTACTTACTTCTATTCTTCTTCTGTTCTTGTGACATCTTAAGTTCTTCTTGGTCTCTTCTAGCGTCTGGACTTCTCTTGGGGACTTCGTGTCTGGTTTTACATTGGGGATTTCCCTTTATCAGAAGCACTGTGTCATTGGTAGTTTTTAGATAATAACACAAGACTTCGATTTACTTAGATCACATTTTATTTCGAAATCCCCACCAGACTACCTGCGCAGATCGAGTCGGAGCGTGTATAACACGACTCACCACCGTCGTGGTTTCTCGCCGACTGACTAAAATCTATTTCTAATCTAAACCGGAAGAGGGTCTCCTCCACCGATTCTCACGGTATCCACCGGAAAGGATCAGGATGAGGTCAAGCCTTGTCAAGGCCGTGGGCTGCAACTTAATAACAGCCATTTTGATTTCTACACTATTGCACATAAATATTAGGTATCTAATAATTATGTAACAATACGACGGGTATATAACCTACTTCATGCCAATTCATATATGAAATATGTGACCCCCCCTTTCTCTACTATATATATGGGGCTGGTTTAGCTCAGTCGATACACCGTCTGCCTAGGAACCACAAGGTTCCTGGTTCGATACCAGCCCTTCGCCAACTCAGTGTATGAGTAACATAGGGATATGTGCAGTAATGTAAGGAGCTGATGGTAGGTGTGTCACTTCCACCTCAGACGCAAAAACAATCTCCTTGGTCTAGTGCTAATGAAAAGGGGATATAATCCCTCGCTGTCTAGCTGATACCAACTTTAGGCCACCCTGACGACTTTACTTTTACTTACTTTATATAAGGGGGGGAAGTACATCAGTGCGGCGACCCATAGGCCCACCCGCTCTAAAATCTGCATCACATCTAATCTGAAACTATCTCACGTGTCTAATCATGCGCTTTCAAGGGGTCAAACTAAAGGTTATTACCCGTCCATAAATGTAGGGTGATTTTCTCTGGACCCCATTATTTTAAATCTATGGACTCTTCAAAATTCTAACTACAAGTATGCTCATAATTTATAATTGCTCATTAATTATGTAACAGCAGGACAATGTTTTGCAATGTACATCAAAAGTATTTTCTAATGAAGAGATGAATAATAAATCTGCCATCATCATAAAACTTAGAATGTTTAGATTAAAGCCTTGAATGCTTGTGTATGTGACGGTTATGCCATTTCCTTTTCACAAAATGGTAAGGGCTAACACAGTTTTCCGCTTATATCTTTATCATTTAAAATAAGGAATTGAATCCGACAGTATATCAGAGTAAGATATTTGAAAAACACACAGATGCTGTTAAGTAATGTTGTTTTATTAGCTTATATTGTAATATTTCAATCCGTTTTGGATCATCATAAAAGCATGTCTATTCATTGTGTGCTTTTCAAATTTCTTACAAATATAAGATATCCAAATGACTGGTAGTAAGGGATGATTTCCCCTGGGATCCTCAAAATCTCACTGTATAACCATACTGTATGCTCCTGTAGGTGCAAACATATATTCATACAAGGATTTTTATAAATCCCTAAAGAGAGCTCAATGTATAATAATCAATACATTAGATTAAATACAGAGAAAGAAAGAAAAAACCTAACACATCGTCATTCCGTAATGAATTTATTTCGACCAAAAGCTCAAAACGCTTTTACTTTTTTTTTTAAATTTAAAAAAGAAATATATATATATATATATATATATATATATATATATATATATATATATATATATATATATATAGTGTGTGTGTGTATATAAAATTTAAATTCATATATATATATATATATATATATATATATATATATATATATCTTTGTAACTATTTTGTCTACCACAGTTGTTGGGGCGTAATTTTGCTATCCTACTCATCTTCATCAAGTTGTGCTAGTAGCACACATATCCATGACAATCCTAGTCTCTAACCGTCCCTATTAGTTATCACCCATGGGAGTTCCTCTGGACAACCTGCAGCATCCGTACAGTGATGATTGATGTAAGGTTTTTGCTGGTCGGCCTACACTGTTGTGCCTATGTATAGATGTCCACAGGAAAATGTTATGACTTTTTCCTTGCTTTTTCAGCCGTGTCCAACATGTCTTGTTCATTTTTACTCGAATGATTTGGTTGATAAGGGGGTTAGTGGCTGTACAACTGCTTTTTCATGGGGTGCTGCTTCCAAGATTTGTTTAAGACAGTGCACAACATCCTTGTGCTTCGTTAGAGTCCAGTAATGCAGCTGTACAGTAGCACTGATGCTGTCAGAGCTTGTGAGAATTTTCAATTTAACTTATCAGTGAGATCAGATTTCCATATGATTGTTAATCTGCCTATAGCAGTCCATGCATTTCCCATGGATACTTTGTCATCACTTTCTGAAGATGAGATATCATTACCTAGGTATGTGAACAGGTCTACAAATGTATATATATGTACACATACACACACACACACACACATA
>CM042143.1:21516559-21546747 GCA_023376005.1 Doryteuthis pealeii
GGATGAGCAGTTCATGACTTGCAAGACTCCACTTTGGCCCTATCTGGGAATGACGTTAAACTCTATCTGATGGTGAGGTTCCAGTTTTGAAGGTTTGGGGAATGTGGAGCACTCCTTCATCACCATTGCTCCTTGGTCCACTCTGACCCGGAGTGGTAGTACCTGTTAGTCTATGGGTTAAATAGAAAACATGAGTTTATAAACAAAATTGTATTATCCATTAAAAATGAAATTATTTCAAAACTTTGTCAGCATTAAACATTTTTTTTTCCAAAGGAAGTATTCGGCATAAAATAACCCAAGGGGTTGACATGCCATAAAACCCTACCAACCAAACCAATTAAAAACATATGCATATTTGTCTATATTTTAAAACAGATACCTCTCTATTTCTCTGAATTTTTGGGATGAGGCTTGATAATTAGTATTATTTGTTAGTGTTAGGTTCAAAGTTCTGTGATGGCTCCCGATTATGACAAGAAGGTTCCCGATTACAACAAGAAGGTTCCGGAGTTTGAAAAGAAGGTTCCCAAGTCTGAGATGGTTCTTGAGTTTGAGATGATTCCCTAGTCCAAGAAGGTTCCCAAGTCCAAAAAGAAATACCTGAAAAAGGCCAGAGGACACATTGGCTGAAACGTTGTGCAGGTAACAATAAAGATGAGGACAATAGTCCGAATAATACAAATAATATCAAGATATCTCTCTGATAAGATAAAGCAAGAATTCTTCCAAACTGTAGCTGTATCAGTGCTAATGTATGACTGTACCACTTGAACTTAAACGAAAAAAATAGATGGGAACTACACAAGGATGCTGAATGCTGTCTTGAAGAACTACTGGAAGCAGCACCTTACATAAACGTAGGTGTACAGTCACTTACCTTCTATCACACAAACAATCTAAATAAAATATACAAGACACACTGAACAATGCTGAAGAATTAAGAACGAACTCATAAGTGATTTTCTTTTGTGGACACCTACACTTGGACACACCAAAGTGGGTTGACGAGCAAAGACTCACATTGATCAGCTCTGTGCGGATACTGGATGTCATGAGGAGAACTTGCCAGTAGTGATGACTGATAGGGATGGTTGGTGAGAAAGAGTCATGGAGATGCATGCTGTCAGTATGACATGATGATAATGATGATTTATATATACTTAGCTAGAATTCATTTCCTCCTTCTTAAGTAGAAAATCCAAAAATTCATTAGCCTCACACAAAATCATACACAAAAATTCTAAATTTACTATCAATCAATTTACTTACATTGACAAGCAAAGCAAAAGACATGTTTGTAATAATGAAACGAGTTATATTAAGTCAAACACATCTATGTATGCATTTCCGCAAGAAAATAATTACAATCTCTTTGCGATTTTAATTTAAAAGATACTGCATTGTTGTTTTAATGAAATAAACTAGTTTGGAAGTTTTGAAATTAGTACAAGATTATTAAAACTGTTTTGAAAGTCTGTAGAATTTTCATTTAAATTCTTAGACATTTTCAAGAATTCAAAATGAACAAAGAATAAAATTAGAAAATGTCATCAAAACACATAAACATTATATCTGTCATTATTCATCTGGCAGGTGCAAATCAAAATGAAATAGATTAATAATCATAATATGAAAATATTGCAAGTAGTTTTACATTTAAAATATATCTCTAAATATGTAGATATATAAATAAAAGGGAATGTTGAAAAATACATTGTTCATTTTTTTCCCTATCATCATTATTTCAAATTACCTGCCACCTCTCCCCACTCCCTCCCTCTTTCTCTATGTGGGTAGAAAATGGAATTGGTTTGGGCCGGTTTGACTTAGAGCAAGGTTCCAGGTTGGATACCAGTACCACCCTTGCCAACTCAGTGCATCAGCTTGGGCAATCTGATCTGTGTGGTAAAGCATCTAGGAGTTGACAGTAGGTGTGGCACTCCACATCAGCAAAACAATATCCCTGTTTTAGTCAAGGGTATAGACCCCCTTGCTGTTTGACTGGTAGCAATAATAGGCCTCTCAACAGACGACTTTTCTCTTCTTCTGTTAATCCCCTTGGAAAATGCATTGATCCCTGGTCCACTCTGACCCAGAGTGGTAGTCCCTGTTAGGGTCCTATCTATGTGTTAAATAGAAAAATGTGTTTATAAAAAAAATTGTGTATCCATTAAGAATGAATTTATTTCAAAACTTTGTCGGCATTAAATGACCCACTGAGGTTGATATGCTATAACTCAATTTGTATTTAGTATAGTTTCTTGAAGTTATTATTGTTTACAAAGTATTATCACTGATTACTTGAAACCATAAAACTTCTTGCAATAATTAAAACCATATAATGTTGTATAAACAAATGATTTATACTGTGATGACAGTAGCTGCAGTTCTGGTTTAGATGTTTTCAGACAGAGACAGGTTGGTATCATATTTCATTTGAGCAAACATGTTGACTATTACTTTCATCCCACATTTCACTTATATTGAACAGGATAGCCATGGCTACTATTGACGTAATACCTATACATATTGATAGGATAAAACTAATCTGTCTCACAACAGTCTAAACTCAGCTCATGATCCCTGTTAATGGGTGAACAATCCAATGCTTAGTGAATTCAGCTTTGCAGTAATAGGAATAGTCTAACAATATATGAGGTGTTGGCATCCGCATATGAATCATGTGAACACCTAAGAGTGTTGTGCTTATGCAAATTGTTTCATTCTGGTTGAGAAATTTATTGCCCTTGGCCAGAAAGTGTATATATATATATATATATATATATATATATATATATATATATATATAAGGGCAATTGCTTGAATTCGTGTGTCCAGAGGAAACTTCGAAAATAAAACAATTAACGACAAAGTGAATAGATATACGCATTAGATATCACTAGGGCTCAGTTTTAAAGCAAAAATAATGAAAATTTGATTTATATTTTTGTATACATTTAAAAATTAAACAACATTATAGAATAACATTAAAATCCTACTCAGCCATTGTTGTGTTCACTTTTTTATGTAAACAAATAGTAGTATTAATAGTTGCTATTATATTTCACCCTAATAATTACGGTGAAATATAAAATTCTTTCTAAGATTAGTTTAGATTTTCAGATTCTTTTTTTTTACATTTAATATTTTAAATAAGAGACATTAATTTTTCACAGACGTTTCATGGCTGTGCACTTTTTTATTCAAAAATTAAAATTTACATACTTATGTAGTATGTACAATTATACATACTTTTTAAATTTTTCATGTTAACCATTCACATTAATATATTTTAATATTAGAAATACAAATAAAATCATGATAATTCACCTTTTGATAATCTGATGAGACAAAGAGGACAAAACCTATTTCAAAGCAAACAGTAGGTGGATAGTCAACAACAGTGTTAAGGCTAGACCCTCTCTCTCTACACTAACTTTGTGCTAACAATAAACGATATTCACTAAAATTTTGTCATCTGATATCTTTTCTTCCAACATGTTTTTTTTTTAGACAAATTAGCCATTTAATCTGATTCTGTGTCCAGCCACAAGTGATGATTTGAGAAACTGCCTCTACAAGCTAACAAGATGCTGGTCTAAGCTACAACACTACAAGAAGCAGTACTGAAGGATCCAAAACTGCAGAGAGAATCTTCTCAAAGCTGAATCCCATTAAAAATTACTTGAGATTAAGTATTTCACAAGATCGCTTTTCCAATTTGTCCCTCATATCAACTGAACATGAAACAGCGGACAAGATAGTATTTGACTGAGTTATAAGTGACTTTGCTTCTGAAAAAAGCATGAAAAGTTAAAATATGATTAAAAATTTTGTTCCGTTAATTTTTAAATTTTTTGTTTGTCAAGTACTACTCAATGCCATTAGGAGTATTTTATGGATTTTTTCCTCCAAAAGAAGGGGACACCATTATGAGTATTGACCCTCAGTACCTTTTTACCATGGTACACACAAGTGTAGATATTTTCTTTACTTGCATATCAAAACTGAGATTAACATTACCTGCTTTGCTTTTTTCTGATTATTCATTTTTTTATTATTTTGAAGATAAATAACTTTTCATTAAATATTAAGATTTATTTTCAAATGACAAAATAAGATTAAATAATATTAAGATTTATTTTCAAATAACAAAATAACATTAAATAATATTAAGATTTATTGTCAAGTAACAAAATAACATTAAATGATATTAAGATTTATTTTCAAGTAACAAAATAACATTAAATGATATTAAGATTTATTTTCAAGTAACAAAATAACATTAAATAATATTAAGATTTATTTTCAAGTAACAAAATAACATTACATAATACTAAGATTTATTTTCAAGTAACAAAATAACATTAAATAATATTAAGATTTATTTTCAAGTAACAAAATAATATTAAATAATATTAAGATTTATTTTCAAATAACAAAATAACATTAAAGAATATTAAGATTTATTTTCAAATAACAAAATAATATTAAATAATATTAAGATTTATTTTCAAATAACAAAATAAGATTAAATAATATTAAGATTTATTTTCAAGTAACAAAATAACATTAAATAATATTAAGATTTATTTCAAGTAACAAAATAACATTACATAATATTAAGATTTATTTTCAAGTAACAAAATAACATTAAATAATATTAAGATTTATTTTCAAGTAACAAAATAACATTAAATAATATTAAGATTTATTGTCAAGTAATAAAATAACATTACATAATTTTAAGATTTATTTTCAAGTAACAAAATAACATTAAATAATATTAAGATTTATTTTCAAACAAAATAACATTAAATGATATTAAGGCTTATTTCCAAGTAACAAAATAAGATTAAATAATATCAAGATTTATTTTCAAGTAACAAAATAACATTAAATAATATTAAGGTTTATTTTCAAGTAAATAGAATATACTTTATATTATTTAAGGAATTAACTTTATAACAAAAACTTATTGTTGACATGTTTATTTTATCACTAAAAAGTTAAATTAAGAATTAATTAAATTAAATTAATTGACTGTCTTCATGGGGCCACTTTACATCAGAATATGTTTATTGAAAAACACACTAGTCACTTGTGCTCCACTTGTGACAATCCACCCCTTCCTTATTGTCGCAGGGTGGTGTAAATGTGGAAGTGTCAGTGCTTAAATTCCTGTTAGGGCCACCAAATGTGGACAGGTCTGGCAACCAGTGGTATTAGAGGCTCAAGATGGTCAAAGGGGCCCAGGTGAAAATTCCAAGAGGCATCTGTACCAGAAACCGGTGGTTAATTTTGGTCCACTAATCTCTGCATCTGCTGGATAATCTGCAGTAAACAAGAGAGTCTGCATTCTTCCCATGATACTCCATCTTTGGCTTTCCAGGATTTATATGAACACATGTATTGTGAGGGATTCGGTGAATTCAATGGATGGAATTGGCTCAACCTGCTTCTGGCAAATGCTGCCACAAGAAAAGACACAAAGATTTGTGACTGATGAATGTTATTATCATCATGTCGCGCCAGCAGCATGAATATCCATGACAATCTCTCACCAACCTTCCCTATCATTCATTGACCGCAAGAGGTCCTCTGCAAGGTATGCAGTATCTGCACAGAGCTGGTCTATGTAGGTCTTTGCTGGACGGCCCACACTAACATTTCCATGAGCTGGTTTCCATAGAAGAATGTCACTAATGAGTTCATCCTTACTTCTCCAGCAGTGTCCGGCATGCCTTGTTCATCTTACTCGGATAGTTTGTGTAACAGGGGGCAGGTGGCCATATAGCTGCTTTCTTGTGGGATGTTGCTTCCACGATTTGTTCAAGATCACATGCCGCATCCTTGTGCAGTTCCCATCCAGTCTATTTTCCAGGTGCCTCGTCAAGGTCCAAGTGGTGCAGCCATACAACAGCACTGATACCACTATGGCCAGGAAGAATTGTCACTTCAACTTGTCGGTGAGGTCTTCCATATAACTCACAGTCTGTATATAGCCGACCATGCCTTCCATATGTGCGCATTAACATCACTTTCTGTAGATGAGATATTACTACCTAGGTATGTGAATTGTTCTACTGGCTTTAGAGGCTCACTGTCAAGTGTGGAGGTGTCACCTTTCTTTTTAAAGCACATGAACTCTGTTTCTGCATTTTATAAAGATGACTGGATGATGAAAAGATCAGATAACTGAAAAATAACACAACAAATGGATGATAGATAGATAGATAGATATATTCGACAAGTAAATGTATTTGGGGGGGGGTTGCCTCTTTTTTTGTCGTAATTCTTGTTTATTTAAACTAAAAACAAGACATTAAAACAAACATGAATAAAAAAAAATCTTAGTATTTAAAGTAATATAGATAAATATGAACAAATTGAGATAGATAGATAGATATGAAGATGGATAGTTTTGAATAGACTGAGCTGGGTCGTTATGTTAATAGTCACTGGGGTAGCAATTTTTGAGGCAGGAGACTGGATACACTTCCTCATAAATTGCCATATGAGTTAGAGGAGCAATTTATTCTTTGTTGGATAGCAAGTTTCTTAGTACAAGGGGTTCTAGGCTGGTCCTATCCTTAACAGTAGTTTGTTGTAGAGTTCAGGTTCCGTATGAGAGCTAGAAGGGTGATAATAGGGGAAATCATGATACCTCCTAATGGTAACGTATCACTAAGGCTAGGATATCTTAGTGGCAGATAGTGGCATGATAGTGGAAAAACATCACTTTCTGTGGATGAGATATTACTACCTAGGTATGTGAATTGTTCTACTGGGTTTAGAGGCTCACTGTCAAGTGTGGAGATGTCATCTTTCTTTTTAAAGCACATGAACTAGTTTTCTGCATTTTATAAAGACAATTGGATGATGAAAAGATCAGATAACTGAAAAAATAACACAACAAATGAATGATAGTGGAAAAAGAGTATAAAAGCTGATGATATTACAACACCTACAAGAGCAAGGAAACACTTAGCATTGTTACACTGTTATATCTTACTTAATAGAGGCTAGCAGCTTTTCCAATTACTTTAACATGAACATGTGGTTCATTAACCCAAATCCTGATTAAATCTATTGGTTTCATTATGACAATTACAATTTGATATATATGATGCTAACTCAATTGTATATATAAGATGTGAGAGCCTCTGTGGCAGACAGTGTTCAGGACCTTGATTAGATTTAGAGACACAGTAAAACGCTGATTTCCAAGGTCGTCCTTTCTCTTCTTCAAGTCAATTATGTAAGCATTCTATTTGAATTAAGAAACACATACACACTAAAACAAGAAAATTCACATTTAAACTTAAACAAATGAACTCATACATAGAAATAGATACAGTACTCTCTTCTAGATCTTCACAACATTTTTAACTGATGTCATAATGTTTTTATATCTTTTCAATATTTGTAACAGATGTAACAGATGCCATACCCTTTTCCATTCTCAACATTTGTAACAGATGTAGCAGATGCCATACCCTTTTCCATTCTCAATATTTGTAACAGATGTAACAGATGCCATACCCTTTTCCATTCTCAACATTTGTAACAGATATAACAGATGCCATACCCTTTTCCATTCTCAACATTTGTAACAGATATAACAGATGCCATATCTTTTTCTATATATTTTCTACATCTGTAACTGTATTATTTTAGGGCCATCGATTAGGATTCAAGCAAGAGCACTTGTCCAGCGGAGATCTTTTGTCTTAAGCAGAACATAGTTTCGATTTACGGATAAAGAATCCTTTGGTTGTACCTTGGTGCTCCTCAGTATTGCAAGTCCTTCGTCAACAATTTGAAAATGGACATCTCTCAGTATTAGTGATTAAGTAGACAACCAGCCACACATCTGGCTGTTAATTGGCTGAGGTTTGAACAATGTGACCTCACTTAGTCTATAAATTTAAGTGGTGTATTGTAGCACGGCTTATATCAAACAAAATAATCCAACAGTAACAGATTTAACTGTCACCATGTATTTTCCTGTATCGTTTTATAGCTTGCACATTTCTAACAGATGTCATACACTTGTCTGTATCTTTGTATATCACAAAAGACAGCTGTATGGCCACTTGCCTCCTATCACATAAACCTCTAAGTAAGATATGCTGGACATTACAGGAGAAGCAAGGATAAATTCATCAGTGATGTTCGGTAGACATCCACAAATGGACACACCAGTGTAGGCCAACTAAAAAAAAACTACATCAATCAGCTCTGTGGCAATGGCCAATAGGGATGGTTGGTGAGAGAGTCATGGTATCTGTGCTGTCAGCATGAAGTGATGATGAGGAGAAATAATGAGATCCAGATATTTTGGGTCTTGAAAAGAGTAAATTTTTTTTAAAAATTGGTAGTGTTCACTTATGGGTTGCATAGCACATCTTATTATAATGGAGATTGTGGGTTTTCTGTCTGTAACCGAAACTATATTACTATTCAAGTCATAATTTCTTTGTTATTTACATCACAATCTCCATGATTTTATTTTTCATTTAAACCTCAATTATTAGTAAAATTGTTTTACATCATTAAGACTGTTGACCATATCTACATACTAATAAGCATGCAATGGTATTTATAATACAACAAAATAGCGGTTCACAGTGTGAATGGGAAGGCTAATTGCATATTGATCTTAAATATTTGATTTAATAAATATATGCTTAGTATTATTGATTTCTAATTGTTTGGTTTTATTTTAATGAATATGAGCAAAAATCTCGGGATAAATCTTAAAAGAAATCCATTAACAAGAAGAAATAACTAATATTATTCTTTACTTCCTATTTTAACTAAATAGTTAAATTAGGAAAATTTACCAATGAAAACGGGAGAACGGAAAATGATGGAAACAGTTCATTTCAAAGTTGTTCTATTTTCCGATTATACCCCCTCTGTTCAAATATTTTTATCTGAATTCTTTATTCAGTTTCATTAGCCTTTCTAATTTAACATGATATTTATCATATTAAAACTTAAATACTTGCACCCGGAGGGTGCATATATTGCTAGTAATAAGTAAAAATCAAATCATTATAGAATAGACTATTCTATATTTTCTTTGCTAAAAAGCCAACCAACAATCCTTCCAGCTATGGCTAAATTGTAGAATAAGAAAACTCTGAATTCAAAACCAAGAGGATCTCTTCTTGTTAGTCAATCTACTTTGAGGGACACTCCTTTTTTTGATGGGGAGGGCTGTCTTATCTTTCTGTAGAGGATACAGTCAGCATATTCTAAGCCCCCAGAAGGGGGATCAGTTATGGATTAGAATTATTCCTGTTAGTTTCCAAGACTGCTTGGCCTACCAGTCTGGTTTACCATACTATTTTAATGCATAGACGGAGGTGAAATACAAATGCATGCAAATGAATGAGGTAGCCTATTCATTTTGTAATGTAGTGTAAAATAATTAGAATTCAAAAAGTTAACATTTGATTTTGAAGAGCTAATTCTCAATCTCTGGGGAGTGTTGAGTACACCTTTATCACCATTACTTCCAGGTCGACTCTGACCAGAATGTCTGTACTGTTACGGTCCCATCTATAGATTAAATTATCTTCCTTGAAAATGTCACCACTCATTTCTTCTAATAGATTACCCTGAATTTTACTTATACAAGCTTCTGGACAAAGATCAGTGTTATTTTTTGGTCTGTTTTTTTCTTTATCTTATTTTTAAAAACATTTTTTTACTGTATGTTATATTGGTAAATATACTTGTCTTTGGAAGATGTATTTGACATTTTCAAATAACGACAACGTTTCTCGAGTTTCTGCGATTTCCCAAAAAGAAACGAGTAAGAGGAGAGATTTTCTTCCCCCTCAAATGCAGATGATTCAATCCTGGTTCCATAAACTGGTTTGGTCATGTGGGCGCCTATTCATGTTGCATATTTTGGCCAAGAATAGCCTGGCGGGCGATCCCTCTCCAGGTCTACAAACTGGTTTGAATTCAGAGTTTTCCTTCTCTATACTAGTTGCAATACCAAGGTTAAAGAGAAGACTCTTGTAGCTTCTTTTGTCTCTGATATAAATTCTTTTTTTTTTCTTTTACCCATCACGTTATGCCTTGAAGTTTATTGTTCCATTATTGTAATACACATATTCTCACAACTTACATTGATTGATACATGATTATTTATTCAATTATTGAGTAATCATTGTTTGTATCCAAGCATCGTTTCTGTGTGGCAGGGGATTTGCATATTATCATAACCTGGCACAGTACTCAAAGACATTCCTGCACTTTGGAGACCAGCAAAAGTTAATTATCCCAAAAGACATTTCTCAGAATGTAACTACACCTGTGAATTATCAATGACATCTTTCAAAAAATATTCTTAGCTACAAAGCATACAAATCTAATTCCTGTGTAAAGCACAATCAGCAAATTATTGTTTGGCAGTCTTCAAAGAAATTTGCATAGCGAGGGTACTGAAAAATTCTCAACCTGACCAAGATGAACTTTTTCTTATTTTTAATTCTAAATTTTTTAGATTCTTATTGATTTTTTTTTAAGTTTTAAAACTGTGTTTGCCTTGGGTTTCCCTTTTCGTCTATCATGACCTTTAATAAGCTAGTGAGGTGATTCTTAGAACCTTTCCATCAGGTACTAGTCTGAAAGTAAATGTGCAATAGCAAATCCTGACCAATATAGTACTTATCATTTTTTTAATTCTAATTTCTAACCAACTATCTATATTGAGTTTTTTTAAGTTCAAAGAAAGTTATAAAAACTGTTTGGTTTTGATTTCCTTACTTTAATGACATATCAAACCTTGTGGGTCCAATTTAATGGCCAGAGCCACTCCTTGTAGAAGTTACCGACGACGTGATACTTCTTAACCAAATAGCTGGTGAGGGGGGATTACTTACCTCCATTACCGGTTATTTATGTCTGAAGAGTAATTCATTAATAGCAAGATTGGAGTTTAATTCTTATTGAGTTTTTTTTTTAAGTTTTATTAAAAAATTGCAAACACTGTGTTTGCGTTAGGTTCCTTCTTTAACTGACATATCAACATTTTGTGGGTGTTATTTAAATTGGCACTCACAACTTAGTATACAATTGTTAGTGACGGTCTTTCTACTCATAAAATGTTCTTTGTTTTAATGTCCTTTACAGGGTTAAAGCCAGAAGTGAAGGCTCAATTAGAAAATCTGTTTAGTGGGTCTTTTATCTATAAAATGTCTTGTTAATGTCCTTTGACAGGTTAAAGCTTCAGAAGTTGTAAGGCTCAATTAGAAAATTGTTAGTGGTCTTTTCTACTCTATAAATGTTCTGCTTAATGTCTTTGACAGGGTTAAAGCTCAGAAGTTTGTAAGGCTCAATTTAGAAAATTTTGTTAGCTGGGTCTTTGCTACTCTATAAAATGGTTTCTGTTAGTCTTTTGACAGGTTTAAAGCTCAGAAGGCTAAGGCCTCAATTAAAAATGTAGTGGGTCTTTCTACTCTATAAAATGTCTGTTAATGTCCTTGACAGCGTTAAAGTCAACAGTTTAAGGCTCAATTTAGAAAATTGTTAGTGGTCTTTCTACTCTATAAAATGTTCTTGTTAATGTCCTTTGACAGGGTTAAAGCTCAGAAGTGTAAGGCTCAATTAGAAAATTGTTAGTGCGTCTTTTACTCTATAAAAATGTTCTGTTAATGTCCTTTGACAGGGTTAAAGCTAGAAGCTGTTAAGCTCAATTAGGAAAATTGTTAGTGGTCTTCTACTCTATAAAAAGTCTTGTTAATGTCCCTTGACAGAGTTAAAGCCAGAAGTGTAAGGCCATTAGAAAATGTTAGTGGGTCTTTACTACTCTATAAAATGTTCTTGTTAATGTCCTTGACAGTGTTGTGAGGTGTGGTTTTGTGTTCCTTGTTACAGTAGTATTTATTCGTGCTTAATCCTAGCACTGGTTCGCTTCTCGTAGCTGACCTTTAGTCCCTTAAAGTGTCTATATATGTCTGCAGTAATACACATTGTAAATGAGATAACACGCCATTGGCTATCTCACTACAGACAGGGTTGAAGCTCAGAAGTGTAAGCTCAATTAGAAAATTGTTAGTTGTCTTTCTACTCTATAAAATTTTCTTGTTAATGTCCTTTGACAGGTTAAAGCTCAGAAGTGTAAGGCTCAATTAGAAAATTGTTAGTGGGTCTTTCTACTCTATAAAAATGTTCTTGTTAATGTCCTTTGACAGGGTTAAAGCCTCAGAAGATGCAAGGCCTCAATTAGAAAATTGTTAGTGGGTCTTCTACTCTATAAACATGTTCTTGTTAATGTCCTTTGACAGGTTAAGCTCAGGAGTGCAAGGCTCGAATTTAGGAAAATTGTTAGTGGGTATTTCTTATTCTATATAAATTTTCTTATAATGTCCTTTGACAGGTAAAGCTCAGAAGTGTAAGGCTCAATTTAGGAAAATTGTTAGGGGTCTTCTACTCTATAACATTTTCTTGTTAATGTCCCTTTTACAGGGTAAAGCTCAAAAGTGTAAGGCTCAATTAGAAAATTGTTAGTGCGGTCTTCTACTCTATGAAATAAATTCAAAGCCTAAGTGGGGTTTGAAAAATTTTTCATCTTCTATAGAAAGCATTGGCAAATATTTAGTATCTCTGGGAAATTGTTAACCTATGTGGTTTTAATCAGTTTAAGTTTGAAACAACTTATTTCCCTGTGCACACGGTCCAATTATTTTTGAACAATCATTCAAATCTGGCTTATAAAACTTGGAACCTTGAAAGGCATAAATCCATTTCTTCTCAACCCCCCCCAGCTAGGGAAAATATAAGGCTTTACTGAGTGCTTTAGTCTTGATTAGCAACCAGTCTAGGAAAAAGCGAAAACTAAACTTTACTTCTGCTAAAAATGGTCCTGTGTTATATTCCTGACTGTAGCAGAGGGGCTTGGGTAAATACATATTTCATGGCTTTTGGCAAGTTTGAGAATTTTCAGTCCTATATACAGATAAGTCTGTAGATCAATTGTCTGTTTATACTAAAATAGACCACCACTTATTTTGGAATACCACTGGGGGAATAACTAATTTGGAGAGGTGCTGAAAAATTCTCAACTTGGCCAAGAGCCATGAAATATGTATTTACCCAACCCCTCTGCTACAGTCAGGATATAACACAAGGACCATTTTTAAGCAGAGTAAAGTTAGTTTTCCTTTTCCTAGACTGGTTGCCTAATCAAGACTAAAGCACTCAGTAAGCCTTACTATTTACCCCTAGCTGGGGGGGGGGTTGAGAAGAAATGGATTTATGCCTTTCCCAAGAGTTCCCAAGTTTTATAAGCCAATTTGAATGATTTGTTCAAATAATTGGACCCTGTGCACATGGGAAATAAGTTGTTTCAAAACTTAAACTGATTAAAACACACCCATGGTTAACAATTTCCCAAGAGATACTAAATAATTTGCCAATGCTTTCTATAGAAAATGAAATTTCAAAACCCACTTACTTTGAATTTATTTCATAGAGTAGAAAGACCCACTAACAATTTTCTAATTGAGCCTTACACTTTTGAGCTTTAACCCTGTCAAGGGACATTAACAAGAAAATGTTATAGAGTAGAAAGACCCACTAACAATTTTCTAATTGAGCCTTACACTTCTGAGCTTTAACCCTGTCAAAGGACATTAATAAGAAAATTTTATAGAAAAAATTACTACAAGTTTTAATTGAGCCTTGCAGTCAAAGGACATTAAACAAAGAAAATTTATAACTTTTTCTAATTGAGCCTTGCACTTCTGAGCTTTAACCCTGTCAAAGGACATTAACAAGAAACATTTTATAGAGTAGAAAGACCCACTAACAATTTTCTAATTGAGCCTTACACTTCTGAGCTTTAACCCTGTCAAAGGACATTAACAAGAAAATTTTATAGAGTAGAAAGACCAACTAACAATTTTCTAATTGAGCCTTACACTTCTGAGCTTCAACCCTGTCTGTAGTGAGATAGCCAATGGCGTGTTATCTCATTTACATATGTGTATTACTGCAGGACATATATAGACACTTTAGGGGACTAAAGAGTCAGCTACGAGAAGCCGAACCCAGTGCTAGGATTAAGCACGAATAAATACTACTGTAACAAGGAACACAAAACCACACCTCACAACACTGTCAAAGGACATTAACAAGAACATTTTATAGAGTAGAAAGACCCACTAACAATTTTCTAATTGGGCCTTACACTTCTGAGCTTTAACTCTGTCAAAGGACATTAACAAGAACATTTTATAGAGTAGAAAGACCCACTAACAATTTTCTAATTGAGCCTTACACTTCTGAGCTTTAACCCTGTCAAAGGACATTAACAAGAACATTTTATAGAGTAGAAAGACCCACTAACAATTTTCTAATTGAGCCTTACACTTCTGAGCTTTAACCCTGTCAAAGGACATTAACAAGAACATTTTATAGAGTAGAAAGACCCACTAACAATTTTCTAATTGAGCCTTACACTTCTGAGCTTTAACCCTGTCAAAGGACATTAACAAGAACATTTTATAGAGTAGAAAGACCCACTAACAATTTTCTAATTGAGCCTTACACTTCTGAGCTTTAACCCTGTCAAAAGACATTAACAAGAACATTTTATAGAGTAGAAAGACCCACTAACAATTTTCTAATTGAGCCTTACACTTCTGAGCTTTAACCCTGTCAAAGGACATTAACAAGAACATTTTATAGAGTAGAAAGACCCACTAACAATTTTCTAATTGAGCCTTACACTTCTGAGCTTTAACCCTGTCAAAGGACATTAACAAGAACATTTTATAGAGTAGAAAGACCCACTAACAATTTTCTAATTGAGCCTTACACTTCTGAGCTTTAACCCTGTCAAAGGACATTAACAAGAACATTTTATAGAGTAGAAAGACCCACTAACAATTTACTAAGGATGAGTGCCAATAAATAACCCACAAATGTTGATATGTCATTAAAGAAAGAAACCTAACCAAACACAGTTTTACAAATTTCTTTAAAACTTAAAAAAAAAACTCAATAAGAATCTAAAAACTCCAATCTTGCTATTATATTTACTTTCAGACTAATACCTATGGGAAAGGTAAGAATCCCCTCACCAGCTATTGGTTAAGAAGTATCACTCGTGTACTTCTACAAGGATGGCTCTGGCATTAAATTACCCACAAAGGTTGATATGTCATTAAAGTAAGAAATCAAACCAAACAGTTTTATAACTTTCTTTAAAACTTAAAAAAAAAACTCAATAAGAATTTTAAGAAATTAGAATTAAAAAAATGATAAGTCTATCTTGGTCAGGTTGCTATTACATTTACTTTTCAGACTAATACCTATGGGAAAGGTAAGAATCCCCTCACTAGCTATTAAAGTCATTAAAGAAAAAAACCCAAGCCAAACACAGTTTTAAAACTTAAAAAAAAATCAATAAGAATCTAAAAAAAAATTAGAATTAAAAATAAGAAAAGTTCATCTTGGTCAGGTTGAGAATTTTCAGTACCCTCTGCTATGCAATTTTCTTTGAAGACTGCCAAACAATAATTTGCTGATTGTGCTTTACACAGGAATTAGATTTGTATGCTTTGTAGCTAGAATATTTTTGAAAGATGTCATTGATAATTCACAGGTTGTAGTTACATTCTGAGAAATGTCTTTTGGATAATTAACTTTTGCTGGTCTCCAAAGTGCAGGAATGTCTTTGAGTACTGTGCCAGGTTATGATAATATGCAAATCCCCTGCCACACAGAAACGATGCTTGGATACAAACAATGATTACTCAATAATTGAATAAATAATCATGTATCAATCAATGTAAGTTGTGAGAATATGTGTTACAATAATGGAACAATAAACTTCAAGGCATAACGTGATGGGTAAAGAAAAAAAAAGAATTTATTCAGAGACAAAAGAAGCTACAAGAGTCTTCTCTTTAACCTTGGTATTGCAACTAGTATAGAGAAGGAAAACTCTGAATTCAAACCAGTTGTAGACCTGGAGAGGGATCGGCCCCGCCAGGCTATTCTTGGCCAAAATATGCAACATGAATAGCGCCCACATGACCAAACCAGTTTATGGAACCAGTGATTGAATCATCTGCATTTGAGGGGGAAGAAAATATCTCCCTCTTACTCGTTTCTTTTTGGCAAATCGCAGAAACCTCAGAGACGTTGTCGTTATTAGAAATGTCAAATACCATCTTCCAAAGACAAGTATATTTACCAATATAACATACAGTAAAAAAATGTTTTTAAAATAAGTAAAGAAAAAAAAACAGACCAAAAAATAACACTGCATCTTTGTCCAGAAGCTTGTATAAGTAAAATTCAGGGTAATCTATTAGAAGAAATGAGTGGTGACATTTTCAAGGAAGATAATTTAATCTATAGATGGGACCGTAACAGATACAACCATTCCTGGTCAGAGTCGACCTGGAAGTAATGGTGATAAAGGTGTACTCAACACTCCCCAGAGATTGAGAATTAGCTCTTCAAAATCAAATGTTAACTTTTTGAATTCTAATTATTTTACACTACATTACAAAATGAATAGGCTACCTCATTCATTTGCATGCATTTGTATTTCACCTCCGTCTATGCATTAAAATAGTATGGTAAACCAGACTGGGGTAGGCCAAGCAGTCTTGGAAACTAACAGGAAATAATTCTAAATCCATAACCTGATCCCCCCTTCTGTGGGCTTAGAATATGCTGACTGTATCCTCTACAGAAAGATAAGACAGCCCTCCCCCATCAAAAAAGGAGTGTCCCTCAAAGTAGATTGACTAACAAGAAGAGATCCTCTTTGGTTTGAATTCAGAGTTTTCTTATTCCTACAATTTAGCCATAGCTGGAAGGATTGTTGGTGGCTTTTTAGCAAGAAAATATAGAATAGTCTATTCTATAATGATTTGATTTTACTTATACTAGCAAATATATGCACCCTCCGGGTGCAAGTATTTAAGTTTTAATATGATAAAATATCATGTTAAATTAGAAAGGCTAATGAAACTGAATAAGATTCAGATAAAAATATTTGGAACAGAGGGGTATAATCGGAAAATAGAACAACTTTGAAATGAACTGTTCCATCATTTTCCGTTACTCCCGTTTTTCATTGGTAAATTTTCCTAATTTAACTATTTAGTTAAAATAGGAAGTAAAAAGAATAATATTAGTTATTTCTTCTTGTTAATGGATTTCTTTTAAGATTTATCCCCGAGATTTTGCTCATATTCATTAAAATAAAAACCAAACAATTAGAAATCAATAATACTAAGCATATATTTATTAAAATCAAATATTTAAGATCAATATGCAAATTAGCCTTCCCATTCACACTGTGAACCGCTATTTTGTTGTATATATAAATACCATTGCATGCTATTAGTATGTAGATATGGTCAACAGTCTTAATGATGTAAAACAATTTTACTAATAATTGAGGTTTAAATGAAAAATAAAATCATGGAGATTGTGATGTAAATAACAAAGAAATTATGACTTGAATAGTAATATAGTTTTCGGTTACAGACAGAAAAACCCACAATCTCCATTATAATAAGATGCTATGCAACCCATAAGTGAACCACTACCAATTTTTAAAAAAAATTTACTCTTTTCAAGACCCAAAATATCTGGATCTCATATTTCTCCTCATCATCACTTCATGCTGACAGCACAGATACCCATGACTCTCTCACCAACCATCCCTATTGGCCATTGCCACAGAGCTGATTGATGTAGTTTTTTTTAGTTGGCCTACACTGGTGTGTCCATTTGTGGATGTCTACCGAACATCACTGATGAATTTATCCTTGCTTCTCCTGTAATGTCCAGCATATCTTACTTAGAAGGTTTATGTGATAGGAGGCAAGTGGCCATACAGCTGTCTTTTGTGATATACAAGATACAGACAAGTGTATGACATCTGTTAGAAATGTTGCAAAGCTATAAAACGATACAGGAAAATACATGGTGACAGTTAAATCTGTTACTGTTGGATTATTTTGTTGGATATAAGCCGTGCTACAATACACCACTTAAATTTATAGACTAAGTGAGGTCACATTGTTCAAACCTCAGCCAATTAACAGCCCAGATGTGTGGCTGGTTGTCTACTTAATCACTAATACTGAGAGATGTCCATTTTCAATTGTTGACGAAGGACTTGCAATACTGAGGAGCACCAAGGTACAACCAAAGGATTCTTTATCCGTAAATCGAAACTATGTTCTGCTTAAGACAAAAGATCTCCGCTGGACAAGTGCTCTTGCTTGAATCCTAATCGATGGCCCTAAAATAATAACAGTTACAGATGTAGAAAATATATAGAAAAAAGATATGGCATCTGTTATATCTGTTACAAATGTTGAGAATGGAAAAGGTATGGCATCTGTTATATCTGTTACAAATGTTGAGAATGGAAAAGGGTATGGCATCTGTTACACTGTTACAAATATTGAGAATGGAAAAGGGTTATGGCATCTGCTACATCTGTTACAAATGTTGAGAATGGAAAAGGGTATGGCATCTGTTACATCTGTTACAAATATTGAAAAGATATAAAAAACATTATGACATCAGTTAAAAAATGTTGTGAAGATCTAGAAGAGAGTACTGTATCTATTTCTATGTATTGAGTTCATTTGTTTAAGTTTAAATGTGAATTTTCTTGTTTTAGTGTGTATGTGTTTCTTAATTCAAATAGAATGCTTACATAATTGACTTGAAGAAGAAAAGGACGACCTTGGAAATCAGCGTTTTACTGTGTCTCTAAATCTAATCAAGGTCCTGAACACTGTCTGCCACAGAGGCTCTCACATCTTATATATACAATTGAGTTAGCATCATATATATCAAATTGTAATTGTCATAATGAAACCAATAGATTTAATCAGGATTTGGGTTAATGAACCCACATGTTCATGTTTAAAGTAATTGGAAAAGCTGCTAGCCTCTATTAAGTAAGATATAACAGTGTAACAATGCTAAGTGTTTCCTTGCTCTTGTAGGTGTTGTAATATCATCAGCTTTTTATACTCTTTTTCCACTATCATTCATTTGTGTGTTATTTTTCAGTTATCTGATCTTTTCATCATCCAATTGTCTTTATAAAATGCAGAAAACTAGTTCATGTGCTTTAAAAAGAAAGATGACATCTCCACACTTGACAGTGAGCCTCTAAAACCCAGTAGAAAATTCACATACTAGGTAGTAATATCTCATCCACAGAAAGTGATGTTTTTCCACTATCATGCCACTATCTGCCACTAAGAATATCCTAGCCTTAGTGATACGTTACCATTAGGAGGTATCATGATTTCCCATTATCACCCTTCTAGCTCTCATACGGAACCTGAACTCTACAACAAACTACTGTTAGAGGATAGGACCAGCCTAGAATCCCCTTGTACTAAGAAACTTGCTATTCCCAACAAAGAATAAATTGCTCCTCTAACTCATATGGCAATTTATGAGGAAGTGTATCCCAGTCTCCTGCCTCAAAAATTGCTACCCAGTGACTATTAACATAACGACCCAGCTCAGTCTATTCAAAACTATCCATCTTCATATCTATCTATCTATCTCAATTTGTTCATATTTATCTATATTACTTTAAATACTAAGATTTTTTTTATTCATGTTTGTTTAATGTCTTGTTTTTTTTAAATAAACAAGAATTACGACAAAAAAAAGGGCAACCCCCCCCCCAAATACATTTACTTGTCGAATATATCTATCTATCTATCTATCATCCATTTGTTGTTATTTTTCAGTTATCTGATCTATCATCCAGTCATCTTTATAAAATGCAGAAACAGAGTTCATGTGCTTTAAAAAGAAAGGTGACACCTCCACACTTGACAGTGAGCCTCTAAAGCCAGTAGAACAATTCACATACCTAGGTAGTAATATCTCATCTACAGAAAGTGATGTTAATGCGCACATATGGAAGGCATGGTCGGCTATATACAGACTGTGAGTTATATGGAAGACCTCACCGACAAGTTGAAGTGACAATTCTTCCTGGCCATAGTGGTATCAGTGCTGTTGTATGGCTGCACCACTTGGACCTTGACGAGGCACCTGGAAAATAGACTGGATGGGAACTGCACAAGGATGCGGCATGTGATCTTGAACAAATCGTGGAAGCAACATCCCACAAGAAAGCAGCTATATGGCCACCTGCCCCCTGTTACACAAACTATCCGAGTAAGATGAACAAGCATGCCGGACACTGCTGGAGAAGTAAGGATGAACTCATTAGTGACATTCTTCTATGGAAACCAGCTCATGAAATGTTAGTGTGGGCCGTCCAGCAAAGACCTACATAGACCAGCTCTGTGCAGATACTGCATACCTTGCAGAGGACCTCTTGCGGTCAATGAATGATAGGGAAGGTTGGTGAGAGATTGTCATGGAATTTCATGCTGCTGGCGCGACATGATGATAATAACATTCATCAGTCACAAATCTTTGTGTCTTTTCTTGTGGCAGCATTTGCCAGAAGCAGGTTGACCAATTCCATCCATTGAATTCACCGAATCCCTCACAATACATGTGTTCATATAAATCCTGGAAAGCCAAAGATGGAGTATCATGGGAAGAATGCAGACTCTCTTGTTTACTGCAGATTATCCAGCAGATGCAGAGAGATTAGTGACCAAAATTAACCACCGGTTTCTGGTACAGATGCCTCTTGGAATTTTCACCTGGGCCCCTTTGACCATCTTGAGCCTCTAATACCACTGGTTGCCAGACCTGTCCACATTTGGTGGCCCTAACAGGAATTTAAGCACTGACACTTCCACATTTACACCACCCTGCGACAATAAGGAAGGGGTGGATTGTCACAAGTGGAGCACAAGGACTAGTGTGTTTTTCAATAAACATATCTGATGTAAAGTGGCCCCATGAAGACAGTCAATTAATTTAATTTAATTAATTCTTAATTAACTTTTAGTGATAAAAAAACATGTCAACAATAAGTTTTGTTATAAAGTTAAATCCTAAAATAATATAAAGTATATTCTTTACTTGAAAATAAACCTAATATTATTTAATGTTATTTTGTTACTTGAAAATAAACTTGATATTATTTAATCTTATTTGTTACTGGAAATAAGCCTTAATATCATTTAATGTTATTTTTATTTGAAAATAAATCTTAATATTATTATTTATTTTGTACTTGAAAATAAATCTTAAAATTATGTAATGTTATTATTACTTGACAATAAAAATTAATGTTATTATTTAATTTATTTTGTTACTTGAAAATAAATCTTAATATTATTTAATGTTATTTTGTTACTTGAAATAAATCTTAAATTTATTAATGTTTATTTTGTTACTTGAAAAAAATCTTAATATTATTTAATCTTATTTTGTTATTTGAAAATAAATCTTAATATTATTAATATTATTTTGTTATTTGAAAATAAATCTTAATATTCTTTAATGTTATTTTGTTATTTGAAAATAAATCTTAATATTATTTAATATTATTTTGTTACTTGAAAATAAATCTTAATATTATTTAATGTTTATTGTTACTTAAAATAAAATCTTAGTATTATGTAATTATTTGTTACTTGAAAATAAATCTTAATATTATTTAATGTTATTTTGTTACTTGAAATAAATCTTAATATCATTTAATGTTATTTGTTACTGAAAATATCTTACATTTAATGTATTGTTACTTTGACAATAAATCTTAATATTATTTAATGTTATTTTGTTATTTGAAAATAAATCTTAATATTATTTAATCTTATTTTGTCATTTGAAAATAAATCTTAATATTTAATGAAAAGTTATTTATCTTCAAAAATAATAAAAAATGAATAATCAGAAAAAAGCAAAGCAGGTAATGTTTAATCTCAGTTTTGATATGCAAGTAAAGAAAATATCTACACTTGTGTGTACCATGGTAAAAAGGTACTGAGGGTCAATACTCATAATGGTGTCCCCTTCTTTTGGAGGAAAAAATCCATAAAATACTCCTAATGGCATTGAGTAGTACTTGACAAACAAAAAATTTAAAAATTAACGAAACAAAATTTTTAATCATATTTTAACTTTTCATGCTTTTTTCAGAAGCAAAGTCACTTATAACTCAGTCAAATCTATCTTGTCCCGCTGTTTCATGTTCAGTTGATATGAGGGACAAATTGGAAAAGCGATCTTGTGAAATACTTAATCTCAAGTAATTTTTTAATGGGATTCAGCTTTGAGAAGATTCTCTCTTGCAGTTTTGGATCCTTCAGTTACTGCTTCTTGTAGTGTTTAGCTTAGACCAGCATCTTGTTAGCTTGTAGAGGCAGTTTCTCAAATCATCACTTGTGGGCTGGACACAGAATCAGATTAAATGGCTAATTTGTCTAAAAAAAAACATGTTGGAAGAAAAGATATCAGATGACAAAAATTTAGTGAATATCGTTTATTGTTAGCACAAAGTTAGTGTAGAGAGAGAGGGTCTAGCCTTAACACTGTTTTGACTATCCACCTACTGTTTGCTTTGAAATAGGTGTCCTCTTTGTTCATCAGATTATCAAAAGGTGAATTATCATGATTTTATTTGTATTTCTAATATTAAAAATATATTAATGTGAATGGTTAACATGAAAAATTTAAAAGTATGTATAATTGTACATACTACATAAGTTATGTAAATTTTTAATTTTGAATAAAAAAGTGCACAGCCATGAAACGTCTGTGAAAAATTAATGTCTCTTATTTTAAAATATTAAATGTAAAAAAAGAAATCTGAAAATCTAAACTAATCTTAGAAAGAATTTAATATTTCACCGTAATTATTAGGGGAAATATAATAGCAACTATTAATACTACTATTTGTTTACATAAAAAATGAACACAAACAATGGCTGAGTAGGATTTTAATGTTATTCTATAATGTTGTTTTAATTTTAATGTATACAAAAAATATAAATCAAATTTTCATTATTTTTGCTTAAAACTGAGCCCTAGTGATATCTAATGCGATATATCTATTCACTTGTCGTTAATGTTTATTTTCGAAGTTTCCTCTGGACACACGAAATCAAGCAATTGCCCTATATATATATATATATATTATATATATATATATATATATATATATTATATACACTTTCTGGCCAGGGCAAATAAATTTCTCATACCCAGAATGAAACAATTGCATAAGCACAACACTCTTAGGTGTTCACATGATTCATATGCGGATGCCAACACCTCATATATTGTTAGACTATTCCTATACTGCAAAGCTGAATTCACTAAGCATTGGATTGTTCACCCATTAACAGGGATCATGAGCTGAGTTTTAGACTGTTGTGAGACAGATTAGTTTTATCCTATCAAATATGTATAGGTATTTACGTCAATAGTAGCCATTGGCTATCCTGTTCAATATAAGTTGAAATGTGGGATGAAAGTAATAGTCAACATGGTTTGCTCAAATGAAATATGATACCAACCTGTCTCTTGTCTGAAACATCTAAACCGAAACTGCAGCTACTGTCATCACAGTTTAAATCATTTGTTTATACAACATTATATGGTTTAATTATTGCAAAGAAGTTTTATGGTTTCAAGTAATCAGTGATAATACTTTGTAAACAATAATAACTTCAAAGAAACTATACTAAATACAAATTGAGTTATAGCATATTCAACCTCAGTGGGTCATTTAATGCCGACAAAGTTTTTGAAAATAAATTCATTCTTAATGGATACACAATTTTTTTTTATAAACACATTTTTCTATTTAACACATAGATAGGACCCTAACAGGGACTACCACTCTGGTCAGAGTGGACCAGGGATCAATGCATTTTCCAAGGGGATTAACAGAAGAAGAGAAAAGTCGTCTGTGAGAGGCCTATTATGCTAACCAGTCAACAGCAATGGGGGGTCTATACCCTTGACTAAAACAGGGATAATTGTTTTGCTGAGTTGGAGTGCCACACCTACTGTCAACTCTAAGAATGCTTTACCACACAGATCAGATTGCCCAAGGCTGATGCACTTACGTTGGCGAAGGGTGGTACTTGGTATCCAACCTGACCTTGCTTAAGTAAACCGCCCAAACCAATTCCATTTTCTACCCACATAGAGATAAGAGGGAGGGAGTGGGGAGAGGTGGCAGGTTAATTTGAAATAATGATGATAGGGAAAAAATGAACAATGTATTTTTCAACATTCCCTTTTATTTATATATCTACATTATTTAGAAGAATATTTTTAAATTAAAAACTAACTGAATATTCAATTATGCATTATTAAATCTATTTCATTTTTGATTTGCACCTGCCAGTATTGAATTAATGAACAATATTAATGTTATGTGTTTTGATGACATTTCTAAATTTTATTCTTTGTTCATTTTGAAGTCTTGAAAATGTCCTTAAAAATGAATTTAAATGAAAATTCTACAGACTTTCAAAACAGTTTTAAATCTTGTATAATTTTTCCAAAACTCCAAACTAGTTTATTTCATTAAAACAACAATGCAGTATCTTTTAAATTAATAATCGCAAAGAGATTGTAATGTATTTTCTTGCGGAAATGCATACATAGATGTGTTTGACTTTAATATTAAACTCGTTTCATTATTCAAACATGTCTTTTGCTTTGCCTTTGTCAATGTAAGTAAATTGATGATAGTAAATTAGAATTTGTGTATGATTTTGTGTGAGGCAATGAATTTTGATTCTACTTTAAGAAGGAGGAAATTGAATTCTAGCTAAGTATATATAAATCATCATTATCATCATGTCATACTGACGCATGCATCTCCATGACTCTTCTCACCAACCATCTATCAGTCATCACTACTGGCAAGTTCTCCTCATCATCCAGTATCCGCACAGAGCTGCATCAATGTGAGTCTTTGCTCGTCAACCCACTTTGGTTGGGTCCAAGTGTAGTTCCACAAAAGAAAATCACTTATGAGTTCTGTTCTTTAATTCTTCACATTGTCAGTGTGTCTGTATATGTTTATTAGATTGTTGTGTGATAGGAGGTAAGTGACTGTACACCTAGTTTATGTAATGGTGCTGCTTCCAGTAGTTCTTCAAGACAGGGGGGCATCAGCATCCTTGTGTAGTTCCCATCTATTTTTTTCGTTTAAGTTTCAAGTGGTACAGTCATACATAGCACTGATACAGCTACAGTTTTGGAAGAATTCTTGCTTTATCTTACAGAGAGATACTTGATATTATTTGTATTATTCGGACTATTGTCCTCATCTATTTTACCTGGGCACAACGTCAGCCAATGTTGTCCTCTGGCCTTTTCAGGTATTTCTTTGGACTTGGGAACCTTCTTGGACTAGGGATCATCCAAACTCAAGAACCATCTCAGACTTGGAACCTTCTTTTCAAACTCCGACCTTCTTGTTGTAATCGGGAACCTCTCTTGTCATTAATCGGGAAGCCATCACAGAAACTTTGAACCTAACACTAAACAAATAATACTAATTATCAAGCCTCATCCCAAAAATTCATGAGAAATAGAGAGGTTATTCTGTTTTAAAATATAGACAAATATGCATATGTTTTTTAATTGGTTTGGTTGGTAGGTTTTATGGCATGTCAACCCCCTTGGTTATTTATGGCCGAATACCTTCCTTTGAAAAAAAAATGTTAATTGCTGACAAAGTTTTGGTTTAAATTTAATTTCATTTTTAATGGGATCAATAAATTTTGTTTATAACTCATGTTTTCTATTTAACCCATAGACTAACGGTTACTACCACTCCGGGTCAGAGTGGACCAAGGAGCAATGGTGCATGAAAGAGAGTGCTCCACATTCCCCAAACCTTCAAAACTGGAACCTCACCATCAGATAGAGTTTAACGTCATTCCCAGATTAGGGCCAAAGTGGAGTCTTGCAAAAGTCATGAAACGCTCATCCACCTGGGCTTTCTATCCTTAAGAATCACGGTTGTCACCCATGGCCAACAGATGGCCCCATGTGCGAGTTCTTTCCCCCTCTGCAGTCAAGTCAGTCTTTAGCCCCTAATATAAGAAAAAAATTTCATTCCTACCCATGATTTTGTTTTAACAAATCTTCTTTATATCTTCTATATCATCATTTAACTGTCTTTCTCTGATTCGCATTGAACACTTTCTTCCCATGATTTTTAAGTCCTTTTTTCGAACATTTCAAAAATACTCCGCGTTCCAACGAATTTATTTAAAAAAATAAGGATTTACTTTCTTAGGAAGGTTGATATTTCTTGTTTGTTGGAATATTTTTACATTTTTCTATTACATTATTTCATTTCATTTTGTTATTTAAAAATAACCAATAGATAGATATTGTACACTGGATAAACTTCGACCGACCGAAACACGTGTAAGTTAAATTAATTAAAAATAATCCTATTTTATTCATTTCTATACTTTCATTCATTTATTTCTTCAACACATACACAAACACACACACAACAACACACACACAACACACCAACCACACACACGCACACAACACACATATATATATATAATATATATATATATACTATATACATATAAGAAGTGGGATATAGAGGAGAAGATTATGTTAAAATCAAAATCATAGGTGAAAGAAATCTTTTTCTTAATTAAACTAAAGACTTTAATAGTGTAGTGAATAATAATCTTAGAGTGAACTGGTTCACAGTGAAAATTAGATCTCTTGGAGAAGCACAGGTTGGAACTCATAAGTGACATTCACCTTGAAACACCAGTGGGGGCGGGGCGACCAGCAAAGAATACATTGACCAGTTCTGTGCTGAATTATGCGATTGCCGCAGAGGATCTACCAGAAGCATTTGCCAATATGGAAATGTGTGGGAGAGAGTCATGGGAATCTATGCTATATACAATATGACGATTGATGATGATGTCTGGCCACAGTGCTGTGATAGTACCATATGTTTAAAATCAGGGTCACCAAACTTATGCCCATGGATCCAAGATCCGGCCTGTGAAGGGCATTTTATCTGGCCTGCCGACAGTACTGAATTTGTTTGTTAAACGTACAGAACGCAAGAGTTCCTGATACCATTGATTTAAATTATCATGGTAAGCCTACTTAAATCTCCAGGCGACTTTGACTACTGTAGGTAGTTACAAATCATTGCTGTGAGCATTTCACTTTTTACTTTACCGATCACGAATTTTCACTTGTACGACATCCTTGAAAACACAGTAATGTTGGCCAGCGCTCAGTATTTTTTCAACTTTACCCAGCCCACAGTGAAAAGGTTTTGTGATCCCTGGTTTACAGTAAAACTTTCAAATAGAAATAAACCACCTCTATCTCAATAGTTTCTACATTTGCATATTAAATTATAATACAATAAAGCTAACAATATTATGACACAGAGGTTTTGTTTTATAAATTGAATTGTAGTGCTAAATCATTTTATCACTTCCTAAACCAATGTCGCCCAACCATTCACTCCAAACCCAACATGAAATATCTTTATTTGAAATCACTAAATCCCTTGAATACTGACAGTTTCCCTTCCAATCAAAGAGCACAGTTCTAAGCGCATTTATCATATGAAACCCTGAACTCTTTTAATAAAATGCTCAGCTTAGCCAATTCTTTACATCTTCTTTACTGCCAGCAATGCCACCATTCACGATAGCTTAAATCCTCCCACTAGAAAAATCATTTTTCTTTGGTTTTAATATTAAAATATTGGTCAGCATTAAAAGTCTGTAACATTTGGATCCCAAATCTAGAAATAGGCATGTCTTCCTCAAAGAAAGGACTATCAACGCTGACACAATCTGACCGCTTATCTTGTTGAGAGAGGCGATTTATCCGATCATGAAGTAATGCCCCTACATATTCCAAGAACATTACCCTGCAAGTTACTTTCCATCTTAAATTGATCTCTAGAACAAGGCCAATTAAACTAACATGCAATGTTATATATATATATATATTATATATTATATATATAGTCCTTAGTTGAGATACATAAATACTACTATTATAATGCGATTCTAGTTTATGTATTGATATATATATATATATATATATATATTATAAATATATTATGTGTGATGTGTGTGTGTGTGTGCTAACATTAGGAGTATTAATTTTATGTATATTATAAATATTGCATCATATTTTAACCACACAACATAAACACACACAATTCTCTGTCTCTAGTCTCTCTCTGTTCCTCTGTCTCTCTCTATATATATTTATTTCATATGATGTTCTAGTATAGATCAGTTTCCTATTAGCGACATTCTTAATTAAGATTACCTCCCATATTAAGTATAAAATAATATTGCCATTTAGTTTATATGTATATTATAATATATATATATATATATATATATATATATTATATATATATTATATAATTCTGACTTTATTGTTATATTATCATGTGTGTAATTATATAATATATATATATATATAAATAATATGGTGTGTGTGTGTGTGTATGTTGTACATATATATACATTTGTTAGACTGTTCACATACCTAGTGTAATGATATTCATCTTCAGAAAGTGATGACATAAGTATCCATGGGAAAGCATGGACTTGCTATAGGCAGATTAACAATCATATGGAACATGATCTCACTGATAAGTTAAATTGAAAATTCTCACAAGCTCTGACAGCATCAGTGCTACTGTACAGCTGCATTACTGGACTCTAACGAAGCACAAGGATGTGATGCCACTGTCTTAACAAATCTTAGAAGCAGCAACCCCATTGAAAAAGCGTATGTACAGCCACAACCCCGTATAACCAAATCATTCGAGTAAAAAATGAAACCAAGACAGTTGGACACGGGCTGAAAAAGCAAGGAAAAAATCATTAACATTTTCTGTGGACATCTATAACATGGCACAACAGTGTAGGCCGACCAGCAAACCTTACATCAATCATCACTTTACGGATTGCTGCAGGATTGTCCAGAGGAACTCCCATGGGTGATAACTAATAGGGACGGTTAGAACTAGATTGTCATGGATATGGTGCTACTAGCACAACTTTGATGAAGATGAGTAGGATAGCAAAATTACGCCCCAACAAACTGTGGTAACAAAATTAGTTACAAAGATATATTATATATATATATATAATATAAATATATATATATGAATTTAAATTTTATATACACCACACACACACTATATATAATATATATATATATATATATTATATATATTATATATATATATATATATATATATATTTCTTTTTTAAAATTTAAAAAAGTAAAAGCGTTTTGGCTTTGTCGAAAATAAATTCATTACGAATGACGATTGTTAAGCCGTTTTTTCTTTCTTTTCTTCTTGTATTTAAATCTAATGTATTTGATTATTATACATTTGAGCTCCTTTAGGGAATTATAAAAATCCTGTATGAATATCATGTTTTGCACCCTACCCAGGAGCATAACAGTATGGTTATACAGTGAGATTTTGAGTGATCCCAGGCGGAAATCATCCTTACTACCAGTCATTGGATATCTTATATTTGTAAGAAATTTGAAAAGCCACACAATGATAGACATGCTTTTATTGTGATCCAAAACGGATTGAAATTTACAATATAAGCTAATAAAACAACATACTTAACAAGCATCTGTGTGTTTTTTCAAATATCTTACTCTGATATACGTCGGATTCAATCCTTATTTAAAATGATAAAGATTATAAGCGGAAAAACTGTGTTAGCCCTACCATTTTGTTGAAAAGGAAAGGCATAACCGTCACCATACACAAGCATTCAAGGCTTTAATTCTAAACATTCTAAGTTTATGATGATGCAGATTTATTATTCATCTCTTCATTAGAAAATACTTTGAGTACATTGCAAAAACATTGTCCTGCTGTTTACATAATTAATTTGAGCAATTATAAATTTGAGCATACTTGTAGTTAGAATTTTGAAGAGTCCATAGATTTAAAAATATGGGGTCCAGAGAAATCAACCCTACATTTATGGACGGGTAATAACCTTTAGTTTGACCCCTTTGGAAAGCGATGATTAAGACACGTGAGATAGTTTTCAGATTAATGTAGCAGATTTATAGCAGCGGGTGGGCCTATGGGTCGCCGCGCCGATTTACTTCCCCCTAATAAAAGAATAAAAGTAAAAGTCGTCAGGTGCCTAAGTTGGTAATCAGCTAGACAGCGAGGG
>CM042143.1:21546847-21556847 GCA_023376005.1 Doryteuthis pealeii
AGTTAGTAATAAATCTAGTACCAATATCTTGTGGTGGTTAACATTAAGTTTCACAAAAATACAATAGATAGAATAAAAAAAAAAATAATGCACTGAAATAATTTGCATTCATTTGTTTATATATATATTTTCATAATTAGATATTGTTAAAATCAAGATAATTATAAATATTGGGTATATTTCCTAATAAATCTAACATGATCAAAGGGAACCAACTCTTTAACTGATAAATTATTTACTTATTTATTGATCTAACTAGGAAAAAAATATGGTTATGGTTAGGGTTGAGGGTTTAGGTTAAGGGTTAGGTTTGAGGGTTAGTTTAATGGAAAATGAATAAATAATTTATCACGTCAAGAGTGGTTCCTTTGATATGTTAGACTTTTAGGAAATAAACGCAAATATTGTTCATATATAAATAGATGTTTTTTTTTAAAAGTGATGCACTGAAAATTAATTGATCATTTGTTTATATATACAAAAGTCATCGGGGTGGCCTTAACAAGTGGGGTGATCAGCCAGACAGCGAGGGCGTCTATCACCTTTTTACTAGCGTATAGTACCAAGGAGAATTGGGTTTGACGTCTGAGGTAGGAGCAGCACAACCTACCAATGCAGCTCTCACTTTACTGGACAGATCCTGTGCTTCTCGAGTGTGGCGAGGGCCGTTGTATGGCGAACCGGAAACAGTGTGGTGGCTTGAGTCGATTACTGCTCCGCCGCTGAGCATATGCCGTTTGCCTAATCGATAAACTTTGCACAAGTGTAACAAATCTTTTTGCCTAATTATTTATCTCGCTCACAATAGAAGCCAGAATGTGAACAGCAACATCGATTTAGATGAAGCAAACCTACAGAGGCGGTGACTTTGTAAATTGCACCACTATTTTCTTCGTATTTCCTTGAGGGGATCCTCAGGCACCGGACAATTAACTTAGTCCTACTCCTTTTAATCCTGCTGCTGAATACTGACTACCATTACCGAAAAGAAGGGTGAAATTATATTTTAAACTTAACTTGCAGGTTCAAAAGAGAGAGAGAGACAGAGAGAGACAGAGAGAGACCACACTGAGACACAGAGATAGAGAGAGACAGAGACAGAGAGAGAAAAGCCGAAATAGATTTGAGATGTCACCATAATTGATCCTATTTATTCTTGATCTGTTATTTTCAATATTTACGATGTATTAAATTTTGCACATCAAGGGAAATACATAGCTTAAAACTGGCTTCTTGTGAAGCACAGACTTATTGACAAAAATACTTTTAATTTTCATTAAAAAAGTATATACAAAGAAAAACTTCATTAGGTGAGCTCTATCACGACCCTTCTGGAACAAGCGAATAGAGAGAGAGAGAGAGAGAGAGGGGGGGAGAGAGGGGAAAAGAGATTGAGAGAGAGAGAGAGGAGAGAGATTGAGAGAGAGAGAGAGAGAGATTGAGAGAGAGGGAGAGGAGAGAGAGAGGAGAGAGATTGAGAGAGAGGGGGAATTATGTATAAAGGGCATCTCTATAATTTAGTTCACAGGTTTTCCTTATCGCCGTGTAAGGGATTATATTCCCTTGGCCTGGAGGAGTTATCTGCCCGGCTTGTTGTCGCTTGTTCCCACCAAGCGGCTGATTCGAATTTCTCTTCCTCTTTCCTCGCTACGAGACCACATGGGTTAGACACGGTCTACCCCTTTCTCGGTGGGGCTCCGGCCCCCCTCCTTGTAAGTCATTTCTATCTATCGACGCTCCAGTCCTTTTATATATGTAGGTTTATCTACTCTTGTATTTGTATCTTATGTATCCATGTACTCTTCTATTATGTATCCTTTGTATGCATGTGCTGTTATCTATTAAATGTATTGTCCCTCAACCCTTGTCGGAGTTGTATGTTCTTCAAATATTCACTTTGAATTTTACAGCCGCTATAAAACAATCAATTTCGTTTGACTCAAGTGACCTACTTTGTGTTTATTAAATAGAGTAAGAAGTTGTAAATGATTAACGGAGAAAGACAGAACGACAGACAGTCGACGAAAACCCTTATGACATTAAGGGTAACGTATTCGTTTACAGACAGACACAAAATCTGCATTGTAATAAGATCATGGGTCTCAGGTCTGGGCACAGGCAAGGCAAGGCAAGGCCAGGCCAGGCCAGGCCAGGCCAAAGTTGTATTGAACACTAAGCAGTTGTCCCTGCAGCAAGTCTCCCCTATCTACACCATCAATGTTACTCATGAAAAGAGCTTTAGCAGATATAGTCTTCCACCATGATCATTGCAGGTGTTGTTTGATTATTGTTAGGCTGAGCTCGAGGTCAAACTCGTAAGTGCATCCGGGATAGATATAAATATCTATCTTCATCACATATATATATGAATATGTATATATATAATAGATATAATATATACTCAATCACACACACACACACACACACCACAACATATATATATATATATTATATATATTATATATGATAAGTATATATATCTATATATATTACTGACGACACTCCTGTTTCACCAGTTTGAGAATGTCCATCATTGAAGCACGAACTATATCCACGTCCTGAAGAAGGTCTAACAGACCGAAACGGTTGAATCGTCGACAATAAACATCCAGTTTCCATAACATCCCGTGTTTGTCTACCTTTCTACACATACTGTCGGATTAACCTCACTTTCTTCCAATATATATATATATATATATATAATATATATATATAATGTTTAATGTGAGTACTCCAACAGACAGGGTTAGCGAGACACCTGCCGCACAGGAGCTAAACAGCTCAATATCGAGATGAACAGGACTGCAGAGAGGCGATGCCTTTCTCGTCATGAACAACCCAAATGTAGATTGGAATTTCCACAGCAATTTGTGTGAACCGCATCTGCATTTCCAGAATTGGACTAACGAGCCACCAGAGGGTCACAACTGACGATATGGAGTGACTTTGTCGTCTGCGACGGACTTCAAAAAAAAAAGAAAAAAGAAAAAGAATATTAGTAAAAATGTTTAGCCTTCATCATGTGTATGTTCCAAGAGAAAAATAGAGCAATACTCGTTAAAGAAATAACAAAACCCCGAAAGAATTGGCCCAGAAATTGGTCCAAGTGTTGTATACCCTTCTCTTACTTCTTACTTCTATTCTTCTTCTGTTCTTCTGACATCTTATGTTCTCTAGGTCTCTTCTAACATCTTGGTCTACGTCTTGGTGGTCGGTCGCACTTAACTCATTTCTTCTTTTATATCAGTCTTGTTACCAAGACATTCATTAATCACAAAACTGTGTTATTTTTCTTAAACTTTTATTTCCTTAACTAAACATTTCATGTAACTAAATATCTAACTAACATACCGCGCGTATGCAGAGTGAGTTACAGTTAAGGCAGGACATCTTCACTGCCTGACGTCTAACTAAAAACTGAGGAGCCAACCAGGTCCCACGTTACTTCCCGTATTTCGCGGGCTTTCTGTACTATTCCATAGAAAGTCCCGCCCATGATATGAAAAGGGCCATCCCTTTGGGAATACAGGGGATTGACAATAATCTTATGGAACCGCATAGATTATGTAACACAAGAAAGAGAATGTTTCTCTTTCTTCTTTTGAATTATGGACTTGTAAATGACCGAAGAATGGAATGTTCTATCAACATCGTCGAGAACACAAATAGGAGGTTCAATTATTTAAACAATTTCTGGTATGTTAATGAGTCTTCTATAAAGATATCAACAATATATTTCACCTGTAAATATTCTAAATATACATATTATTAGAGTTTCTATTCTAACTATAAAATCTTTAAATTCTAAGGTATATTTCAAGGTAAATCTCGACTATTCAACTATAAAGAACGTTTTGAAGAGAATACTTTTATTCAATGTATGAATTATTCAATTTCTTGTAAGGGCAGTTTGAATGCAGAAAAGGCTATTCATTAGAAATCACTACAAATTCTAAGAAAGACATAAATTTACAATGATTCAAAGCAAGCTGAGTTCAATACTAAAATGTATTCTTATATTATGTAATTCAGTTTCATTCAAACAAATATTCGTATACATATTGGGAATCATCTTGGATAGTTAATGTGACTTAGAATATAGTTTTCAGTTGGTTTCCACTCATATAGTTGAATGCCAAAGCAACGTGAATTAAGCACTCAAATCTTAGGTTGATTTTAATACCAAGAAAGTGTGAAACTAAAGTATCAAATAGAAAGCCTAAACATTTCAAGTCAAAATATAAAATGAAGTCATCATTATGCATTTCCTAAGCATTCTGTAGGTTACTGAGTATTATTTAAACAATCTGTAAAATAACTATACTAGAAAAAATATAACATTAACCCTATTGTCGATACAATCCCCCCACCTGTTAGGTGTTTGTAGTCAAATATTTATTCTCTTTGCACTTGTGTCTGCGTTCTCGTTTTACCATCTTAATAACTTATCATTCAACACTGCCTCAAAACACAAAACTTTGCACCTTTTTAATACTTTAAGATGGAGATTAGTATATTTTCTAAATCAGTATATGTAATGGTGGTTTGGTTTAGTTTCATTGTTTAATGGGATATCAACCTTTGTGGGTTATTTAATCACAAACCATCCTTGTAAATACTGAAAGCACCAATTCCCCTAGATCACTGAAGTTTATTGAAGTCAGTTAGTCTACTGTTGGTTTTAATAACAGCAGCTAAGTAGAACTCAAGCAGTGTCCAAGACAACTGGTATAAATAGGAATCAAGAATGATCCATTCATGAATCAGGGTGATTTGGGTCATTCCATTCCTTGAGTTCTGATTGGTTGCTTGACTGGTTGATTTGAATGACATTGTGGAGTCTTATATATACTTTGTCATTTTGCAGTGGACCTTGTAGCATTTCGAGTTTGTATTTAAGTTACAATCGCTTGCTGCCTTGTTTCCCAGTTCGACGGTAATTGGAACTTATTATTCAAAGTTAAGCAGCAATGAGCCTGTTCAGCAACCGAGTCTTTGTTTATAAAAGAATGACTTGATTCGGCATCAATTATAGAAAAAGGGTTTGCCATAAAACAAAACAACCAACCTTTTAGAATAACTGTAGTAGTACTACTTAACCCATAGCTGGGGGATTGGAAATATATAACTGTTCCAAGTGTATTAATGTGAAAGTGAACGTAATATCGTGACTGGAGGTCAAACTAGTTTACTATGATGTTGCAGTTCAGCACGTTAGCCACTACACCAAGGGATTACCCCTGTATATGTAATGAAATAATATTTTGATGTTGTAAAACTCACCATAATCTTGACTCCTGAAAAGAAAATGACTCTTCGTTATGTAGTTTTTATTTAATTTAGATTTCAGAGAGCATTTTGATTATTAAATATTATTATCTATATTGTTTATTAGTATTATTTGGATTATTCGGACTATTGTACTCATCTTCATTGTTATCTGTACAACGTTTCAGCCGATGTGCCTTCCGGCCTTCTTCAGGTATTTCTTGTCGGACTCGGGAACCTTCTTGTCTTAATCAGAAGCCATCACGGAACTTTGAACCTAACCCTTTATTCGGTCCACGGGGGTATCCTGTTCTCGGTTCCACTAACCATAGCTGGGGTGGAGGTGTTAAGCTGTGTTAATTATTATTCTATGTTACTGCTGCCCCTGACCAGAATTGAACCTGCAATCTAAAGATGACTGTCACTTAGAACTGTTTTAACCTAACTCCTTTTTCCACTAAGCTATGTGTCCAATTCCGAGAAATAGTCTATTGTTTATTATATCTTTAATTAGTTTACATTTCACAGATTTCAGTTAGTCAATAGAATGTCATATTCTTCTTGTCTCTTATGTTATACTTTGCCAAAGCGCATTCGTAGGTATTAACCCAAACCGTTCACCATCGGTAGGATGTGAAACAAGGGAACAAGTATGGGTCATCCAGTAAGGATCAAACTCACTTTTAAGTAGTAATAGATCTGCGATACTAGATTGCTAACCATTACACCATGATAGGGAGCCTATGCATATGTATTTTAATACCTATAAAGCTCATAGGTATACTATAAAATATCTAGATAAAAGAAATAAATAAAATTATTACATACTTTACACAAAAAGGCAAGATATAATATTAAATACCTGAGCATTTAATTAACATTCTAGGTAAAGTATAAGGTCATAAGGAAATAAGCTTTATCAAATGATGTTGGATATTTTATAGTGTGCCTATGTTACGATGTTTGTGGCCACTTTTAGATTTGAAGTAAGAGCAACCATTTTCAGGTCATTAAATTTCTAATCAAGTAATTTTGATAAACAAAGTACTCAGTTTGCTTACAGTACCTGCTGTTGCTTAAATGTTCCCCCCATTTATGCATTGAACAGGCTCAACAGTGCTTTGTTATGATATTTGTGGCCATTTTTAGACTTCAAGTGAGAGCATTTTACTGTGGAGATCCCTTGTGTTAAGCAGAGGCTGATATTTAGTGAAGAATCCTTTGGTTGTTCTTCGGTGTTCCTTAGTGTTGGGTAGAATCCTCTGGTTCTTCCTTGGTGTCCCTTAGTGTTGAGTAGAATCCTTTGGTTGATAAAAGTATTTGATTTCAGGTCCATTCGTGCAAATGAATGGCTTTCCAGATTGGTGATTAGATAGTTAACTAAACATATATTCAAACGGTTGATTGTTGTATACCCTTCTTTACTTACTTCTATTCTTCTTCTGACGTCTTTTCTATCTTACGCTTTCTTCTAGTGTCTGGACTTCGTCTTGGTGACTTCGTCTTGGTGGTCGGTCGCACTTAACTCATTCCTTCTTCTTGATCAGTCTTGTTACCAAGACATTCACCAACCACAAAACTGTGTTATTTTCTTAAGCTTTTATTTACTTAACTATACATTTCATGTAACTAAATATCTGACTAACATAGCGCGCGTATGCTGAGTTCCAGTTAAGACAGCACATCTTCACTGCCCGACGCCAAACTGAAAACTGAGGACCCAGCCAGGTCCCACGTGACTTCACGTATTTCGTGGGCTTTCTGTACTATTCCATGGAAAGTCCCGCCCGTTATATGAAAAGGGCCATCCCTTTAGAAATACAGGGGATTGACAATAATCTTATGCACCGCATAGATTATGTAACATGATTAGCTGGGTTTAATCCAGCACAGTCTATAAATTTAGGTGGTAGATTCTATCACACCTTATATGGACAGATAATCTAACACTTAATAGAGTGACACTTAATATCAAAAGTTGAGGTTTATTATGGCTTTTGAAATCATCTGAAGATAATGCAGTTACCCATCTGAAAACTTATCATTTCCCACCTTCCATACATGATTATATTATGCATAACAGTAAAACATAGTTATACTTTTTTAAGTACTGCCCACATATAAGTACACACTCCTATAAATGTTTTATGTCTTGGGTATATTATTAAACTGCAGCAAGTGTTGAGGCTCCAGTTATATATATATATATATATATATAGATAGAGAGATAGATAGATAGATAGATAGAGAGAGAGAGAGAGAGAGAGAGAGAGAGAGAGAGAGATAGTGTTAGAGAGAGATAATTTACCACTATAACATACTATTTTACCACTATAATAGTACAAAGGGAAAATAACAACGTATGGCAAACAGGAAAACCTTTAAGTGAAAAAAAAAAACATGAGAAAACTAGGAAAGGTTATTGCTCTTCTTAACTTATATGAATGTATGAATGTAAATAGTTTATGTTCACGTAGGATAATCAGAACAACTGTATTTTCATATTGGTCAGAGTTTCAAACCTTTTCAATCAAAAATGCTCGTAGGATAAAGAGTGAAACGTTACACAAATAATAAAACATTTGTAACACTAAGTGTAGGTTGTCCAGTTTTCTTTCCTTCGCTCTTCCCTATTCTCTAGGCATTTAATAACTGTTGAGCTGTTGATTGGTTGGCCTTTAATCCACGTCCCCACGCCGAGTCTATAACACCAAATATTCCAACAGCCTATGTTTTTGATTTTACAAGTAACATTATGAACAGAAAGCAATTTCTGAAAACAAGTTATGTTTTTATCTTATCAGCTTTGAATTAAGTTCACTTGAATAATTGATTGAATTTAATGGCGTGTCAACATAGGTTGGGTTATTTTATGTTTAAGGAATTGACCTTTTATCTCATACTGCAGAGAGGTTGGTAAATACATATTTAAAAACAGAAAAATATATTAAAATTATTGCACAAATAGTTAACTAAACATATATTCAAACGGTTGATAGTTGCATACCCTTCTTTACTTACTTCTATTCTTCTTCTGACGTCTTTTCTATCTTACGCCTTCTTCTAGTGTCTGGACTTCGTCTTGGTGACTTCGTCTTGGTGGTCGGTCGCACTTAACTCATTTCTTCTTCTTGATCAGTCTTGATACCAAGACATTCACCAACCAAAAACTGTGTTATTTTCTTAAGCTTTTATTTTACTTAACTATACATTTCGTGTAACTAAATATCTGACGAACATAGCGCGCGTATGCAGTGAGTTTCAGTTAAGGCAGGACATCTTCACTGCCTGACGTCCAACTGAAAACAGACCAAGAGAAGATTAACTGTCTTATATTTATAAGGCAAGTGATTATTTTCAATTGTGCATTTTAAAGGGATATTTGGTGAGGTTGAATAATGCGGAAGCCATTATCCGTGAAAGCAGAATAAATCGAATGGAAGGTATTTGGAGTTGAAACCCGATATAACATTAAAGATAAGACTTTTTTAAAAACTTATTTTGAAATAACGTTGAAAATGATCTGGCAGGTGTTTTGGTGGATAATGCACAAATGTGAACCCTTATCTAAAAATAAAATCACTTGAAAGTGCGAACCAGAGATTTCTGCTCTTCCAATAGGATAAATGCAACTCTCCTTATCTAACCAACAATGTTTAGATAGTGATATTTTAGAAGAAGGGAAGATCATAATTTCTTGTCTGTCTGTTAGATAAAAGAATGGTTTTAATTTCTCTATTTCCTGACAGGTGCACCAAAGGATACAATTAGAAAGTCATCTAAAAGAGCAGTGTTATATACTCATATATACCCACATCATACGACGGGTATGTAACCTACTTCATGCCAATTCATACATGAAATATATGAACCCCCCACTCTACTATATATATTTACCGACCCCTCATATATACCCAAATCATACTGTTCTATGCCTCTTTTTTACTTTACTTACTTCTATTCTTCTTCTGTTCTTGTGACATCTTAAGTTCTTCTTGGTCTCTTCTAGCGTCTGGACTTCTATTGGGGACTTCGTGTCTGGTTTTACATTGGGGATTTCCCTTTATCAGAAGCACTGTGTCATTGGTAGTTTTTAGATAATAACACAAGACTTCGATTTACTTAGATCATATTTTATTTCGAAATCCCCACCAGACTACCTGCGCAGATCGAGTCGGAGCGTGTATGACACGACTCACCACCGTCGTGGTTTCTCGCCGACTGACTAAAATCTATTTCTAATCTAAACCGAAAGAGGGTCTCCTCCACCGATTCTCACGGTATCCACCGGAAAGGATCAGGATGAGGTTAAGCCTTGTCAAGGCCGTGGGCTGCAACTTAATAACAGCCATTTTGATTTCTACACTATTGCACATAAATATTAGGTATCTAATAATTATGTAACAATACGACGGGTATATAACCTACTTCATGCCAATTCATATATGAAATATGTGACCCCCCCCTTCTCTACTATATATATGGGGCTGGTTTAGCTCAGTCGATACACCGTCTGCCTAGGAACCACAAGGTTCCTGGCTCGATACCAGCCCTTCGCCAACTCAGTGTATGAGTAACATAGGGATATGTGCAGTAATGTAAGGAGCTGATGGTAGGTGTGTCACTTCCACCTCAGACGCAAAAACAATCTCCTTGGTCTAGTGCTAATGAAAAGGGGATAAAATCCCTCGCTGTCTAGCTGATACCAACTTTAGGCCACCCTGACGACTTT
>CM042143.1:21561847-21604347 GCA_023376005.1 Doryteuthis pealeii
TTGAGATGATTCCCTAGTCCAAGAAGGTTCCCAAGTCCAAAAAGAAATACCTGAAGAAGGCCAGAGGACACATTGGCTGAAACGTTGTGCAGGTAACAATAAAGATGATGACAATAGTCCGAATAATACAAATAATATCAAGATATCTCTCTGATAAGATAAAGCAAGAATTCTTCCAAACTGTAGCTGTATCAGTGCTAATGTATGACTGTACCACTTGAACTTAAACGAAAAAAATAGATGGGAACTACACAAGGATGCTGAATGCTGTCTTGAAGAACTACTGGAAGCAGCACCTTACATAAACGTAAGTGTACAGTCACTTACCTTCTATCACACAAACAATCTAAATAAAATATACAAGACACACTGAACACTGCTGAAGTGTTAAGAACAAACTCATAAGTGATTTTCTTTTGTCGACACCTACACTTGGACACACCAAAGTGGATTGACGAGCAAAGACTCACATTGATCAGCTCTGTACGGATACTGGATGTCATGAGGAGAACTTGCCAGTAGTGATGACTGATAGGGATAGTTGGTGAGAAAGAGTCATGGAGATGCATGCTGTCAGTATGACATGATGATAATGATGATTTATGTATAGTTAGCTAGAATTCATTTCCTCCTTCTTAAGTAGAAAATCCAAAAATTCATTAGCCTCACACAAAATCATACACAAAAATTCTAAATTTACTATCAATCAATTTACTTACATTGACAAGCAAAGCAAAAGACATGTTTGTAATAATGAAACGAGTTATATTAAGTCAAACACATCTATGTATGCATTTCCACAAGAAAATAATTACAATCTCTTTGCGATTTTAATTTAAAAGATACTGCATTGTTGTTTTAATGAAATAAACTAGTTTGGAAGTTTTGAAATTAGTACAAGATTATTAAAACTGTTTTGAAAGTCTGTAGAATTTTCATTTAAATTCTTAGACATTTTCAAGAATTCAAAATGAACAAAGAATAAAATTAGAAAATGTCATCAAAACACATAAACATTATATCTGTCATTATTCATCTGGCAGGTGCAAATCAAAATGAAATAGATTAATAATCATAATATGAAAATATTGCAAGTAGTTTTACATTTAAAATATATCTCTAAATATGTAGATATATAAATAAAAGGGAATGTTGAAAAATACATTGTTCATTTTTTTTCCCTATCATCATTATTTCAAATTACCTGCCACCTCTCCCCGCTCCCTCCCTCTTTCTCTATGTGGGTAGAAAATGGAATTGGTTTGGGCCGGTTTGGCTCAGAGCAAGGTTCCAGGTTGGATACCGGTACTGCCCTTGCCAACTCAGTTCATCAGCTTGGGCAATCTGATCTGTATGGTAAAGCATCTAGGAGCTGACAGTAGGTGTGGCACTTCACATCAGCAAAACAATATCCCTGTTTTAGTCAAGGGTATAGACCCCCTTGCTGTTTGACTGATAGCAATAATAGGCCTCTCAACAGACGACTTTTCTCTTCATGTTAATCCCCTTGGAAAATGCATGAATCCGCCTCTTTTTCAGGTAAAATACCAGAGTAGAATGAGCTCTTTAGCCTTGATTGGTAACCAGTCTAAAAGAAGGTTAATTTATCTAAGGCAGTCTAGTAAAAGACAATTCAACACCAAAAATAATTTAAAATCTCTAGCAATATAAAAACAGACCAAGAGAAGATTAACTGGCTTAAAAACTAGAGATTTCATGTCAACACTGACCCATTAAAAATGACCAGTAACTGAAATCACAGATGTCATTTACTGCTCAAACTACAGGAACCAATGATGATAGAGATTATATATATATACAGATTGTTGCAGAAGAAATGGGACAATCAATAATATTATGTTGCTTTATATATATATATATATATATATTGCAAGCATATAAAAAAAAGTAAAAAGTAAAGTCGTCGGGGCGGCCTAATGTCAGTATAAGCCAATCAGCGAGGGAGTCTATCCCCTTTTCACTAGCGCTAGACCAATTGTTTTTGCATCTGAGGTGGAGCGCCACACCTACCATCAGCTTCTTACTTTACGGCACATGTTCCTGTGCTACTCATAACGCTGAGTTGGCGAGGACCGGTATCGAACTAGGAACCTTGTGATTTCTAGCCGAATGCTCTACAGACTGAGCTAACTCGGCCCCTTCATAGCATATAAACTATCATATAAACTATCTTCATATATTACATAGCATATATTACATAGCATATAAACTATCATATATTACATAGCATATATTACATAGCATATATTACATAGCATATAAACTATCATATATAAACTATCTTCATATATTCCATATGAACTGTTTACACTGTGTTTTACTACAAGCTCACATGTATGAGGCATCCAGTGAGTATCAAACTCACTATCCAGTAGTAATGGATTTCCCAAACTAGTTCACCCAGAGCCTTCATGTCATAATCCGGAGTCTTCATGGAACTTCAAACTGAATCTTTTATTTATTAACAAGAAGGTTCCCAAATTCAAGAAAGTTCCCGAGTCTAACTAGAAATACCTGAAGAAGGCCAAAGGGCACATCGGTCGGAAATTTGCGTAGATAACAAGGAAGATGAGGTCAATAGTCTGAATAATACAAATAATACAAAATATCAAGCCTCATCTCAAAAATTCAGAAAAAAAGATATATTAGCTAATAGAGATATTAAATAGATATATTAATATTTTATTTATATTTATTAATGTTTATATTATTTATTTATTATTTAATATTTAATTTAATATCTATTATTTAATATTCATTATTTGATATTTATTTATATCTATTAATATTATTTATAGTATAATTATCTTTTATTATATTATATATTTATATCATTATATTAATATTTAATTTAATATCTATTATTAATATTCATTATTTGATATTTATTTATATCTATTATATATTTATAGATATATAATCTTTTATTTATATTTATTAATATTTTATATTATTCATTTATTATTTAATATTTAATTTAATATCTATTATTTAATATTCATTATTTGATATTTATTATATCTATTAATATATATTATAGATATATTAATCTTTTATTTTATATTATTAATATTTATATTATTATTATTTAATTTAATTTAATCATTGATATATTTATTTATTAGATTTATTAACAGATATATAGTATTCTATTATATTTATTAATATTTATATCATTTGTTTAACATTTGATATTTAATCTAATATTTATTATTTTAATATCTATATCTAATACTTATTTATTTTTATTTATATTTATTAATAGATATATTAATAGATATGTTAATATATTATATTTAATAGATATATTAATAGATATAAAAAATGATATACTATTTAATAATACACAACATTGATTTGTTGTGAATATCTCAATTCATAATGCAGATGCCTTCCTGTGAAATCAGAAACTAAAAGTTAGTGGTAATTAGCAGTGCTTGGCCCTTTTATAATCTCCAAGTTCACATACTTGTATCTTCTTGTTGGTAGGGCTTAGAATTCATCAACTGCATCACCTGCATATCAAAAATGCTATCTTTATGCCACAAAACTGCATGAGATTTCAGTTCTGGATTCTGGGGGTGGGGGTGGAGTCATCTATATGTTGCATCTACTCCCTGGTCAACTATGACCCAGAATAGCAACACTCCACTTTGGTTCTTATTTGCGCTAGACAGGTGGTCAGAGAGGCCCCTCTGATCAATCGATTGGTCACATTAAACCCTAGCACCTATATGATTGCTATAGAATACTAAGTCCAATTACCGTCGAATTGGCAAGACGAGACGGCAAACAGTCATAACTGAATACGATTCTGAGATGCCGTAAAGACCACTGAAAAGTGGCAGGATTTATGGAGCCTCAGAGGGCCCTACAAACCAAGCAGCCAATCAGGACTCAGGGAATGGACTCACCCAAGTGCATGGGTGGACTGTTCTGAATTCCCATAAATACCAGTTGTCTTGAAACTGGTGCAGTTATGCTTGGCCAGTCACATTGCTCAAACCAATTGTTGACTGTCTAACTGACTTACTTCAATAATTGCCCCAACCCTATTGCTCTTATGGCAAGCTCCAACCCTTTTTTATCATATGGGTGCTAGAAGGCAGTGGATGAGGGTCTGCATGTCCTGTGAATGACGTTAAACTCTATCTGATAGTGATGTTCCAGTTTTGGAGGTTCGGGGAATATGGAGCACCCATTCATCACCATTGATCCCTGGTCCACTCTGAACCCGAGTGGTAGTCCCTGTTAGGGTCCTATCTATGGGTTAAATAGAAAAATGTGTTTATAAAAAGAATTGTGTATCCATTAAGAATGAATTTATTTCAAAACTTTGTCGGCATTAAATGACCCACTGAGGTTGATATACTATAACTCAATTTGTATTTAGTATAGTTTCTTGAAGTTATTATTGTTTACAAAGTACTATCACTGATTACTTGAAACCATAAAACTTCTAGCAATAATTAAAACCATATAATGTTGTATAAATAAATGATTTATACTGTGATGACAGTAGCTGCAGTTCTGGTTTAGATGTTTTCAGACAGACACAGGTTGGTATCACATTTCATTTGAGCAAACATGTTGACTATTACTTTCATCCCACATTTCACTTATATTGAACAGGATAGCCATGGCCACTATTGACGTAACACCTATACATATTGATAGGATAAAACTAATCTGTCTCACAACAGTCTAAACTCAGCTCATGATCCCTGTTAATGGGTGAACAATCCAATGCTTAGTGAATTCAGCTTTGAAGTAATAGGAATAGTCTAACAATATATGAGATGTGGGCATCCGCATATGAATCATGTGAACACCTAAGAGTGTGCTTATGCAAATTGTTTCATTCTGGTTGGGAAATTTATTTACCCTTGGCCAGAAAGTGTATATATATATATGTATGTATATATATATATATATATATATATATATATATATATAAGGGCAATTGCTTGAATTCGTGTGTCCAGAGGAAACTTTGAAAATAAAACAATTAACGACAAAGTAAATAGATATACGCATTAAATATCACTAGGGCTCAGTTTTAAAGCAAAAATAATGAAAATTTGATTTATATTTTTGTATACATTTAAAAATTAAACAACATTATAGAATAACATTAAAATCCTTCTCAGCCATTGTTGTGTTCACTTTTTATGTAAACAAATAGTAGTATTAATAGTTGCTATTATATTTCACCCTAAATAATTTACGGTGAAATATAAAATTCTTTCTAAGATTAGTTTAGATTTTTAGATTCTTTTTTTTACATTTAATATTTTAAATAAGAAACATTTTTCACAGACGTTTCATGGCTGTGCACTTTTTATTTAAAATTAAAATTTACATAGTTATGTAGTATGTACAATTATACATACTTTTTAAATTTTTCATGTTAACCATTCACATTAATATATTTTAATATTAGAAATACAAATAAAATCATGATAATTCACCTTTTGATAATCTGATGAGACAAAGAGGACAAAACCTATATAAAAGCAAACAGTAGGTGGATAGTCAACAACAGTGTTAAGGCTAGACCCTCTCTCTTCACACTAACTTTGTGCTAACAATAAACGATATTCACTAAAATTTTGTCATCTGATATCTTTTCTTCCAACATGTTTTTTTAAACATTAGCCATTTAATCTGATTCTGTGTCCAGCCACAAGTGATGATTTGAGAAACTGCCTCTACAAGCTAACAAGATGCTGGTCTAAGCTACAACACTACAAGAAGCAGTACTGAAGGATCCAAAACTGCAGAGAGAATCTTCTCAAAGCTGAATCCCATTAAAAATTACTTGAGATTAAGTATTTCACAAGATCGCTTTTCCAATTTGTCCCTCATATCAACTGAACATGAAAACAGCGGACAAGATAGTATTTGACTGAGTTATAAGTGACTTTGCTTCTGAAAAAAGCATGAAAAGTTAAAATATGATTAAAAATTTTGTTCGTTAATTTTTAAATTTTTGTTTGTCAAGTACTACTCAATGTCATTAGGAGTTTTATGGATTTTTTCCTCCAAAAAGAAGGGGACACCATTATGAATATTGACCCTCAGTAGCTTTTTACCATGGTACACACAAGTGTAGATATTTTCTTTACTTGCATATCAAAACTGAGATTAACATTACCCTGCTTTGCTTTTTTCTGATTATTCATTTTTTTTTTTTTGAAGATAAATAACTTTTCATTAAATATTAAGATTTATTTTCAAATGACAAAATAAGATTAAATAATATTAAGATTTATTTTCAAGTAACAAAATAACATTAAATAATATTAAGATTTATTGTCAAGTAACAAAAAATAACATTACATAATTTTAAGATTTATTTTCCAGTAACAAAATAACATTAAAATAATATTAAGATTTATTTTCAAATAACAAAATAACATTAAATGATATTAAGGCTTATTTCCAAGTAACAAATAACATTAAATAATATTAAGATTTATTTTCAAGTAACAAAATAACAAATAAATTAAATAATATTAAGATTTATTTTCAAGTAACAAAATAACATTAAATAATATTAAGATTTATTTTCAAGTAACAAAATAACATTACATAATTTAAGATTTACAGTAAAAATAACATTAAATAATATTAAGATTTATTTTCAATAACAAAATAACATTAAATGATATTAAGGCTTATTTCCCCAAGTAAAAAATAAGATTAAATAATATTAAGATTTATTTTCAAGTAACAAAATAACAAATAATATTAAGATTTATTTTCAAAGTAACAAAATAACATTAAAAATATTAAGATTTATTTTCAAGTAACAAAATAACATTAATAATATTAAGATTTATTTTCAAGTAACAAAATTAATAATATTAGATTTATTTCAAGATTAAAATAATATTAAGATTTATTTTCAAATACAAAATAAGATTAAAATAATATTAAGATTTATTTTCAAATAACAAAATAAGATTAAATTAATATTAAGATTTATTTTCAATAACAAATAACATTAATAATATTAAGATTTATTTTCAAGTAACCAAAATAACATTAAATAATATTAAGATTTATTTTTAACAAATAACATTAAATAATTATTAAGATTATTGTCAAGTAACAAAATAACATTAAATAATATTAAGTTTATTTCAAGTAAATAGAATATACTTATATTATTTAAGGAATTAACTTTATAACAAAAACTTATTGTTGACATGTTTATTTATCACTAAAAAGTTAAATTAAGAATTAATTAAATTAAATTAATTGGACTGTCTTCATGGGGCCACTTTATATCAGAAAATGTTTATTGAAAAACACAATAGTCACTTGTGCTCCACTTGTGACAATCCACCCCTTCCTTATTGTGGCAGGGTGGTGTAAATGTGGAAGTGTCAGTGCTTAAATTCCTGTTAGGGCCCCCAAATGTGGACAGGTCTGGCAACCAGTGGTATTAGTGGCTCAAGATGGTCAAAGGGGCCCAGGTGAAAATTCCAAGAAGCATCTGTACCAGAAACCGGTGGTTACTTTTGGTCCTCTAATCTCTGCATCTGCTGGATAATCAGCAGTAAACAAGAGAGTCTGCATGCTTCCCATGATACTCCATCTTTGGCTTTCCAGGATTTATATGAACACATGTATTGTGAGGGATTCGGTGAATTCAATGGATGGAATTGGCTCAACATGCTTCTGGCGAATGCTGCCACAAGAAAATTCACAAAGACTTGTGACTGATGAATGTTATTATCATCATGTCGCGCCAGCAGCATGAATATCCATGACAATCTCTCACCAACCTTCCCTATCATTCATTGACCGCAGGAGGTCCTCTGCATAGCATGCAGTATCCGCACAGAGCTGGTCTATGTAGGTCTTTGCTGGACGGCCCACACTAACATTTCCATGAGCTGGTTTCCACAGAAGAATATCACTTATGAGTTCATCCTTACTTCTCCAGCAGTGTCCAGCATGCCTTGTTCATCTTACTCGGATAGTTTGTGTAACAGGGGGCAGGTGGCCATATAGCTGCTTTCTTGTGGGATGCTGCTTCCACGATTTGTTCAAGATCACATGCCACATCCTTGTGCAGTTCCCATCCAGTCTATTTTCCAGGTGCCTCGTCAAGTTCCAAGTGGTGCAGCCATACAACAGCACTGTTACCACTATGGCCAGGAAGAATTGTCACTTCAACTTGTCGGTGAGGTCTTCCATATAACTCACAGTCTGTATATAGCCGACCATGCCTTCCATATGTGCGCATTAACATCACTTTCTGTAGATGAGATATTACTACCTAGGTATGTGAATTATTCTACTGGCTTTAGAGGCTCACTGTCAAGTGTGGAGGTGTCACCTTTCTTTTTAAAGCACATGAACTCTGTTTCTGCATTTTATAAAGATGACTGGATGATGAAAAGATCAGATAACTGAAAAATAACATAACAAATGAATGATAGTGGAAAAAGAGTATAAAACCTGATGATATTACAACACCTACAAGAGCAAGGAAACACTTAGCATGTTACACTGTTATATCTTACTTAATAGAGGCTAGCAGCTTTCCAATTACTTTAACATGAACATGTGGGTTCATTAACCCAAATCCTGATTAAATCTATTGGTTTCATTATGACAATTACAATTTGATATATATGATGCTAACTCAATTGTATATATAAAGATGTGAGAGCCTCTGTGGCAGACAGTGTTCAGGACCTTGATTAGATTTAGAGACACAGTAAAACGCTGATTTCCAAGGTCGTCCTTTCTCTTCTTCAAGTCAATTATGTAAGCATTCTATTTGAATTAAGAAACACATNACACATACACACTAAAACAAGAAAATTCACATTTAAACTTAAACAAATGAACTCATACATAGAAATAGATACAGTACTCTCTTCTAGATCTTCACAACATTTTATACTGATGTCTATAATGTTTTTATATCTTTTCAATATTTGTAACAGATGTAACAGATGCCATACCCTTTTCCATTCTCAACATTTGTAACAGATGTAGCAGATGCCATACCTTTTCCATTCTCAATATTTGTAACAGATGTAACAGATGCCATACCCTTTTCCATTCTCAACATTTGTAACAGATATAACAGATGCCATACCCTTTTCCATTCTCAACATTTGTAACAGAATAAACAGATGCCATATCTTTTTCTATATATTTTCTACATCTGTAACTGTTATTATTTTAGTGGCCATCGATTAGGATTCAAGCAAGAGCACTTGTCCAGCGGAGATCTTTTGTCTTAAGCAGAACATAGTTTCGATTTACGGATAAGAATCTTTGGTTGTACCTTGGTGCTCCTCAGTATTGCAAGTCCTTCGTCAACAATGAAAATGGACATCTCTCAGTATTAGTGATTAAGTAGACAACCAGCACACACATCTGGGCTGTTAATTGGCTGAGGTTTGAACAATGTGACCTCACTTAGTCTATAAATTTAAGTGGTGTATTGTAGCACGGCTTATATCCAACAAAATAATCCAACAGTAACAGATTTAACTGTCACCATGTATTTCCTGTATCGTTTTATAGCTTTGCAACATTTCTAACAGATGTCATACACTTGTCTGTATCTTGTATATCACAAAAGACAGCTGTATGGCACTTGCCTCCTATCACATAAACCTTCTAAGTAAGATATGCTGGACATTACAGGAGAAGCAAGGATAAATTCATCAGTGATGTTCGGTAGACATCCACAAATGGACACACCAGTGTAGGCCAACTAAAAAAAACTACATCAATCAGCTCTGTGGCAATGGCCAATAGGGATGGTTGTGTGAGAGAGTCATGGGTATCTGTGCTGTCAGCATGAAGTGATGATGAGGAGAAATAATAGATCCAGATATTTTGGGTCTTGAAAAAGAGTAAATTTTTTTTAAAAATTGGTAGTGGTTCACTTATGGGTTGCATAGCACATCTTATTATAATGGAGATTGTGGGTTTTTCTGTCTGTAACCGAAACTATATTACTATTCAAGTCATAATTTCTTTGTTATTTACATCACAATCTCCATGATTTTATTTTTCATTTAAACCCAATTATTAGTAAAATTGTTTTACATCATTAAGACTGTTGACCATATCTACATCTAATAGCATGCAATGGTATTTATATATACAACAAAATAGCGGTTCACAGTGTGAAGGGAAGGCTAATTTGCATATTGATCTTAAATATTTGATTTTAATAATATATGCTTAGTATTATTGATTTCTATTGTTTGGTTTTATTTTAATGAATATGAGCAAAAATCTCTGGGATAAATCTTAAAAGAAATCCATTAACAAGAAGAAATAACTAATATTATTTTACTTCCTATTTTAACTAAATAGTAAATTAGGAAAATTTACCAATGAAAAACGGGATATCCCTCCCCAACCTTCCTATCATTCATTGACCGCAAGAGGTCCTCTGCAAGGTATGCAGTATCTGCACAGAGCTGGTCTATGTAGGTCTTTGCTGGACGGCCCACACTAACATTTCCATGAGCTGGTTTCCATAGAAGAATGTCACTAATGAGTTCATCCTTACTTCTCCAGCAGTGTCCGGCATGCCTTGTTCATCTTACTCGGATAGTTTGTGTAACAGGGGGCAGGTGGCCATATAGCTGCTTTCTTGTGGATTGCTTCCACGATTTGTTCAAGATCACATGCCGCATCCTTGTGCAGTTCCCATCCAGTCTATTTTCCAGGTGCCTCGTCAAGGTCCAAGTGGTGCAGCCATACAACAGCACTGATACCACTATGGCCAGGAAGAATTGTCACTTCAACTTGTCGGTGAGGTCTTCCATATAACTCACAGTCTGTATATAGCCGACCATGCCTTCCATATGTGCGCATTAACATCACTTTCTGTAGATGAGATATTACTACCTAGGTATGTGAATTGTTCTACTGGCTTTAGAGGCTCACTGTCAAGTGTGGAGGTGTCACCTTTCTTTTTAAAGCACATGAACTCTGTTTCTGCATTTTATAAAGATGACTGGATGATGAAAAGATCAGATAACTGAAAAATAACACAACAAATGGATGATAGATAGATAGATAGATATATTCGACAAGTAAATGTATTTGGGGGGGGGGTTGCCTCTTTTTTTGTCGTAATTCTTGTTTATTTAAACTAAAAACAAGACATTAAACAAACATGAATAAAAAAAATCTTAGTATTTAAAGTAATATAGATAAATATGAACAAATTGAGATAGATAGATAGATATGAAGATGGATAGTTTTGAATAGACTGAGCTGGGTCGTTATGTTAATAGTCACTGGGTAGCAATTTTTGAGGCAGGAGACTGGGATACACTTCCTCATAAATTGCCATATGAGTTAGAGGAGCAATTTATTCTTTGTTGGGATAGCAAGTTTCTTAGTACAAGGGGATTCTAGGCTGGTCCTATCCTCTAACAGTAGTTTGTTGTAGAGTTCAGGTTCCGTATGAGAGCTAGAAGGGTGATAATAGGGGAAATCATGATACCTCCTAATGGTAACGTATCACTAAGGCTAGGATATTCTTAGTGGCAGATAGTGGCATGATAGTGGAAAAACATCACTTTCTGTGGATGAGATATTACTACCTAGGTATGTGAATTGTTCTACTGGGTTTAGAGGCTCACTGTCAAGTGTGGAGATGTCATCTTTCTTTTTAAAGCACATGAACTAGTTTTCTGCATTTTATAAAGACAATTGGATGATGAAAAGATCAGATAACTGAAAAATAACACAACAAATGAATGATAGTGGAAAAAGAGTATAAAAGCTGATGATATTACAACACCTACAAGAGCAAGGAAACACTTAGCATTGTTACACTGTTATATCTTACTTAATAGAGGCTAGCAGCTTTTCCAATTACTTTAACATGAACATGTGGGTTCATTAACCCAAATCCTGATTAAATCTATTGGTTTCATTATGACAATTACAATTTGATATATATGATGCTAACTCAATTGTATATATAAGATGTGAGAGCCTCTGTGGCAGACAGTGTTCAGGACCTTGATTAGATTTAGAGACACAGTAAAACGCTGATTTCCAAGGTCGTCCTTTCTCTTCTTCAAGTCAATTATGTAAGCATTCTATTTGAATTAAGAAACACATACACACTAAAACAAGAAAATTCACATTTAAACTTAAACAAATGAACTCATACATAGAAATAGATACAGTACTCTCTTCTAGATCTTCACAACATTTTTAACTGATGTCATAATGTTTTTATATCTTTTCAATATTTGTAACAGATGTAACAGATGCCATACCCTTTTCCATTCTCAACATTTGTAACAGATGTAGCAGATGCCATACCCTTTTCCATTCTCAATATTTGTAACAGATGTAACAGATGCCATACCCTTTTCCATTCTCAACATTTGTAACAGATATAACAGATGCCATACCCTTTTCCATTCTCAACATTTGTAACAGATATAACAGATGCCATATCTTTTTCTATATATTTTCTACATCTGTAACTGTTATTATTTTAGGGGCCATCGATTAGGATTCAAGCAAGAGCACTTGTCCAGCGGAGATCTTTTGTCTTAAGCAGAACATAGTTTCGATTTACGGATAAAGAATCCTTTGGTTGTACCTTGGTGCTCCTCAGTATTGCAAGTCCTTCGTCAACAATTGAAAATGGACATCTCTCAGTATTAGTGATTAAGTAGACAACCAGCCACACATCTGGGCTGTTAATTGGCTGAGGTTTGAACAATGTGACCTCACTTAGTCTATAAATTTAAGTGGTGTATTGTAGCACGGCTTATATCCAACAAAATAATCCAACAGTAACAGATTTAACTGTCACCATGTATTTTCCTGTATCGTTTTATAGCTTTGCAACATTTCTAACAGATGTCATACACTTGTCTGTATCTTGTATATCACAAAAGACAGCTGTATGGCCACTTGCCTCCTATCACATAAACCTTCTAAGTAAGATATGCTGGACATTACAGGAGAAGCAAGGATAAATTCATCAGTGATGTTCGGTAGACATCCACAAATGGACACACCAGTGTAGGCCAACTAAAAAAAACTACATCAATCAGCTCTGTGGCAATGGCCAATAGGGATGGTTGGTGAGAGAGTCATGGGTATCTGTGCTGTCAGCATGAAGTGATGATGAGGAGAAATAATGAGATCCAGATATTTTGGGTCTTGAAAAAGAGTAAATTTTTTTTAAAAATTGGTAGTGGTTCACTTATGGGTTGCATAGCACATCTTATTATAATGGAGATTGTGGGTTTTTCTGTCTGTAACCGAAACTATATTACTATTCAAGTCATAATTTCTTTGTTATTTACATCACAATCTCCATGATTTTATTTTTCATTTAAACCTCAATTATTAGTAAAATTGTTTTACATCATTAAGACTGTTGACCATATCTACATACTAATAGCATGCAATGGTATTTATATATACAACAAAATAGCGGTTCACAGTGTGAATGGGAAGGCTAATTTGCATATTGATCTTAAATATTTGATTTTAATAAATATATGCTTAGTATTATTGATTTCTAATTGTTTGGTTTTATTTTAATGAATATGAGCAAAAATCTCTGGGATAAATCTTAAAAGAAATCCATTAACAAGAAGAAATAACTAATATTATTCTTTACTTCCTATTTTAACTAAATAGTTAAATTAGGAAAATTTACCAATGAAAAACGGGAGTAACGGAAAATGATGGAACAGTTCATTTCAAAGTTGTTCTATTTTCCGATTATACCCCCTCTGTTCCAAATATTTTTATCTGAATTCTTATTCAGTTTCATTAGCCTTTCTAATTTAACATGATATTTTATCATATTAAAACTTAAATACTTGCACCCGGAGGGTGCATATATTTGCTAGTATAAGTAAAAATCAAATCATTATAGAATAGACTATTCTATATTTTCTTGCTAAAAAGCCAACCAACAATCCTTCCAGCTATGGCTAAATTGTAGGAATAAGAAAAACTCTGAATTCAAACCAAAGAGGATCTCTTCTTGTTAGTCAATCTACTTTGAGGGACACTCCCTTTTTTTTGATGGGGAGGGCTGTCTTATCTTTCTGTAGAGGATACAGTCAGCATATTCTAAGCCCCACAGAAGGGGGGATCAGGTTATGGATTTAGAATTATTTCCTGTTAGTTTCCAAGACTGCTTGGCCTACCCAGTCTGGTTTACCATACTATTTTAATGCATAGACGGAGGTGAAATACAAATGCATGCAAATGAATGAGGTAGCCTATTCATTTTGTAATGTAGTGTAAAATAATTAGAATTCAAAAAGTTAACATTTGATTTTGAAGAGCTAATTCTCAATCTCTGGGGAGTGTTGAGTACACCTTTATCACCATTACTTCCAGGTCGACTCTGACCAGGAATGGTTGTATCTGTTACGGTCCCATCTATAGATTAAATTATCTTCCTTGAAAATGTCACCACTCATTTCTTCTAATAGATTACCTGAATTTTACTTATACAAGCTTCTGGACAAAGATGCAGTGTTTTTTTTTGGTCTGTTTTTTTCTTTACTTATTTTAAAAACATTTTTTTACTGTATGTTATATTGGTAAATATACTTGTCTTTGGAAGATGGTATTTGACATTTCTAATAACGACAACGTCTCTGAGGTTTCTGCGATTTGCCAAAAAGAAACGAGTAAGAGGGAGATATTTTCTTCCCCCTCAAATGCAGATGATTCAATCACTGGTTCCATAAACTGGTTTGGTCATGTGGGCGCTATTCATGTTGCATATTTTGGCCAAGAATAGCCTGGCGGGGCCGATCCCTCTCCAGGTCTACAACTGGTTTGAATTCAGAGTTTTCCTTCTCTATACTAGTTGCAATACCAAGGTTAAAGAGAAGACTCTTGTAGCTTCTTTTGTCTCTGAATAAATTCTTTTTTTTTTCTTTACCCATCACGTTATGCCTTGAAGTTTATTGTTCCATTATTGTAACACATATTCTCACAACTTACATTGATTGATACATGATTATTTATTCAATTATTGAGTAATCATTGTTTGTATCCAAGCATCGTTTCTGTGTGGCAGGGGATTTGCATATTATCATAACCTGGCACAGTACTCAAAGACATTCCTGCACTTTGGAGACCAGCAAAAGTTAATTATCCCAAAAGACATTTCTCAGAATGTAACTACACCTGTGAATTATCAATGACATCTTTCAAAAATATTCTTAGCTACAAAGCATACAAATCTAATTCCTGTGTAAAGCACAATCAGCAAATTATTGTTTGGCAGTCTTCAAAGAAAATTGCATAGCAGAGGGTACTGAAAAATTCTCACCTGACTAAGATGAACTTTTCTTATTTTTTAATTCTAATTTTTTTTTTAGATTCTTATTGATTTTTTTTAAGTTTTAAAACTGTGTTTGGCTTGGGTTTTTTTCTTTAATGACTTTAATAGCTAGTGAGGGGATTCTTACCTTTCCCATAGGTATTAGTCTGAAAGTAAATGTAATAGCAACCTGACCAAGATGGACTTTTCATTTTTTTAATTCTAATTTCTTAAAATTCTTATTGAGTTTTTTTTTAAGTTTTAAAGAAAGTTATAAAACTATTTGGTTTGATTTTTTACTTTAATGACATATCAACCTTTGTGGGTAATTTAATGCCAGAGCCATCCTTGTAGAAGTACACGAGTGATACTTCTTAACCAATAGCTGGTGAGGGGATTCTTACCTTTCCCATAGGTATTAGTCTGAAAGTAAATATAATAGCAAGATTGGAGTTTTAGATTCTTATTGAGTTTTTTTAAGTTTTAAAGAAATTTGTAAAACTGTGTTTGGTTAGGTTTCTTTCTTTAATGACATATCAACATTTGTGGGTTATTTATTGCCACTCATCCTTAGAAAATTGTTAGTGGGTCTTTCTACACTATAAAATGTTCTTGTTAATGTCCTTTAACAGGGTTAAAGCTCAAAGGTGCAAGGCTCAATTAGAAAATTGTTAGTGGGTCTTTCTACTCTATAAAATTTTCTTGTTAATGTCCTTTGACAGGGTTAAAGCTCAGAAGTGTAAGGCTCAATTAAAAAATTGTTAGTGGGTCTTTCTACTCTATGAAATAAATTCAAAGTAAGTGGGTTTTGAAATTTCATTTTCTATAGAAAGCATTGGCAAATTATTTAGTATCTCTTGGGAAATTGTTAACCATGGGTGTGTTTTAATCAGTTTAAGTTTTGAAACAACTTATTTCCCATGTGCACAGGGCCCAATTATTTGAACAAATCATTCAAATTGGCTTATAAAACTTGGGAACTCTTGGGAAAGGCATAAATCCATTTCTTCTCACCCCCCCCCCAGCTAGGGGTAAATAGTAAGGCTTACTGAGTGCTTTAGTCTTGATTAGGCAACCAGTCTAGGAAAAGGAAAACTCTGAATTCAAACTAGCTTTACTCTGCTTAAAAATGGTCCTTGTGTTATATCCTGACTGTAGCAGAGGGGTTGGGTAAATACATATTTCATGGCTCTTGGCCAAGTTGAGAATTTTTCAGCACCTCTCCAAATTAGTTATTCCCCCAGTGGTATTCCAAAAATAAGTGGTGGTCTATTTTAGTATAAACAGACAATTGATCTTCAGACTTATCTGTATATAGGACTGAGCAAAATATTATAAAAGACCAACTGATGCCCATACAACAAATCTCCTCACCACAAATTTTATTCAAAGGAAGAGCAAGAGATGATACAGACTGGCATAAACTTCATGAGGAATCTTATTACCAATTTAGATTTTGCCAGAATATTAATGGTTCAGCAGTTATTTCTTCATTTAAAAACTGGAATTTATTAACTTTGATGCCAAAAATGGTCTGACTTTAAATGACTATCTTTGGGGATGAAAGAACGAAAATGTTTTCCTGCAAATGTATTCAATCAAGAAAATTACATTCATAAATCCTATGTTTATCATGTTATTATCATTACTGTTCACATTCAAAATATCACTCATTTAATATATATAGAGTGGTGATAAAAATTACATAGCATCTTTTTCTTTGTAAATAAATCTCTGTGTAGTTGAAAACATTGGTCATTTGATAGATATTATGGATCCACAATCATAATGGCTAGGCTGCTGAACTGCGACATCGTAGTAAACGGGTTCGAACTCCAGTTGTGCTATAGTGTTCACTTTTGGACTAATACCCTTGGGAAAGGTGTGAATCCCCACTCATCTACTCAGCTATGGGTTATTAATAGTGCCACTACTGTTCTTATACGAGGATGGCTTTAGCATTAAGTAATCCACAAAGGTTGATATGCCATTAAACAGCGTAACGAAACCTTTGATATCATGAGACGGTTTTTCCTCATTCTTTTTGTGTGTATGCAGAGACTGAGAGGGGAGGACAGACAGATAGACACATTTGTTTTGATAAAAATTACATAGCATCTTTTTCTTTGTAAATAAATCTCTGTGTAGTTGAAAACATTGGTCATTTGATGGATATTATGGATCCACAATCAGTTCACAGTAATTTCAAAGAGTCAAAGTAAATATGATTGAAAGAAAATCTTATCAATCTTATTTTTATTCAAAAAAAGAAAGTTTGGTATGTACGTGTCGACTTATAACTCAGAATCTAGATGTTATTCAGATTCAAAATCTTGCATACATCTTGACATCCTTATAACTAAGAAACACATCAAATTTGGATATTGATTTTTACTGATTAATTAATTACAAAAATCAAACAATTTGTGATAGCTCCTGCTGCTAATTTTTTAAAAATTCGCTGACTGCTGCCTATATTCAGCAGTGATTCAAAATGCCACAGCAGCTGCTAATTTGAAGTTGACAAATTCATGTCCTAATCGTTTCAGCTCGGAATTTCTCACTTATCATCGGTTTAATCTTAGAAATATTTATTTGGTTAAAAAGACAATAAAATAATCTTTGTAAATATCTAATTTGTATGTGGTTTTACCGATTGAATTATTTTTTTTACTGTGAAGTAAATAACAATAATAAGCGAAAACATTTAATCTAACGATTAATAATAACTCAGTCTTGTTTAATATATAGAGTGGTGATAAAAATTACATAGCATCTTTTTCTTTGTAAATAAATCTCTGTGTAGTTGAAAACATTGGTCATTTGATGGATATTATGGATCCACAATTAGTTCACAGTAATTTCAAAGAGTCAAAATAAATATGATTGAAAGAAAATCTTATCAATCTTATTTTTATTCAAAATTTGTTCAGTTTTTAAAATAAGTGGCTTTTGCGCTATCAAAACGAGGCACAGTTAGCGTAATGGTTATTGACATAGGAAATGGAATCAGCAACACATGTTCAAATGCTGGACGTGGCTGTTTGCATTTCACTTTGTACTAATGCTCTTGGGAAAGGCATGAATCTATTTGCCCAGATATGAGTAAATAGTATGTATTTACCAACCCAAGCAGGATGTGACGCATGGTCGATTTTTAAGCAAAGTTTAACAAGTTAGAATTACTTTTGCCTAGACTGATTTCCATGTCAAAGTTAAAGAATCTAGTCTGCCCTATTATTTACACATAGCTGGAGAGAGAATAATTGGATTTGTACCTTTCCCAAGGGTATTAGGACTGTTCATTTTTTATGGTGATAACCATTACACCAAAATCATTATGAGTAAATAGTAGGGTAGACTGGGTTGTTTAGCCTTGGTAAGGTAACACATCTAAGGGAAGGGAAATTCTTAATTCCAACCAGCTTTACTCCGCTTAAAAATTGACCTAGTGTTGCATCAGTGGCAAAGAGTTTGGGTAAATGCATAGCATAAATAAATATTAATGACTTTTAGGTCGTGTTAGTAGGGGAATCCATTGTTACATACTGGCATCAATTTCCAATATGTTATATAGCGGTTTCTTCAAATTCACGCGGCTAAATCGCTGTACGTTAGTAGTCGTTGTGGGTATATATGGTCATGTGGCAAAGTATGTAGTAGCTTAATAAAATCACAACACATGGGTATTGTAAAAACATTTATTTCTTTTCCTCAGCTGGTGGGTGGCGAGCGCTGACAATGACCACTGCTACTGCTGGGATGGTGAGGTAAAGGCGTGCCTGGTGGCGTCTTACCGCCCTTGGCCACGACGGACTGTGTCGTCGGTCGCTCCTTGTGCTCTGTTCGCCGTCCGCTGTTGACTGACATCGGTTCGAACCCTCAGGCCTTTTATATTGATAGGTACTCCTATGCATCTTTATCTTTTGATCTGATAATGGGGCATTTTTTATATATTTCTTTATCTTCTCCCTGCATCTTTGACCGGAAAGCCTCGCTTCCGTTTTTTAACTTCCTTGTTCGCTTTTACCGGGGAAAAAGTCCTTTGTAATTTTTTCATATTTTCTTTGTTTAATTTAACCGGAAATTCCTATTTCCGTTTGTACAATATACCAACACCAACAATCTTACTTGGATTTGGATACAGGCAAGAGCAACGTTTTATGGAAAAATAACAGTTACCATCATGCAGTAAGTTATTCCTTTCATTTCATGGATACGGTTCAAGGAAAGGGTAGAGACTTAAGTGTTCTTCCAGAACTTGCTAAAACAAGGTTGAAGACAACATTGTATTGTCTTTGGAACTCTAACTTCTAGTTTTGAATTCAGAACTGTCCTTTTGCTAGACTGTTTGCCCACCAAGGCTAGAAAGCTCAGTTTGCCATATTAATTACTCACAGATGAAAGCAGAAGAAAAGAGATGGATTCATGCCCTTTCTAAAAACTAAAGTGCAAATTTGGTCTGAATTTGAATAAGATTTACAAATTTCATTTCCCTTGCTGATAACCATTACAACAGCCATTCATTTAAGCATAAACTTTATCTTTGCAGGAAATGGAATCAATGACCTGAGTTAGAATCCTGGATGAAGCTGTTTGCTTTTCACGTTGTGCTAAAACCCTTGGGAAAGACATGAATACATATAATCTCCCCACAATTATAAGTAAATAGTATGTCATACTGGACTCTTTAGCCCTTAGACTAAATTCAAACCAGCTGTACTCTGTTTAAAAATTGGGTAATGAATGAGGAAGTGCGTCCCGGTTCCTGCCTCAAAAATTGCTACCCGGTGACTTTCAAAATAACAACCCCAGCTCGTCGTAATTCTTGTTTATTTATTGTAAGTTGTTGTAATTCTTGTTTAGATATGAAGATGGATATATAGTTTTGAATAGACTGAGATAGATAGATGGATAAACAAAAAAAATAATATAGATAGATACGAACAAATGGAGATAGATAGATATTTTCGACAAGTAAATGTATTTTGGGGGGGGTCGCTTCTTTTTTTGTCGTAATTCTTGTTTATTTAAACTAACACCAAGACATTAAACAAACAAGAATAAAAAAATCTTAGTATTTAAAGTAATATAGATAAATATGAACAAATTGAGATAGATAGATAGATAGATGGATAGTTTTGAATAGACTGAGCTGGGTCATTATTTTAATAGTCACCGGGCAGCAACTCTTGAGGTAGGAGACCGGGACGCACTTCCTCATAAATTACCAAAAATTGTATACGGGCTGGTTAAATACATACACCCACACCTCTTCAAAAATAAATGAAATAAAAATTAAGCTTTTATAATGGTCTCAAACAAGTACAATTCAAACTAAACATATGGATAGGCATGATTTTACACGAATATATATATTGACCAACCATGATACTTATGCTTCACTATGAACATTTTTTTATTTTCTATTTTATTATAAAACAAATTTAAAGCAACTACCTTCATTAATGATTTCATTCTACAATATAATGAATAAAAAAAATTAAAAAAACATTTTTACCATAATGTATAGATTAATTTTATTTACTTTCACTTTCACTATCAAATTCATTTAAAATGATAAATTACATCCAAGGAAAATTATTAATGAATAAAAAAAACTACATTAAAAGAATACAATGCGTCTACTTTAATTTCAATTGTCATGTTAATGTACTAAAATTATGAATAAAAAAATCATGAATCCTAATATTCATAAATTCATTTTTAATTTAAAAGGAACATACATTATAGACATTTACATACTAAAATCAATCTTGATTAGAAAAAGTATGAATTATTACAAGGTGTTTAAAAAAATGTGATATCATTAAGACATACAGAGTATTACAAAAATTGATATCATTTCCTAATCACATAAATAGACAAATTCTCATTCAAATGATCTCAAATTTTAGCGGCACAACTTAGAATTCTATGTTTCATTTTTCATTTTTTTTTCTCTACAAGTATAGACATGCCATTCACTAGAAAAGAAAAGGCATTTAAACATTAAACATAGGATTTTGAGTTGCTGTTAAAATTTGAGATCATTTGAATCAGTTGCTGTTAAAATTTGAGATCATTTGAATAAGAATTAGTATACAAAAATTTATCAATTTTTCTGAAAGACCCTATATATTAAAAGTTAACAATTATATTTCAAAATAAATTTGAAATGTATAAAAGATGCAAACATATGCTTTGTGTTTAATAAGAATTAATATCTCCTGTTTTATTTATGAAATAATACTGTCCCTAATATTTTGACAAAACATCAAGTTTGATAACACTGTAATTATAATAGTTATCAAGAAAAAAAGTGAATAATTAAAAAAAAAGAAAAGAGACTGCTTATCAGAAGAATAGGATTTATTATGAATAATAAAATAATCAATTATCATGATAAGATTGAAGATGAATAATAGGATACTGTTATTAATCATGAGAGGAATTTTAAAGCAAAATATGCAAATTAGCTAACGGCATTCTAAAAAGAACAGTTAACTTTGTTAAGTTATATACCAGTCTATATAGAAAATTGTTTGATGCAAAAGACACAGTTGTTATGGCAACACAAATTTATGTAGAAAACAGACATATATATATATATACATATATATACATATATATATACATATATATATATATGTATATATATATATATATATATATATATATATATATAATATGCGAATGAAAAAAGATTGCAAGAAAATGTGCTTGATGTTACTAAAGCAGAGCAGAATAACAACACAGAAAAATGTCAAATCATTATCTCTAGAGGTCTGATGCCTTTTCTTCTAAGCAAAGGTTAAAAATTGCAGCTCTTGAAAAATAACCATTATAACCTTCCCAGAAGAAAAACAAATGACATAACAAACGATTGGAACTAATATCCAAACGTAGGCACAAAAACAAATACTTATCAAGCACCCTAAAAACTAATGCCTTCACAGACGAAGATAAATTCTTAAAAACTTAAAACTTAAAAACTTTCATTATCTTCTTCTTCTTCTTCTTCTTCTTCTTCTTCTTCTTCTTCTTCTTCTTCTTCTTCTTCTTCTTTCATCATCTTCTTCTTTCATCATCTTTTTTTTCTTCTCCTTCTTTCATTATCTTCTTCTTTTTCTTCTTCTTTCATCTTCTTCTTTTCTTCTTCTTCTTCCTTCTCCTTCTTTTCATTCTTCTTCTTCTTCTCCCTCTTCTTCTTCTCCCCCCTCCTCCTCCTCTTCTAAATAAATTAATAAAAATAGATAACTAAGCAGGATGAAAAAAAAAAAAATTTAAAAAAAAATAATAATAATAATAATAATAATAATAAAAAAAAACACCAAAACAAATTAAAATCAATAGAAGAAATAAAGTAGAAAATTGCAAGCTTGATATAACAGTAGGCTAGAATGCCCTCCCCAGAATCTCACACAAAGAAAACCAGCCTTCCCATAATGCTCCACAAACTAGACTATTCTCACAATGAATCAGGAAAAACAAGTACACAAATAATCGAGTTGGTTTGAAAATTGCATTGGTGAAAAGCTGTCAGTTATTAATCACTGTTGTCTTTATGTCTTCACTTATATATACACGCTCTATCAATGATATTCAGCACTTTTTTTAATAATATAGCAAATTACATTATTAATATATATATATATATATATTATATAATAATATATATATATATAAAGGCTGGCTTAGCTCAGTCGGGCAAGCATTCGGCTAGTAATCACAAGGTTTCAGGTTTGATACCAGCCCTTGCCAACTGAGCGTATGAGTAGCACAGGGATCTCTTGGTAAAGTGAGGAAGTTTATGGTAGGTGTGGCGCTCCACCTTAGACACTAAAATAAACTCCTTCGTCTAGAGCTAGTGAAAAGGGAATAGACTCCCTCGCTTTCTGGCTTATAACAATATTAGGCCGCCCCGACAATATATATATATATATATATAATATACATATATATATATATATACATGTATATATATATATACATGTATATATATATATATATATATATATATATATATATATATATATACACACAAAGTGTGTAAACAAAGTATTGAGATTTTTTGTACTTTTTGACACACCTTGTTTTCTGAAATACAAATGTGTCAAAAAGTACAAAAAATTTCGATACTTTTTTGACACACCTTGTGTATATATATGTACATATATATGAGGGTAATCCTAAAGTAAGGTCTCCAAAGCAATGCAGACACAAGAAACCTGTTCATGCGGCTGTTGGAAACACTGTTGTGATTGGTGTGCATGCACCTGCACATTCCCTTGTGTGCACCTTATTGACACACTCAGTATTCTGATGAACCTCCCGATTGTCACCACTGCCAAGTGTGAAGTTCACACAGTTATTTGGTTTTTGAATGCAAAAGGCATTAAACCAATTGAAATTCATTGCCAATTAATAGAAGTGTATGGCTAGTCTTGCATGGATGTCCAAAACGTCTGCAAGGTGTGCCAGAACAATAACAAGGTTCAACACTTCTCCATGGACATGTCGTCTTGGTGGTTTGACATGGGCATACAAAAACTGCCGCAGTGCATACAAAAATGCAACAAACAAAATGGTGATTATATAAACATCATTGACAAAAAACAATTAATGTTTCTGTGATTTCTGAATATTTTGGAGGCCTTACCTTTGGGATTACCATCATATATATGAGATTCAGCCAATTTATATTAATATAAATATCTATTTATTTGTCAAATAGTAAATTATTCATAAAGTACAAATCCCAGATGGCTTTCACGTAATCAGGTCATTGTTTCAATTATAAATTTATTTAAATAAATCAATAAGTATCCCATACTATATGCATCCTAATTCTTATGTTAAAATTCCTTAAAAATAAAAATAAAAGTAAAATATTTTAATCCTAACCCTGCTATGTGTGACTAAAGTTGAATTTCTAATACCATGCTGTCTTTAACAAGAGCTGAATTCTCAGCTCAGTGCCATGTGCAAATATTGTCAAATTTTCAGACTGAAATTCTGAGACATTGGTCTATATATTCCTATCCCCTGGGGATTTTTACTGAAAGGTTTACCCTTATTTTCACACCAAGTTTGAATATTTTTGCGATATTTTTCCTTTAGATTTTTGCTGTAAATTCTTATCCCACCCAAGTAGGAAAAAGAAAGTATGGATGTAGGGAATGTAAGGATGGAAAATACAAGCTTTGCACCCCCACCATGTGTCTTTCAGAGTATTGCATTAATAAATATCACATAGTCAAGTATTACTGATGCTAATTATTGAAAAAGACAGAAAAAACAAGAACAAGACAAGGAATTTACCGATTTTATACGGAACATTTTCATTTTCATTTTGTTATTTTAATAACATTTCATAATATTTACATTGATTATCATATTTTATATGTATTTGCCAGTCGGTTGAATTTGATCCAATTTTCTGGCTAGCTTGACTGGAAAGAAAAGATAAATAAAATCTTTCCTTTCAATCACTGACACATAGCATACTGGATAAAGGTGTTGGGTTAAGACAGTTCTAAGTCACAGTTATCTCTAGGCTGCAGGTTCAATCCTGGTCAGGGGCACCAGTAACATAGAATAATAATTAACACAGCTTAACACCTATACCCCACCTATGGTTAGCGAGAACAGGATACCCCAGTGGATTGGATAAAGGGTTGGGTTCAAAGTTCCGTGATGGCTCCCAATTATGACAAGAAGGTTCCCGATTATGGCGAGAAGGTTCCTTAGTTCAAAAAGAAGGTTCCCACGTTTGGAAAGTTCCTGAGTCCAACAAGAAATACCTGAAGAAGGCCAGTTGTACAGATAACAATAAAGATGAGGACAATAGTCCAAATAATACTACCTATTTTTGCTTTCTTTTTCAAGGATAAGAAAAAAAGCAACAATATTTTCATCTAAGCAACAGAGACAACTTCTGTTGCATATACTAGGTGTGTCAAAAAAGTATCGAGATTTTGGTACTTTTTGACACATCTTGTATTCTGAAAAATTAACATTCCATTCATTCTTCATTTCTATCTTGGTAGATACAGCTTTATAATCAGTACTTTTTGACACACCTTGTATTTGAAAAAAATTAACATTACATTTATTGTTCATTCCTATCTTGGTAAATACATCTTCAATCTCAATACTTTTTTGACACACCTTGTATGTTTTACCAACCCCTCCGCATGAGCAGGATGTGAGACAAGGTCAATTTTTAAGTGGATTTTAACAGGTTTGAATTTAAAGTTTTCCTTTTCCTAGACCGGTTGCCATACATTAAAGAGCCTAGTCTGTCCTATTATTTATCTATATCTGGTGGGAGAATAGTTGGATTCATGCCTCTTTCAAGAATGTGAAATGCAAACAGCCTCATCTCTTGAACAAGAGATGCCATGTTCATTTCCTATGATGATGATGATGATGCCTCCACAAGAAATGTGCACAACTCAAAAGAAGGAAGATGTCAGCCTATAAGAAAGCCCTGAGGAAGATGGCAGCAAAAATAATAACAGTAAGAACCCATCTCCTCTCCTCACCTCTCTACTCACTATTAATACCCGATATGCAAACGGGTATATAACATTTTGAAGTTGGATTTAATTCAAAACAATACAATAGATATAAAGAATATAGAGTGTAAGAATAAAGAATAAAAGAATAATATAATAATGAATAAGAAATAAAGAATAAAGAATATTAGAATAAAGAATAGAATAAGAATATTAGAATAAAGAATAAGAAGAATATTAGAATAAGAAGAATAAGAATAAAGAATAAAGAATATTAGAATAAGAATAGAATAAAGAATATTAGAATAAAGAATATTAGAATAAGAAATTAGAAAAAAAGAATATTAAAAAAGAATAAAGAATATTAGAATAAAGAATAAGAATAGATATTAGAATAAAGATATTAGAAAAAGAATATTAGAATAAAGAAATAAAGAATAAAGAATAGAATAAGAATAAAGAATAGAAAAAGAATAGAATAAAGAATATTAGAATAAAGAATATTAGAAAAGAATAGAATAAGAATATTAGAATAAAGAATAAAGAATATTAGAATAAAGAATATTAAAAAAGATAAAGAATATTAGAATAAAGAATAAGAATAAGAATAAAGAATAAATAAAGAATATTAGAATAAAGAATAAAGAATATTAGAATAAAGAAAAGAATAAAGAATATTAAAGAATAAGAATAAAGAATATTAGAATAAGAATTTAAATGTTTTGAATTATTTTTTGAAACAGTTTTCTTTCTGAAAAAACATTATTTCTCCTGGTACATATTTTGCACCTGTTGGGGAAATCACCAAATGCAGTATCAATAGATTGATAAGCATAGATGGACATGTCTATTTATCTATAGTTGATTTACATATTACATACTTTTTGATGGTCTATATTTTCATGCTGGGGAATATTGCAGAAACGTTTTTGCCATATTTTTTATTCAGATCACTGACATAGATAATTGTAGAAATACTTCCTATTGAGCAGATCCTAGAAGGAACTGTGTATCATTCAGACTCAAAACTTAGTGGAATCGGTAAGACTAGCAAAAAAAAAAAAAAAAAAAAAAAACCCTCCAGATGATGTAAGAATGAATTTTACTTAAAAAGCATCATATTCACTCCACTTCACTGAGGTATTTGTTTTGTTTTACAACAGAAAAAAGTTCTAAAAATTTCTGATATAATCATTCAGATTCTTATCATCAGAGAAAAATGTTAAGAGCAGACAAGTAAAATATACTTTGTTCAGATTTCATAAATTTAAATAAGTGTGTGTGTGTGTCTAACAAGATGTTTCCCCTAATATATTTTAGAAAAAATCTATTTCAAATATAAATTCATCTGAAGGTGAATAAGTATCGAAATTTTCATGAATATATATATATATATTATATATATATATATATATGATATAGTCAGATATTACATAAATGTTCTCTTTATTGTTTTAAATCTATTTCAAATATAAATTCATCTGAAGGGAATAAGTATTGAAATTTTCATGAATATATATATATATATATATATATATATATTATATATAAGTCAAATTTACATAAATGTTCTCTTTATTGTTTTAACACCAATTCATAACATTTGCATTGATATCCAATTCATATTTACCAACACCTCCACACAAGCACGATATGACAAGCTAAATTTCTTAAGCGAGTTTTCCTTCTCCTAGACTGGTTGCCTAATCAAAGTTAAAGAGCCCAATCCTTCCTACAATTTACCATAGTTGGGCGGAAAATATTTAGATGCATACATTTCCCAAGAGTATTAAAGTGTATTAGCGCTATGTAAAATGCAACCAGCCTCATCGAGGATTTGAACTCGGTTCGCCGTGTCCTTTTCCTATGACAATAGCCATTATAAATGCTCATTCACATATAACCATATCATCTTATGTTGATTTAAAGATTTTCACGTAACGTTTTGTTGAAACGGTAATTTTTGCTGGAAGAGGTGGCAACAAAATGGTAGAAAAATTCCTTTGTTATGGTAAATCATTTTTTCTCAAAAATCTTTGAATTCCTAAAATTTAAGACTATTGTCTTCTTTCTCAGAAAATTATGTTGCCATGGTAACACAATGTGTGCTTACTTCAAGTGCTGTCAATTTTTTTTTTCCTTTGCAAATAATGTGCAAGTACATTTTTAAGTCGCTAAATTTGATTTACATGGTAAAAGGTGCATGTCATATGATATAAGATATGGTCAAATAAATAATATTTATAATTTATGCTTTTTCCAATAAAAGCTTCTCGTCATTGTTATAAATTGACAGTCTGAATGAATTGTGATAAAATAGTGAACAAAAAATTAAGATAAATGAAAATACAGGTCAAAATAAATGGTTGATAATTCTTCAACACACTGAAAATAAAAGATACTCCTAATAAAAATGAGAAAAAGATAATATCATTAGAATCACATTTTATGTATAAATAGTATTAGATTATAGAAACCCCAAGGTAGAGGGTTAGGTATAGCTTGGTGTTAGGGCTTTTCCTTTTTTTAGCGTCTCAGATATTTCGGGCATTTCATGAAGTATTATGCTTTTTATACGTAATCTACTGGGTACTAATGCAGAATAATGCGCAAGAGATACTCCACCTTAGATGCAAAACAATTTATTGTATAAAAACATAATAAAATAAAATGTAATGAATTATGTGCTTTAATATGTTTTAATGTTTATTTTTTTATAAAAATAAAGTTTTTCTTTGATGTAATAAATTGGAAACTTAAATGTTTTTAGTGAACTTATTAGCATAAATGTATCTGAAGCTCGCTTGAACCTCAAATTTTATCTCTCAACATAAAACAAAAAATCAACCAAGTGATAGCTTGTAACTCGTAAAAACATAAGCTGAAGAACTCGTAAGTCAAGCTAAATCAAATACCTTAATATTCTTATGATAGAATAACAAATATAGTACCAAGTGAGATCAAGAATAGAGTAAGGGACGAGTTTAAAGATTTGATTCAGCTTCAGCAGACTGATGATTTTTTGTTGCTCAATTTGTTAGTGCAGCTGATATATTTAATCAAGTTCCCCAAGTCAAAAAAGACATGAGATTAAAACTCACCAAGATTTTTTATCTACACATAGGTCCACCCTGGAATCTGCATTACATCTAACTAACTAAACTAAAATCTATTTCCACACATCCAATCGCGCACTTTCCAGGGGTCAAATAAAAGGTCATTACAGTCACAACTGTAGGGTAACTTTCATGGACCCTGTCATTTTAAGTTAATGGACACTAATTCAAAATTCTAACTAAAGGTATGTTCATAATTTATAACTGCTCATAAATTATGTAACGATTGTTTTCAGCACTTCTCTCCTTAGAGGCTAAGATTTTAATTACAATGTTAAATCAAGGAAATAAATTGATCTAATTGTTTACATGAAAATAGCTTGGATTAAGAACGTTGTAACTTCAAAATGATTTTGAAAATTATCCACTTTATGTTCTACATAATGAGAAAGTGGTATAATTGTTATCATCATAGGAAATGGACACAGTGAGATGATTTCAAATCCTGAACAAGGCTATTTGCATTTCACATAGCACTAATATCCATCTAACTATTCACTCCCCAGCTATGTGTAAATAGTAGGGCAAACTGGGCTATTTAACTTTGGTCAGCAGCCAGTCTAATACATACCTTTCCCAAGGGCTATTTGAAATGCAAACAGCCTTGTCCAGGATTTGAACTCTGGCCATCGGGTCCATTTCCAACAATGATAACCATTACACAACTAGCGATTTACAGTACTGTACTTGAAATAAAGTCAAATAAATAACACCATTAAATCCTATGATCCAAGTTTACTGTACATCAATGTTACTCAAATTTGGTTTCTCAAAAAGAGAAAAAAATAGTTAAAGTTCCATGAGAGAAAGTCTTTTGATATAAATTAATCTTATAAGAGTGATTTACCAATTTTAAAATAAGTTATATGTTCTATGTAGCAGCAGAAACAATTGTGGGGTATAAGCAGCATTATAGTCATGTGGTGTACCGGATAGAATCGTAGGAAATGGACTTGTCGATTCGAGTTCAAATCCTGGATGAAGCCACTGTTCCCATAGCGCTATGAATCCAACTATTCTCCCTCCAGCTATGGCTAAATAGTAGGCAGACTGAGCTTTTTAGCCTTGATTAGGCAACTAGTCTAGGAGAAGAAAACTCTGAATTCAAACCTGATCACTACTAGAATAGGCTCAGTCCTACTTAGTGATCTATTTCAATTTTTTTAAAAGTTGATTTGATAATTTTAAAAAGCAGCAAGTTAGGTAAACTGAAGAGATTATACATACACCTTACTCGACTTCAGAAATTGATTTTGAGTAATATCTTACTCATAAAAAGTTAGCCGAGTGGTCTATAGTTACTTACTAAGCATAGCACAAGGCCAGAAGTATGGGGCAGCCAGTGAGAATAAAAGTCACTAACAATGGTCTGCTAATATAGCTTGGTAACCATTACACCACATGAGGCCTATAGGTGGTATGTGACAAACAGCAATGGAGTCTATCCCTTTTTCGATAGTGCTAAACCAGGGAGATTGTATTTGCTGTGGTGAAGCGTCACATCTACCGTCAGCTTTCTACTTTACTGCCCAGATCAGATTACCCAGTTAGCGAGGACTGGTATTGAACCTGGAACCTTATGATTCCTAGGCAGATGCTTTGAAGACTGAGCTAAACCAGCTTGGTAAATATGTACATAATAATTAGATATTAAAGATATTCAGAGCCCTATTTCCTAAGATAAAAGATATCTTATATATTGTGGGCTTTCTTATCTTTATCATAAAGGTTTATACCAACTCTGACTGGTTTTCAGTAGACATAAAAGTCTTTATATATATATATATATATAATATATATATATATATATATATATATATTATTCAGTTGACTATTGATCCTGGGATTTTTAGAATATTTATTAATCTATATGAATATAATATATAATTCAAAACTTTATCTTATGACTCTTCAAAATAGAACATTTTTTCTTGAACATAGCTGTTTCACAGTTAAGTCCCGACTATCTCTATTATAAAATATCTCAGTATATTCTCATTCTTTTTGCTAGAGACAAAATTTATTTAAATGATATTATTTCTAAGTATAAATATTCTGTTCTGCATCTGACTACCTTTTATTATGAGTATGCAAATGTATCTTTTTTTTTCTATTAACAATATTTGTCTGGCAAATTATCATGAAGAAAATATATTAACATTCAAGTCTTTTCAAATCCTTATATGTATTAGTTCTTCATTTGACTACAGAGTAACAATGGAAGACAGAGAGTCTCCGAGTCAATAGAGCTGAACAGCCAAATATCAATACATATTTACCAACCCCTCCGCATGAGGAAGATATGACACAAGGTCAATTTTTTAAAGTTGATTTTTGTTAAGTATCTGGCAGCCATCCTTAGTTCCAGATGTAGTGAATAAGTAAGCAAGCCAATAAGAATCCGGTGTTAAAGTATTCCTTGTAAGTCCGTCGTCCAAGAGAATCCAAATGTCAATGAAATAAGCTCAGAATGGGGTCTCTATTAATACAGCAGAAGCAGCAGCAGCAGTGCCAGTGATTGGACAATAAGAATCCTTCCTATAGAGGCCCTATCCACATTATTTCTTGGTATGTCCCATTATTGTGCTTGGGCAAGATTATTCTCTGGGTTCTGATTGGCTGCTGGTTTTCTTGTGCATACTTTGATCAACATATATCAAATGACTGGTACAGTTGGTACAGGCTCTGCATTTGTTATTTGGCAGCCTGTCTTTGTCTGCCAACTGGATGCTAGATTGGAAGCTTCTTGCAAAGGTATCATATCTTGATTCTGCACATTTCCTACAATGATTACACCATGCACCTCCACAGGCAAATATCTATAAAAATGTTAAAATTTCAGATGCAATAGTAAAATCTTATTCATAATCTTTTTATTTTAAAGGAATTAAACTGGCAAAAGCATAACGTTGACAATATTTTACCTTTAGGGAAATTCCATGTCAAATCATCCAGGCCATGTCACCCACCCCTTCAATTTTTCTGAAATTTTGTCCAAATGTGGATTATGATAAAGTTAGACAATCACCAAAATTTAAGCTTCCAATTCCAAAGAATGGTGGAGCTATGTCGGTTTTTAGCTTCAAATTTGAGGGGGATCGCGAAAAATGGCAACTGTTTGTAACTTATTTTTCTCTGTAAAATGAGTTCTAGAGTTTCCCTACTCCTAATAATTGGTTTATAAAAACATTTCTAATGGGTTTCTAAGAGTATTTTAGCCCAAGGAATAAAAAAAAAGCTATCACAAAAGTCTTAAAGTTAACCAATTTTAAGTTATTGATGATTTTTGATTTTTTCATAGCAAGATCAATATCCCAATGTGGCACTGTGTCTACAACAACACATTTTTCTATTATTATTTCACATATATTGAACATCATTTCTACCAAAAAGATAGTTTCGTTTTTGTTCTTTATTTGGGTGACATGGCCTGGATGATTTGACATGGAATTACCCTTATCCTAGTACATTGAAATATTAATGTGATGCTGTAAACCATTTTCTGTTAATAGCCTAAGAAGAATCTACAGCCAAACCTGACCTTTAAATGGGTGTGTCACCAAAAGTTTAGGTGCAATATCCCAAATCCCAGCAGATAAATTCCACCAGCAGTTCCACGAGGCAGCGATTTGAAGGGCTCCAAGAAACCACCCTAAGATACCAGTGAAATATTAATGTGATGCTGTAAACTATTTTCTGTTAATAGCCTAACAAGAATCTACAACCAAACCTGACCTTTAAATGGGTGTGTCACCAAAAGTGCTATCAGAACAAGTGCAGTTACAACACGATTTTACTGTGTATTAACTTAATGTTTCCATTGAATTTATTACAATTACACTGGAAGGATTATTATTGACTGTTAATTTTGAGATTAAATGATAATAGATAATAATGATTATTCAGGATTTACTGGATATTGACCAATCTGTTTCCAAAATAAAACTTTAAAATCCTGCAAACAAAAATAGATTGATATTCCTGTGAATAACGATATATATTCTTCTGCTCAGATGCACAAAATCAACATACAACACAATCTAACAAAATTCATTCAATGATATTTAGATTCTTTAAATTCTATCTAAAATATTTTTATATGTTTTTATTTTTTTATTTTTAAAAAATTTATAATCAGTAATTTTTACAAACTAAAACTGTCAGCATGACATGTTTACTCTCTTTTTTTTTACGTCTTTGCCAGTTTATATTTATTTATTCATTCCAGAAGAAATTGCATGCATTCTCCTTAAATGAACACTGAAAGATGGAGAAAGTGAAATTTTGGAATTGATTGACCCACTGTTTCCACGGTAACAATACAGTAGAACATCAAATAAACATTTGCTTCTCCATGGCAAGTGTCTTTTGTTTTTTTTTGTTTTTTTTTGATTTTAAAATTTGGCAAATATTAATAATACTGAGAGAAAATTACATTTTTGCAGACTCAGGAGAACAACAGTGGAGCCAGTGAAAACTCATCTCATTTTCCTCACTTATTCATTGCCAACGCTCGGCTGACAATTGAAACTATTTGTCAGGCAAATTATCATGCGAAAAATCTGATTGCATGTTAAGATATTTTAACATTCAACTCTTTTCAAATCCTTTACACATATTAGGCTTTGTTTGAGTTAAAGTGTTACCTTTGATGATCGAAAGCCTCAGAGTCATGCAAGAGATGGATTTGAATACCTCATATATAAATGAAATATACAACCAATTTAATATATTTAAATGACATATTTATCAAAATTAAAATTGACAGAATTCATGAATATTTTACAAGGACAGCAAATTAAAAATAATTGCTTGAAGAATTAAGCATTTTCAAAAATATTCGTTTTATTAATTTTTTGGAATAACATTGAATATGATAAGTTTTGCTGAATACTGGATAACCTGTGAACCTATTGTGTTTCCATGGTATTAGCAGTCAATGATGATATTAATGCTTCTATTTGGGAATGAGGAAAGGATTCTATTCAGCATTTCATATTCATCTCTGTTATATCAATAATTTAGATGATTAAAGATGGTGTTCAGTTCGAGCACAGATCACACAAAATTATGATTGAGCTGAAAATTGAACTGGAAATTATTTCATTCTTTAATTTGAAGCATTTCAAATGTATTTCTCAAATGAAATTATCTCTGTGATGCGTTATAGAAACATAATGAGAATTTTAATGATATGTAGATGTAAGAAAGGGCTCATATGCAAGTCTTCTCCACTAAATATAACAAGATTAAGCGCAGTTCTTTTATAAATACACAGTATTGTGTAAAATTATATCATCAGATAATGAATTGCAAGTTAAAAATCTTCCCATCTTAGTTCCTTTGGTAGATAGGAATTTGGTCATTTCCCTAATTGTTAATATGGATTCATTGAAAGCACATTTCAATATAAAGATTCACTGGAAATAATTTTATAAAAATGCATTGGAAATGATTTTATAAGACTTATGTATTGTAAATGAATTCATCATGAAAATGCATTAGAAATGATTTTTATAGAAAAATGCATTTGTAATTATTTTACTTTAAAAATACACTGGGAATGATTTTACTATAAAAATGTGGTTGAGAATGATTTCACTACAAAAATACACTGGGAATGATTTTACTATAAAAATGTGGTTGAGAATGATTTCACTACAAAAATGCATTGGAGAATGATTTTAGTATAAAAATACATTGGAAATGATTTTACTATAAAAATGCACAGGAAATGATTTTAGTATGAAAATGCACTGGAAATGACTTTACCATAAAAATGAGCTGGACAATGATTTTACTATAAAAATGCACAGGAAACATAATGAGAATTTTTACAATATACAGATGTATGAAAGGGTTAAAAAGGCATTGGGTAATGATGTTAGGATAAAAATGCACTTGAAATGCTTTTACAATAAAAATGTCTTGAATACTGATTTGACTATAAAAGTACATTGGCCAATAATTTTACTATAAAAAGGCAGTGGAAATGATTTTACAATAAAAATGCAATGAATATTAATTCATTTTACTGAAATATAACTGAATTTTAACTATGCATTTATTGGATCTTATCTTGATAAAGTTATGAATGCAAAAATCAGTAATTCTTTTTATAGGATTATCTGACCTTACCTACAGGATGAAATTGATTGCTGGAAGTTGGCATAAGTAGTTGTCATAGCAACAAGGAAAAGGCATGAAGATAGATCTTTTTTGCTTAGCATGCTTTAGGAATAAGATATGAGTTTTGTATGTCTATGGATACCCTCACTTTATAAGATTAGGAATCCTGTCCCATTAGCACTTATACAATGCCAGTTTTTACCATCAACACATTACATGAACTGGACACAGGACATATTTCTTTTTTTTATCTTTTTTTCCTATTTGTGTAGGGTTGTCACTTGAATGGAAGTTTGTGATTTGGTAAGCAGTGACTGCTATGTGGTTGAGGCTATTTGTTGGCTTGGGAGGAAAGCAAATCAAAATACAAAATGACTTTTCGAGTTAGGACCTTTAGTTGTTTTATTTTTATTGAGTTCAGTCCCTAAGGCCATGGAAACAGGAAGAAATGGACAATGCATTATGCAGTAGATCCTTTGTGCATTGAAAAAAAATTCTTTGGATCTTTGGTTTCTTGTTCTGTGTACACACCTCAACCATTAAGAGAAACAGAAGCCGATTCATGAAATCAATGACATATATATATATATATATATATATATATATATATATATATTATATATATATATATATATATATATGTATGTATCTGTCCTTACACAGTCTGAAGAAGGGAGAATAAAAATCCAGAAAATTTACTACTACTAAATAAATGAAACTCTACGCAAAAAACAACTAAGTTTCTGATATTTCTTTCTTTAATGCTTCATACGAATGTCCAAACCTAATATGTGTACTTCCCACAAATGGATACATATACCAAAATAATGTCAAATATATATATATATATATATATATATATATATATATATATATATGTATATATATATATATATATATCATCAGGTCACACAGTCAGCACAGATTCCCATGATTGTGGCAGGTCTTCTATGCGGCATCTAGAATCCATACAGTGTTAATTGATGTAGGTTTTTGCTGATCAGCCTACAATGGTATGTCCATTTAAGATCGTCACATGAGTTTGTCCTTACTTCTCCATCAGTGTCCAGCATGTCTTGTTTGTCTCACCTGGACAGTTTTCATATATATATATATATATATATATATATATATAATATACTGAGGTTCAAAGAACTCCCCACCATCTTTCACCTGTGGACCATTTTTAAATCATGACATCTGCAAGACCAGCAATAGAGTACTTGATCTAGCATATCATGTTACTCCCAGCACAGTGGAAGAGAAATTGAACTCTGTCAAATCGTGTTCTGGTAGTCATTTTCTCATAATGCTACATTTGTTTTACACATCAATAAAGTTGTTATGAGAACTGTCTTTTGGATTTCTTCCTGAACAGAACTTAATTGTATGAGTATTATGAGTTATAAATAACAACTTTTAATAACTCTACACTGGTGTTATGAACTCTGGCCATAAATTTATCCATCCCTCTTTTTATTGCTGGAATAAACACAAGCATAACACTAAACTACGTTTTTCTGAGAACCAATTTGATTTTGAATATATATAAATATTCTTACTAAAATATAATGACCGCCTTGTCGGCTGGGGCGTTAGAATGCACCGACTGCACCTCTGCAGAGGGGTAAGACTCTCCCAATGGGGCCACCTGTTGGCCGTGGGTGGCGACCCGTGATGCTTAAGGATAGAGCCCAGGTGGATGAGCAGTTCATGACATGCAATACTCCACTTTGGTCCTATCTTGGGCTAGACGGGCGGTTGGAGAGGCCCCCTCCGGTCAATCGGCTGGTGACGTCAAGTCCTAGCACCTATATGATTTTCCCAACCCTATTGCCCTTATGTCAAGCCCCAATCCCTTTTCATCATATGGGTGCTAGAAGGCGGTGGCTGCGGGTCTACATGTCCTGGGAATGACGTTAAAGTCTATCTGATGGTGAGATTCCAGTTTTGGATGTTTGGGGAATGTGGAACATCCTTTCATTACCATTGCTCCCTGGTCCACTCTGACCCGGAGTGGTAGTACCTGTTAGGGTCCCATCTATGGGTTAAATAGCAAAATGTATTTGTGAAAAATTGTATTATCCATTAAGAATTGATTTATTTCAAAATTTTATCGGCATTAAATGACCCACTGAGGTTGATATGCCGTAAAACAAAACAAACAAAACAAAATATAATGAGTCCTGGGTACGATGTCAAACTGCATCTAATGATGAAGTTTCAATTTGGAGCTTTGGCGAGTGTAGAGTACCCCTTCATTGCCAATACTCCCAGGTCCGCTCTGATTCTGAGTGGTAGTACCTGTTAGGGTCCCATCTATGGGTAAAATAGCAAAAAATGAGTTTGAAAAATTGTTAAAAACTTGAGTTTAAAAAAATCTTCTGAATGCCCAACAAGCATGAATAGAACAAAATGTCTTCTGCATAAAATAACCCAACAAGTGTTTACATGCCGTAAAATCCAATGTTATGTCTATATGGTAAAGATGTAAGAGTTAACATTAGTGGTAATCACATAGAATCTAGGGAGTCTTTTTATATAGGCATCCCATTGTGGTATTATGGTTATGTCTATATGGTAAAGATGTAAGAGTTGAAATTAGTGGTAATCACATAGAATATATGGAGTCTTTTTATATAGGCATCCCATTGTGGTATTATGGTTAGCAAGCTAGTCTTGCAGATCCATTACTATTGAATGATGAGTTTGATCATCGCTTAATGCCTCATAATTGCAACTTTGTTTCACATCTTACTCATGGTGAATGAAAATCTACAGTATTTATTCAAGAGTTTTTAATCAACTTGACTCTATTTTAAGGTGAGTCCAAATGTTGTATACCCTTTCTTTACTTACTTCTTTCTTCTTCTTCCATCTTTTCTATCTTAAGTTCTTCTAGCATCTCTTCTAGTGTCTGGACTTCTCTTGGGGGACTTCGTGTCTGGTCTTCCATTGGGGATTTCTCTTTATCAGAAGCCCTCTGTCATTGGTAGATTTTAGATAATAACACAAGACTTCGATTTACTTAGATCATATTTTATTCTCGAAATCCCCCACCAGACTACCTGCGCAGATTGAGTCGGAGCGTGTATAACACGACTTACCACCGTCATGGGTTTTGGCCGACTGACTAAAATCTATTTCTAAACCGGAAGAGGGTCTTCTCCACCGATTCTCACAGTATCCACCGGAAGGTTAGGACTGAGGTCAAACCTTGTCATTCAACCTTCAAGGCCGTGGGCTGCAACTTATAACAGCCATTTTGATTTCTACTCTACTGTACATAAATATTAAGAATTTAATAATTATGTAACACAAAGAGCATAGAGCCTACTATGCTGGACTGAGACATCATACTAAGTGAGTTCTAACTGCAGCTGTGATATTACATTCTCTTTCAGACTAATACTCTTGGGAAAGGTATGAACAAACTCATCCCCACAACTTTGAATTAAATAGTTCTACTGTTCTTCTGCAATGATTGGAGGTGCATATGATATATAGATATATGGAGATAGGATGGATGTAGTAGAATCCGACAGTATGAGGTAGGTAGAAGGATGGTGAACAAGAAATGAAAACTCTAAACAAATCAGAGAGTTGAAACTTTTCGTCCGAATTCATACGGACACCTTCAGTCGAATGATTTTTTTATTGAAAACCAATTTTTTTGCAAGTATAAGTGACGGAAGTTGACATCAGACACGTGTTTGATGTCAGCTTCCGTCACTCGCACAAAATTTTGTTTTAAATAAAAATCATTCGACTGAAGGTGTCCGTATGAATTCAGACGAAACGTTTCAACTCTCTGATTTGTTTTGAGTTTTCATTTCTTGTTCACCATCCTTCTACCTACCTCATATAGATATATATATAATCAGAAGATGAAATATGTATATATTATCAGTCATGCCATTTATAGAGTAATAAATAATTCTGTTATAGTAGCATAAAGCATTATTAGCTGTTTATGAGTCAGTTTTTATAGACAAATGTACATATAAGAAGGATGCGCACATTGGGTGATTGTCACCCAGAGATCAAATCCTGCACAAGGCTGTTTGCATTTCATGTACCACCAATACCCTTGGGAAAGGTATGAATTCAACCATTCTCCCTCCTGCTAGGGGTAAATAGTAGGGCATAATGAGCTCTTTAACCATGATCAAGCAACTAGTCTAGAAAAAAAACACCTGTTAAACATCTGCCTAGGAATCGTAATGTTATGGATTCAATATGTAAATAGCTGCGTAGACTGGATCTTTCAACCATGGTATGGTAACCAGTCTAGGAGAAGAAAAACTTTGAATTAAAATCTTTCAAACTCTGCTTTAAAGAATGATCTTATGTCACACCTTGCTCATGTGGAGGGGTTGGTAAATACATACAAAGATTTCTTTAACATTAAATAACCTGTGAACATATTTATCAACCCATCCACACAAGCAGGATGTGATACAAGGTCAATTTTTAGGTGGAGTTAACAGGTTTTAAGTCAGAATGTTCCTTCTCCTAGACTGGTTGCCTAACCAAGGTTAGAGAGCAGTCTACCCTGCTATTTACCCATAGCTGGAGGGAGAGCAGGTGGATGCATACCTTTCCCAAGGATATTAGCGCTATGTGAAAATGTCCTTGTCTAGGATTTGAACTCAGGTCAACGAGTCCATTTCATGACTCTATCCTTTGCACCACATTATTAAACAACCTATGTAGGTTGATATGCCATTAAACCAAGAAACTAAACCAAGCCATTTTTGTATCACAGATTCTATAACAAAATAAACTTATAATTATATATTCTTATATACTTTTAAAATAACTTATTTTCTAAATGTTATTGTCGTATTATAAAGTACCTTTATAAAAAGGTCGTTTCTGAAGATAACTGTCAGTTACTATAATATGAGTGCAGAAATGTTTTCATCACTTTCTGATGTTTTATCAGATAAATATCAAAGAATAAATAATAACTTCACATTGCTTAAAAATAACAAAACTGAAATAACCTCTTCTTGGTGCAAGTTCAAAACAAAATCTAATAATTTTTCTGTTCTTCTGAATATAGGCATGCGATATATAAACCGATTTTCAGTAGACAATAATTCCAAAATATTAATATTACCCTTAGACTGAGGAATGAATTATTTGAAAAGAAATATCAAAATTCCTGGCTTTTTACTTCTTTTATTCATATACATTTATTGATTATGAAAACAAGTGTCTCCAAAGATCTTGAAGCCAAGAATGACAAATACCAGCGCTTGATTTAAATTTGATTGTTGTAGAGTATAAAACAGGTTTAAAGAAATATCTCCAAACCTAGAAGTAAATTTTATGGTTGATTTGGTGTTTATCTTAATGTATCCAAGTGACAACTAGTGAAATAGTCTGGAAATTCTTCCTTCCTAACTTTGAGACCTGCCAAGTGAGATTAAATATTACTCTCATGAAAAAAATGATCAAAAGACTCAATTCTCTCTTGTGCATATATAAAACACAATCTAAATTTATATATATATATATATATATATATATATATATATATATATATGATATATATTACAAATAATTGATGAAAAGTTCTCAGCTAACCAAGAATAAAACGACCATATTCATTCTACAGTTCAAGACATTAGGTACATCATTTCTAAAGTTCCATTAACATTTCTCAAAGGAATTCAATAGCAATAAAAAAAAGACAATCTCTAATTTTTGTATCTCACACACTCAAAACCCTCCATAGAGAGAGAGACATGTGGGCTAGTGGTTTGAGTCGTGGAAAATGGACTGTCGATTCGAGTTCAATTCATAGACGAAGCAGTTGGCATTTCACATAGCACTAATACCCTTGGAAAGGTATGAATCCGTATATTCTCTCTCCAGCTATTGGTTAAATAGTAGGGCAGACTGGGCCCTTCAGCCTTGGGTAGGTAACCAGTCTAGGAGAGGGATAACTCTGAATTCAAAATTCCTGAGGTCAGTTGTTGATTGGGTTAATGGCATTCCTTGTGCACCAATTCTTTCCTATCGACTGTGCCAAAAAGTGTGGATGGTCCAACACAAGCCTTCACCACTATAAACAAATCACTGTGTGGGTGTTCATTGTGTGTATGAACCCTCATACGTCGAAAAATCGACGGGAGAGTCCATAAGTGTTGTCAGCTCAGCTAAATAATGGACCATACTATACTCTTATACTATACAGATACTACATCCTGATCCAAAGCTGAAGGGCTGGTCATCTATCTATCTATACATATATAAAGGGCAGTCTGTGTTTATGTATGTCTGGAGTAAACTTTGAAAATAAAACAATTAATGAAAAAGTAAATATATATACACATTTACTATCACTAGATCTTGCTTTTTTGAGCAAAAATAATGAAGATTTGATTTATATTCGTGAAGATAATTAAAAAAATTAAACCTAAATGATAACAGCATGTTTTGGTTTTTTTCATTTAGTATTTTAAATAGGAGACATTAATTTTTTTTCAGCGTGTCTGGATCAATGCATGGTCTTTTTTGCATAGGGATCATAATGGGGTATCCTAAAAGGATCTAACTCGCAATTCAACAATAATGGATCTATGACACTAACATTTTTACCTCCCTCTACCCAGGTGATGCCGGGTTGCTGCTTCTAGTAAAGTAATAATGCAATCATACATTAAAAGATCTATTTTCAGAATAGAATAATGAGACTGACTGAATTGAAGAAATGCATAAGAAAAATATCAAGAACTAAATTACTTTTGTCAAGAAAATTTACAGGTGATTAACAAAGAGTTATTTTCTTGACTTGATCCTGTCAACATCCATTTTAAGAAGAGACACAAAAAACAAAAACAAAAAAAAAAAAAACATTAGCAGACTGCTCGTTCTGGTGATAGAATGATGTTATGAAGATCAATGAAAAGAATTATTTTCTTTCTAAAATAAAAGTCTCTGTTCATTATCTGTATTATATATATATATATATATATATATATACATATATATATATATATATATATATATATATGTGTGTGTGTGTGTGTGTGTGTGTGTGTATATGTGTGGATGCGTGTGTGTGTGTTTCATAAAAATTGATATAATTTCCTAATCTAATAACTTGACCAATTCTCGTTTAAATGATAGACCACATTCTAAAAGTCTATGTTCAATATCTGTTCAATCCATACTGTTATATATATATATATATATATATATATATATATACGAAGTTCAGATGTTAGAAGAGACCTAGACGAAGTTCAGATGTTAGAAGAGACCTAGAAGAACTTAAGATATCAAAGACTCCACAACATTTATTGTTGTGTAGCAACAATGAATAAGGACTCCATTGTTGCTACATATCTAAGAATTGTTGCCTGG
>CM042143.1:21609347-21656847 GCA_023376005.1 Doryteuthis pealeii
GTGGTACAAGTTAACTCATAAGGGGCAAGGTTAGCTCAGTCATTAGAGCATTCAGCTAGAAACCACAAGGTTTCTAGTTCGATACCGATCCTCGGCACCTCAAACGCTAAAATAATCTCCTTGGTCTAGCGCAAGTGAAAAGACTCCCTCGCTGATTGGCTGATACCGACTTTAGGCCGCTCCAACGACTTTACTTATTACAAGTTAACTCATAGTTGGGAGGATGAGGGCTTCATACCTTTCCCAAGAGCACTAGTCCAAAAATGAATGCAACATTGCGACTGGAGTTTGAACTCAACCATTAAAATGTCACCGTCCAGCATGTTAGCCATTATGCCACGGGACTTCCTCCCAGTAAAGTTTTTTGAATTCTATTTTCCTTCTCTAGACTGGTTGCCTAACTAAGGCTAAAGTTCTCTGTCTACCCTATTATCTACAATAGCTGGTAGAAGAACAGATGAATTCATGCCTTGCCCAAGAGCATTAGCACAAAGTGAAATGTGAACAGCCTCATCCAGGATTTGAACTCTGGTCATTGATACCATTTCCTTCAAGAATGTTATGATCTAACTCATTACTTTTATAAACTTAGACCAGCCTAAATCAGATAGACCCCTCCGATCAATCAACAAGTCATGTCAAGCCCTAGCACTATATGATAGCCCCAACCCTATTGCCCTTATGCAAACCCATCCTTTTTTATCATATAAAAATCATGTTAAAATCTATCTGATGGTGAGGTTCCAGTTCTGGAGGTTTGGGAATTGCAGAGCACCCCATCATCACCATTGCTTCCTGGTCGACTTTGACCCAAGTGGTAGTACCTGTTAGGGTCTCATCTATGGGTTAGATAGAAAAATGTGTTAATGAAAAAAATTTAAAAATTTTACTTTAAATGACCCACTGAGGTTGATATGCCATAAAGCAAAACAAATCAAACCTAACTAAGTCAGATAATTGTAATTGTTAAATCATGTTTTATTTAAAAGAACAGTACACCATTTTTGCCGGAAAAACATTTTCGCCACTTCAGAATCATAAATTCTTAAAGTGTTCAAATTAAAAATTTCATAGGTAAATATGAAATAGTTTAATCAGCCATTCTCACATATAATATAGACTATTTAATACTCTATCTCAGGAGATGAACAATAATGCTTAATCTATTATGCAGGTGTTTTGGTACAGAACAAGTTTGTATAGAAATAAATAATAAATAAATGTAGATAAAATTGATATCATATGTCTATTTATTTGCTCTGTTTCCCATAGTGAATGGAGGTGTGTGCCATAATGGCTAGAGTTGTAGGAAAATGGACTCGTTCACCTGAGTTCAAATCATCAACAAGGCTGTTTGCATTTCACATTAGGCTAATACCCCTGGGAAAGATATGAATCCATATATTCTCCCTCCAGCTATAGGTAAATACTAGGGCAGACTGGGCTCTTTAACTTTGTATAGGTTACCAGTCTAGTAGAAGGACAACATGTGCGGATGGTCCAACACAAGCTTTTCCACTTTTTGGCACAGCCGATAGGAAAGAATTGGTGCACAAGGAATGCCACAAACCCAATCAACGACTGACTTCAGGCTTTTCAAATTCAGAGTTGTCCTTCTCGTAGACTGGTTACCTATCCAAAGTTAAAGAGCCCAGTCTGCCCTACTATTTACCCATAGCTGGAGGGAGAATATATGGATTCCTACCTTTCCTAGGGGTATTAGCACAATATGAAATGCCAACAGCCTTGTCAAGGATTTGAACTCAGGTGAACGACTCTATTTCCAGCGACTGTAACCATTGTGCAACTCACCTCCATTCACTAGGGGAAACATAGCAAATAAATAGATGTATCATATCAATTTTATTTTTGTATTTCTATACAAACTTATTCCATACCAAAACACCTGCATAATAGACTAAGAAATTACTGCAATTATATGTTTAAATCACACCCTAAAATTTTAATTAAACTGAATGCCCCATGAATTTTTGGTTAACGGTTGTAATAGCTGTCTTGATGAGAGCAACCTTGTTGTGCTATTAAAACTGTAGGGTTTATAATAGAAATGCTATATTTTTTCATTAATTTCAGTGAATTCTTTTAATTTTTTAAATTTTAGTCTAAGACATTTAGAATAGAAATATTTAGATTTTCTAGGATTTCTACACCATACTCTCTTATTAGAGCAGTGTTCCTTAAATTTGTCCATTCTTCTAACTTTAGAGCAAACATGTAGGCCTATTAAAACTGTAGGAAGTTGTTTGAGAATGCAATCAGCATTTAATAATTATCTTCTAAATTTGGATAATTATGAAAAGATTTTCAGTGCAAATGTATCCCCCAACCCCCCAATGATATTTAAAAAATTTTTATTCAGTTGTAAATTGGCTCAAAAATATTTTTATTCTCTTAGAAAAAGCATTTTAATATATATATATATATATATATATATATATATATGTGTGTGTGTGTGTGTGTGTGTGTGTGTGTGTCGGGATGGCCTAAAGTGCAAATGTAGCTCCCAACTTCCCAATGTTTTTGTTTTTTTTATTCAGTTGTAAATTGTCTCAAAAATATCTTTTATTCTCTAAGACAAAGCATTTTAATATATACTTATATATTTAATATATATATATATATATATATATATATATATATATATATATATATATAAAGTCATTGTCATGGCCTAAGTCGGTATCAGCAAATCAGTGAGGGACTCTATGCTCTTTTCACTAACACTAGACCAAGGAGATTGTTTTTGTGCCTGAGGTGGAGCGCCTACTATCAGATCCTTACTTCATCACACAGATCCCAGTGCTACTCATATGCTGAGTTGGTGAGGGCCAGTATCGAACTAGGAACCTTGTGGTTTCTAGCCGAAAGCTTTACGACTGAGCTAACCCGGCCCTCATGAGAGAGATTCAAAACTTATCCACACTCTGAGAGCTGATCTCATCATGGATGAATTTTGAATGGTCTGAGAACAAGCATCCTCATTGATGATAACTCAATGGTTTACCATACCATCTCTCGGCCTTGCTGAATCTTCTCACCATTGATGGGGGTTGATGGACGTCCAGCTCTCTGCTCCAGTAACACACTTATCCAGCTGCTTTTAAACTTCTCTATCTACTCATACACACTGTTATGTTGTATTAGAATGGGAGATAAATTGGGCCATATATTTATCAAAGATATTAGTCTGAAAAGGAACGTAATACTGCGACTGGGGTGTTTGAACTTGCTTACTATGATGTTGCAGTCCAGTACGCTACCGTTGCATGATTGTGTGATATCATGGGTTTTTGACAAGCCCTGTGGCGAGAATTCTAAGGGGCCATTGTTTTTCAGATCAGGGTATGGAAAAATACCAGTAAACAGTTATGGCCCCAACTGTTGTAATTCCTCCATGGTGAAGATGGGCAATGCAGAAATAAATCTTTGATCAAAGAAAAACAAAGTTTTGCAGTTGATTAATGCATGACTTAAAAAGAAGCTCTTAGAAAATGAAGCAGCTAGAATCTAGAAGACAAGACAACAACAAAAGAAAGAAGATCAAACAGCACAAGATGATCATAGCCGAAAGGAAGAAGATAGAAAGAAGAAATGGAAGCAAGTAAGTCACAGTCTTAACTCTCTTCATTCACGTTGAATCAGAATGGGCAGTAATAAGATCTTTGATCAAAGAAAAACAAAGTCTTGCGGTTGATTAATGCATGACTTCTTAGATACAGCAACATCGTAAGAGGATAGATGAGACAAGATGACAACCGAATCCAAGAAGTAAAGGAAACAGCACTAGATGATCATAGCCGAAAGGAAGAAGATAGAAAGAAGAAATAGAAGCAAGTAAGTCACGACTCTATCTGTCTGTCTGCCTTTCTCTATCACCCGAAGACTCTCTATATCACTCTTGTTTATATACCCGCAATGGGATATATAACAAAAAGACAAGCAAGTCCCAACCCTTTTTTATCATATGGGTGCTAGAAGGTAGTGGCTTAGGGTCTACATGTTCTGGGAATGACGCTAAACTCTCTGATGGTGAGGTTCCAGTTCTGGAGGTCTGAATATGGAGCTTCTTCACCATTGTTCCCTGGTCAACTATGACCCGGAGTGGTCGTACTTGTTAGTGTCACATCTATGGTTTAAATAGAAAAATGTGTTTATAAAAAGATTGAGTGTCCATTAAGAATGAATTCATTTCAAAACTTTGTATTTAATCAATACATGACTTGAAAGGAAGCCCTTAGTTAGAAACAGCCAGACAAGAATTTAGAAAAAGAAGATACAAGATACCGACCGGCCAAAGAAGTAAATGAAACAGCACTAGACGATCATAGCTGAAAAGAAGAAGATAGAAAGAAGAAATGAAAGCAAGTCAGTCACAGTCTTAACTCTCTCTCTCTCTCTCTCTCTCTCTCTCTCTCTCTCTCTCTCTCTCTCTCTCTCTCACACATGAGAACTCTCTCAATGTATATACCTGTGGGGATTAAACAAAATGAAAATAAAGATAAAATAAAAACAAAATTAAAAAAACAACAAACTCCCTTGGGGCCTTGACCGGAAGAACCCCTTTGCGCATGTCTGATAAAAAGGACTGGCTACCTACCCCAAAAGGATATCTCGGGCCTTTGAATTTAGGCTGTAACTGCATGTAGTCGCTCCTCGTGACCAGTGGGGAGGCCCCCTTGCTACAGGCGACTATGACCCGTTCAATGGGGCCGAGGTCGTAGGGCCATCTTCTGTCTTTGTCTCGTTCCTTTTCTTTCCTTAAATTTCATTTCAGCTTACCAGCCGACAATAAGATAGCAACAGCTTTATTGGGGATAAGATGCAAGTGCAAATGAGCTAACTAGGGTATATATATATATATATATATATATATATATATATATATATATATATATATCGTTAGCTCATTTGCACTTGCATCTTATCCCAATAAAGCTGTTGCTTATATATATATATATATATATATATACCGGTGGGTACGGGTACGATCGTTGGGAGCGCACAGGATCCAGGGCTTAAGACCGTGAAATAACAAATACAAAGTGCTCAATACAATGTAGAGCAAAAATTATTTAAGAAATGGATATAAAGTAACCTACTTGAGTTTCATCATCTGAATCGTCAGGGTTACATCCGCTGAATTAATCGAGTTTTCGATTAATATCAGTTGATACTACGTATGTCTGTTGGAATGGGTCTTATCGTTACGATAACGATAACGATAACGATGACCCGTTCCAACCGACATATGTGGTATCAACTGATATTAATCGAAAACTCGATTAATTCAGCGGATGTAACCCTGACGATTCAGATGATTAAACTCGAGTAGGTTACTTTATATCCATTTCTTATATATATATATATAGTAGAAATCAACCCCAGTGGTTAAAAGAAACAAAAATCATTAATTAATTGAATATAATTAGTTATAATAATTTAATATTGTTTTAAAATCTCATTATTTCATTTAAAAAAGATTAATTCTAACCAAACTGTAAGATCCAGGATAAATATATAATATTAATATAAATATAAAATATAAAGATCCTAATAAAATAACAATATATTAAATTTTTACTTGAAGGCACTTACAACGCATGTATCGCATAAAATTCGATATTTTTTCTTATAGAAAATGAACTTGACAAGTGTAATCCCAGTAAAGGATGGCTCGATGTGTAGAATACCGTACAGACTGTTTCGACTTTATTAAGTCTCATCAGCGGTATATACTAATGATTTCCCTCCGACAGAAATCGAAACCGGGACTTCAGCAGACACAGTGAAACACTAGTGAAACACTTTTATCGCCTCGGCCACAGTACACAGCTGACCATCCTAGCGGAATTAAGCTTGTCAAGCGATACTACACGCCTCTACCATAATAGGTAAGGGGGCGTTATTGAGAGAATAATAACAACAAACAGACCGAATGCCCTTCGGCGAAGTGAATAAGATTTTTGTATGTTTGTTTATTACTATTTATTATATTTATATTGTTAATTACTGGGATTACACTTGTTCATTTTCTATAAGAAAAAGTATCGAATTTTATGCGATACATGCGTTGTAAGTGCCTTCAAGTAAAAATTTAATATATACTTTATTCAGCAACGTTTCTAAATAAACAAACATACAAAAATCTTATTAACAATAACAAACAATAACAAATAATCAATCATTGCTTCTGGATAGAGAGTGAGGTGTAATAAAGATATTGGCAAGTAAGGTTTTTTTTTTGTTGATGTTAAAGAGGACAAAAGACTACGTGAAAATAGCCATCAAGTTTAGTTTATTGATAATTTTCTTTGTGGTTGTTGTAGATATTTTGGCTTTGATTTGGTTTTTTATGTCCCTATAGAAATCCGTATTTACATGATTTTTACAAATCATGATAGAATTTACGTATTATGATCTCTATATACGTAAATTCTATCATGATTTTTAAAAATCATGTAAATACGGATTTCTGTAGGAACATAAAAAAACAATTCAAAGCCAAAATATCTACAAACCAAGTTTACTGAAATTTGACAATCCAAAAAAATATTATTAGCCTTAAGTTTTCCCCTCCCTCAAATCTAGATTTTCTTCATGTTGTGTGTGTGTGTGTGTGTGTGTGTGTGTGTGTGTGTGTGTAAAAACTACTGCGTTTGGTGAAGTGCAAATAGAAAATATTTGCTCATAACACGATTTTTTACGAGAATCCAAAGCTACAAATCAAGTTGAGTTTGGAGTTGTTTAGGGATGTACATAATTTTCTGTTCGATTGTTGCACTTGAAATCAAGATATTTTCGGATTGATTTGATTTTTATATTCTTATATTTATATATATATATATATATATTATATATATATATATATATATATATATATATATATATATATATCGATTTGGTGCCGAGAAGGCCAGATGCATGTCAAGTGCATATGAAAGGAATCTGGCTATATAACACTACAAAATATGTCACAGGGACTCACCATGAATGCAGTTTCTGTGTCAATTCATACTAATGCCCATGGCAAAAAATATGAATTCCTCTCTTCTCTGGGTGTTGAAGTAAATCAGAAACTGAAGCAAATTTTCACAAGTGTAATGACTTAAGAGCATGGTGACCTTACGACCAAAGCTGAGAGATTCTATTGGAATAAATCAAATGTGCCTTTTCTAAGGGGAACTTAACTCTCTGAAAGAGATACAGATTCTAAGCCCCACTGATAGGGCAATAATTTAGAATAATTTCTCAAAGAAGGCCAATGTGAAATGGCAGAAAATATTCCCACTTTCCAGCCTATTTTAAGAATTCACTTTCTTCTTTCATATCTACTTTTTATAAACTCAAGATGATTATTAATGTCATTAATTATTTTTTCAGTGAATATTTCCATTAGAAATACACAATATAAGATTGATAAAATCAAATGTTCAGGAAAATATTTTAGTTTTAAATTTGGGGCAGAAGTAGGAAAGATGGTAAAAAGACAAATAATGATATTTTGGAGTTAAAAAACATGCAATTAAAATGGATTTGAAAAACGTTGTGTTTTCTCCGTGAAAATTACGTAGAATCGAAGATGGCTGCCATTGTTTACAAGCTTCTTCTCAGAAAAGAAAAAGAATAAAGGGACTTAACTCTCATTACTTTGAGAGATAAGTTCTTTTAAGACTTAAAAGTGACTTAGTCCCTTTGTTCTTTTTCTGAAAAGAAGCTTGTAAACAAGCCCTTTTTTTATTCAACGTAATTTTCTTTTTAATATCAATTAAGTTCATTTCAAATAATTCACAAGTACAATTTTATGGTAGGAATTTAGCCACTTAAAGTTCAAGATTACTGGATGACTGCGTTCTTTAGTCTTAGTAAGACAATTGATCTAAGAGAAGAAAAACCTAATTCAAACATCTGTACTCCACTTAAACATTGACCTTGTGTCAAATCTTGTCAGTAGCAGTGGGGTTGGGTAAATGCATACTCATTATATTGCGTGCAACTCAAAGAATTCTCCTCATAAATTTATTGTAACATTAGGAAAGACTTTGTAAAAGTTTCACCTTGTCATTTGAGATAGAATTTCACACTAACATGTTGTTCTGCCGTTGTTTACCTTTCAGAAACAAATGACAAGTGCCAATTTTGAATCCTACTCTCCCTCCAGCTATGGATAAATAGTAGGGCAGACTGGGCTCTTTAACCTTGGTTAGGCAAGGAAAACTCTGAATTCAAACCTGTTGAACTCCGCTTAAGAAATTGACCTTGTGTCACATCCTGCTCTTATGACAAACTCCCAACCCTTTTTATTATATACTATCTTGATTGATGTGATGTTTTGCCATAGATAAAATGTCTAAATTAGCCAGATTTTACTATAAAAGATGTAATTTATTTATTTTTTCTGATTTATGTTTTATTAATAAAGGTTTCTATATTCAAGTTAGAGGCTTCTAAGATTTTCACTATTAGGGTATCCTAATATTATCTAAATTTGATTAAATTTGATGTCAACTTGTTCTGCCATTGTTTACCTTTCAGAAACAAATGACAAGTGCCTATCAACTATGTCAACTCTATCACATATAGCCTAATGCTAATCAGCTGGATTTTTTAATATAAAATATTAGAGTCATAATGTATTTCTTTTTATCATTTTAATTCTGTAGAATATTGATGAAGAAGCAGAGATATTTTTCATTATATTTCTTGTGCCATGTAAAAATGAATTCAATCTTCCTCCATATCATTTTTTCTTTACTCTGAAATTCTTGTCTTTCAAGCAAAAATAATTAAATCGTTGGTGTAAAAATGATTGCATTTTTTGTTATTTCAAAATTTGATGTTATTTTAGAATAAAACTAATTTGATCATTTAATATACTATTTTAAAGCATCTATTCTGCTATGCAGATTTATGCTAATGGCTTTGTTTTCACTGTTTATTTTCGTTTATTTTAGGCTGTCAAATTGAAAATGAGAAAAAAGCAAAATAGAGCAATTTTTTGCCAAATTTCAAAAATAGTACTAGAAATTGTTATATATATATAGCATTATCCCCCTTTACAAAGAGCTGGCTCACACCATTACTCAATGACTGCAACCTCCTACTCTCTATATAACTGACTGATAGCAGCAGTAGTCGACAGACACTCATAATAAAGATTTGGCATTGTCCAAATGTGTTATATTTGAAGTCATCGTGTTTGTTCTTATTTGTTCTTATATGCATGTAACCTTTAATACAAAGTATTAAGAAAATATAAAGAAACTTGCAAGATCAACCAGGCATTTCACCAAAGAATCATCAATGAATGGACAGTTTAACATTGGTTTCAAAAATGGTCTACAAGAGATGAAATTGTTAAGATGTAATAAAAACAACAACTCATTCATTCATTGGCAATTCAGTCTCGAAAGACTATGATAAAGTTTTTGTGTGCCCCTGAAATTGCAGCGCCCCTGTGACTATGAAGTCCGATGTTTGAGAAACATTCTCGACCACAGATTTTGCATGTGTAGGTTGTCCATGTAGATGATGATGTTCCGATGCTTTGTTGCCGTTGCTTTCTTATGGACCTCTTAGCTTCATGATGTTGTAAGGGTGACTTCTGACATGTACACTCCTCTATGGAGATTCTGCCGCCACCGAGGGCGGTCTTGAGCCAAATTTTCCAGCTGGAAGGGACAATGACAAAACACCTGAGATCATTTTTGCAGACATCCTTGAACCGCAGCAGGGGGCGACCGATCTGTCTTTTACCAGACGTAAGCTCTCCATAGAGGATGTCTTTCGGGATTCGTCCATCATCCATCCGACGTACATGACCCAGCCATCGGAGACGACGTTGTCTCAGTAGAGAGTACAGGCTGGGGAGTTGAGCTCTCTCTAGGACTGCTGTGTTAGTGATCCTGTCCCTCCAGGTGATGCTCAGTACACGTCTAATGCAGCGAAACAACTAAGGGTTAATTCTTAAAGTTGATGAATAATGATTCTTTTTGTTACATAATGAATAGGCATAGCCTATCATTTTTGTAATGAAGTGTAGTTAGGAATTTAAATTAACAGAATACTGTGGGAAAATACAATACAGGATAAAAGTTAATACAGTTTCATTGACAACCTTTTAACTCTGTTAACACACATATTAATTTAAAGAAAGTCCGATGACACTAATACTAATCATAAACATTAAACAAACTATATCTATTTTATTTTATGACTAAAACGAAAAAAAAAAAATTAGTTTTATGGCATATTAATTATAATTATAATTATTCTATCTTTTTCCCACTGAAAAATAACAAATCCTGAATGTTAGAAAAAAAAGGAAGCGATTTTTTTCACTGTTTAAATCTCAAACCAAAACAAATCTAAACCAAAACAGTTTCGTCTCTACAAGTAAATGTTTTTATATTATTTATAATGCTTATTTTTTTAATATAAATTATTGATATCAAAGAAAAGTTTCAATTGAAAAAGATACATTTTAAATTATATTTAAACATATTTTCCTCCACAGTACATAATCTTTCGACTGCGGTAAGTTCTCCCTTCATCACGCACGGAAGCCACATTCCAGAGCCTTAATTTTCAGCCTTTAAACTCGTTTCCTCAAAAATTGGTAATGATTTGAGAAAAATATTTTGTGTCGTTATTTATCATGTTAAACCCCAAATATCACTAACAGTGCTGTACCCCAGTTCCAAAATCGACCTTCCGTAATGTGCATACTGGCACCATATAAGCATCTTACCTACTTCAACAAGTGACCACTCTGTTGTGTCACAGCTCTTATATGGAATGGAGGGATGGTGTGTTAATAACAATAAGTGTTGTATGCTTATCTATAGTTTTGTTTTACTTGGAAACCTAGAATCTGGTGGTTAGATCTGATGCTGAGTGGGCTGGCATTCTTTGATGTTTTGAGTCTGAAACCAATCTTGGTTTGCAGGAGGATAACCTGCCTTGAGCTATTTATAATTTCTAGTAATAACTTATTTTTTTCTTATGCGATATTTTTATTTCCCCCAGTTCAAACTGCCCTGGTTGAGAGACACTCACCCAATCATCATTTCGTTCCAAACTGACCTCACAATCTCACCTCACTCGTAATCTTCCATACTTTGCTACACAACATCTTTCTATCGATAATAAAATGCCATGCCATGTTGTGCTGACTCATCCTAAAAAACTTTCCATGCTAAACTACACGTAAATCTTACATTCTTGGCCTCCCCCCAGTCTCTCTCTCTATTATGTTACACCCCCTAACCGTCATATCCATATAATTCATGTGCAGCATATTGAACATTATGGAGGCACGTGGCATAATCTTTAGAGTCGTGGGAAATGGACTTGTCGACCCAGGTTCAAATCCTAGACAAGGCAGTTTGCATTTCACATAGTGCTAATACCCTTATAAAGGCATGAATCCCATATATTCTCCCTCCAGCTATGGGTAAAATAGTAGGGAAAACTGGGCTCTTTAACCCTGGGTAGGTAACCAGTCTAGGAGAAGGAAAACTCTGAATTTGAAGACCTGAGGTCAGTCATTGATTGGGTTTGTGGCATTACTTATGCACCAATTCTTTCCTATCGACTGAGGCAAAAAGTGCGGATGGTCGAACACAAGCCTTCACCACTATAAACAAATCAGTGTGTAGGTTGTTCACTGGATAAACACTCATGCATCAAAATCGTTGAGAGAGCCCATTGAATATTATTATGCCTCTCCACACACCACCAAACTCAACCTGTATGCTCAGTAAACTTATGGTCCTTTTTCCATATAAACATGTACCATATATAGTGCGACACAAGGTCAATATAACAAAGGTGCCCTACTATTTACCCATAGCTGTAGGATTCACGCTAAATGAAATGCAATTACCACGTCCAGGATTTGAACTCTGGGCGACGAGTCCATATGACTAACCATTACACCACGCGCTTCCTGTACCATATAAGAAACTCACACAATGGCCATATTGATATCTATGACAGCTCTATAAACAACCATCCCAATAAAGAACACTTGGTCACCCCACACCTGACAATGTGACCCATAAGAACTACAGCAAGCCACACTTTAAATACTGACCTTCCCTTTTTTTTTACTACCACAGCAAACAAGAATTCAAGTAAATCTATGCTCCGAGCACTAACCTCCACTTTCTAGAGCAATGGTCTTCCTACATAAATGTATTCTTTCTTGTTTGTCAACCAAATTGTTTGTCTGTTATGATTTCTTTTTACTTCTCTGCTGAAATGGCAAACAGTGCAATGTTGTTCTCGTCAGAACAACCTTTCTTTCACCTCACTCATTCTCTCCTCCCCCGCATTCCCATACACGAATATAAAAAAGTACATCCATGCAAAATAACTTGCAGAAGAAATAAATGTTAACCATTGAATAACTGGTTGACATTTGCATCAAACTGGAAAATCAAAAATGCTTGACAAATAAATGCGGATCCATTCTTTTGATTGCAGATGAAAAATGGTTTGCACTCAACTTTTGATGTTTCTCACAATGACTGAAGCACTAAAATATTTCCCAAAACTAAAACTGAAAAATAACAAAAGGTTATGGTCACTATTTGGTCATCAGTAAGTAGAATGTTCCACTGTAACTAAAACCCTGACAAAACAATGATAGCTAACAAGAATAGTCTGGAAAATTGACAAAATTCACTGAGAACTAAAACTTTTACATTCAACATAGGTCAATTGAATTGAGCCAATTCTTCACTAGACTAACATGTGACTGCATGTCTCCCAAAATGATTCTGCAAAAACTGAACAAACTAATCTCGACTTCTAACCAACTTTTAAAAGCATTTTAATATATTGCTTAAAAGGTTCATCAAAAATCAAGCCACAGGTCAAAATGACTTTACAGAATTTATTGGATTCAGTAGTATTTCAGGGGTATCCAGCATGTCTTGTTTATATTAATTGGATGGTTTATGAGATGGGAAGTAAGTGGCCATACATATGCTTTCTTGTGGGTACTGCTTCCAGGATTTCTTGAATTTATGCAGCATCCTTCTGTAGTTTCCATCAAGCTTTTTTTAAAAATTGTTTCATTAAAGTTCAAGCAGTGCCTCCATACAGTAGCACGGATATGGCAACAGCTTGTAAGAATTCTTGCTTTATCCTATTATCTGATAAATGTCACCATGTTTATTTACTTGAAGTTTCCCTGTAGGCTGTTTTATTTTTGGATTAGTCCCGAGTTTTGGTATTGACATCGGAGAATGAAAGAGAAGATAATGTTTAACAAAGTAGAGTACGTGAAGCAGAAAAGCAAAATTAATTAATTTTTCTTTTTAATGATTCTAATTAATATCAAAGTATTATCATGTGAAGAAAACTATAGTCATTTGATTTATAGTATCATAGTTGGCTTATATACGGACGGATTGACATTTCTACTTGTCTCATGGGCACAAGACATTAGCATCAGTCATAGTGATAAGTTGAGAACACAGAAACATTGTTCGATGGGAATCCTTCTGAATCAATTGATTAAACTGAAGAAAATAAGAAAGAAAGCCCGGGAAAAAGAAAACAAAATTATTCAATAATAATAATAATAATAATAATAATAATAATAATAACGGCAAACTAGCACAACGGGCATACAAAACTAGACAAGACTGGGTTGGGAAGGTGATCCACTGGGAATTATGCAAAAAATTAAATTTTGACAATACAACAAAATGATATATGCATAAACCAGAATCTGTTCTTGAGAACGAAATGCATAAAATTCTCTGGGTCTTTGAAATAAAAACGGACCACCTTATCCCAGCAAGAAGACCAGAACTAGTGTTGATTAACAAAAAAGAAACAACTTGTCAACTGGTGGATTTTGCAGTTCCAGCAGATCACAGGATGAAGCTAAAAGAAAATGAAAAAAATGGATAAATATCTGGACCTTGCCAGAGAACTGAAAAAAGTTATGGAATATGAAAGTAAAAGTAATACCAATTGTAGTTGGTGCACTTGGAACGGTCCCAAAAGGATTGGAAAAGGGTTTGGAAAGTTTGGAAATCAGAGGAAGGATTGAAATCATTCAGAACACTGCACTACTGCAATCTGCCAGAATACCCAGAAGAGTCCAGGAGACCTGAGAAGACTTGCTGTCACTCAGACTCCAGTGAAAGGCCATCAGCTAATGCTGATGTGAAATAATAATAATAATAATAATAATAATAATAATAATAATAATAATGTGGTTCCAGCAGATCACAGGGTGAAGATGAATTAAAACGAGAAGAAGGACAAATACCTGGACCTTGCCAGAGAATTGAAAAAGCTGTGGAATATGAGGTTGAAAGTGATACCAATTGTAGTTAGTGCACTTGAATCGGTTCCAAAAAGCTTAGAAAAAAGACTGGCGGATCTGGAAATCAGAGGAAGAATTGAGACCATCCAGACTACTGCATTTCAGTAATCAGCTAGAATACTCATGAGAATCCTGGAGACCTGAGGAGACTTGTTGTCACTCAGACTCAATTGAAATGTCATCAGCTAACACTGATGTGAAAAACTCTCAATAAGAATAACTTTTTCAGCTAGATATTTTCGGTCTGAGATCTGTCAGCCTTTCATTAAATTTCAACATCTGAATCCTTGAATTTATTGTTTTTCCATTGTATATCTACACTCCTTCCAGAGCTTTTATCTATGATTTTTCCATAATATGTTCAACATTCTCCTGAAAGAGATCTATCTTATTTCCACTGAATATTTATAATATCTCCACAATTCATCCAACCTTGCCTCAAAAGAGTTCAAAGATGGAGCATTCACTACTGATGATGGTAGTTTATTCCATGAATCTACTACCCAGTAACTGAAATAAGTTTGTCTTACATTTGTTTTTCAAAATCTTTTTGAGAGTTTTAATTTACAACTCCTAGTATTGATTTTTTTAGCAATGTTCAATAAATCAAAATTTGTTGAATAAAATCCATGAGTACATTTATAACATGGAATGATATCGCCTCTGGCTTGTTGATAAGATAATTTGGAAGGAACGATAAATTGAATAAGAGAAAAGTGACACAGGTAATACATGTATAGAAAGATTAAATACTTTTATAAAAACAATGTTTATATTCTAATAAATACTTATATAGAGAAACAATGTGGCTCTATATTGGTTATGCAACCTGCTCTTGTTAAAGAGTGATGAGAAATGTTGTTGTTATAGTAGCACAGGACATTACTCAGTATCACACAGAGAGAGAAAGAGAGATAGAGAGAGAAAGAGAAAGAGAGAGAGAGAGAGAGAGAGAGAGAGAGAGAGAGAGAGAGAGAGAGAGAATAACAAAGGAAACTATACAATTGCCCTGTTGGCTGGGGCGTTAGAATGCACCGACTGCACCTCTGCAGAGGGGTAAGACACCCCCAATGGGGCCAACCGTTGGCCAAGGGTGGCGACTCGTGATGCTTAAGGACGGAGACTTGGTGGATGAGCAGTCCATGACTTGCAACACTCCTCTTAGACCCTTACTTAGGCTAGACGGGCGGTCGGAAAGGCCCCCTCCAATCAATCGGCTGGTCACGTCAAGCCCTACCACCTATATGATAACCCCAACCCTATTGCCCTTATGGCAAGTCCCAACCCCTTTTTATCATATGGGTGCTAGAAGGCGGTGGCTGAGGGTCTACATGTCCTGGGAATGACGTTAAACTCTATCTGATGGTGAGGTTCCAGTTTTGGAGGTTTGAGGAATGTGGGGCACCGCTTCATCACCATTGCTCCCTGGTCTACTCTGGCCCGGAGTGGTAGTACCTGTTAGGGTCCCATCTATGGGTTAAATAGAAAAATGTATTTATAAAAAAAATTGTGTATCCATTAAGAATTAATTTATTTCAAAACTTTGTCGGCATTAAATGACCCACTGAGGTTGATATGCCGTAAAACAAAATAAACCAAACCAAACTATACAACTTAATCTTAATTTCTTCTTTTTTTCACTCTCACTGAAACTTTATAGATTTCTGTCTTCTTCCTTTTCTCCTGTATAAACACTGCGTCTGATGGTGAAGCTCCAGTTCTGGGGGATCTGAAGAGTTGTTATCTCTACAAGGCTCACTCTAACATTAGTATTTAATGTTCTATAATCTTCTATATAAGTATTTAAATATTTATTTGAATATGAATATTGCTGAAGATATAAATATTAGAATATAGATATTGCTTCTATGAAAGTGGGCTAAAAAGTTCATATGATAGTATTACATCTGATGTGAATGACTTTCCTGACTAATTGGTCCTAAGCCCTACAATACTGATCGAAGAGGTGTGTAGACTGCAAGAGGATTATGTTGAAAATTAAGATTCATTTGGTCATATTCTATGAGAGTATCTTGGTCAGCTTATGAACTTTTCAGTTGGGTTGGATTGGCACATTTTCGTCCACTACGGACGATGGCGTAGTGTCCAAAAAAGATCTGCATCTGTGTAAGTGACTCTGCAGGTCAATTCCCAAGTAACAGTCTTTGGTGCACTGACTCCACGCAAACTGTGATGCTTTCCGGGGCTGCTGTCTTTTCTCCCTCCTTCTGGCTCTCCTTGCTACCGAGGCTACTTTCCTCTCCGTCTCACCCCTCTCCATACCTTGCTTAATGTTTAAGGACATTTTTTGCATCTATTTCCCACGTGTTTGTGTCAATGTGGCATATCCTCATGTCTCTCCCGCAGACATATTTGAATCGTAGGCATGGTCTACCTACCGATTGAGAGCCTTTCACTAATTCAGCGTACATAAGCATTTGATATTTCTATATGTGTTTATTCATCATCATCATCATGTCGCGCTGTTAGCACGGATATCCATGACAGTCTCTCTCCATCCGTCCCTATCGTTCATCATTCTCGGGAGGTCCTCTATGTAGCATCCTGTATCCTTTATCCGCGCAGAGCTGATCAATGTACGTCTTTGCTGGTCGGCCCATACTGGTGTGTCGATGTGCTGGCTTCCACAGGAGGACGTCGCTTATGAGTTCGTCCTTGCTTCTCCAGCAGTGTCCCGCGTGTCTTGTCCGTCTTACTCGGATGATTTATGATTTGTTTTGTTTTACGGCATATCAACCTCAGTGGGTCATTTAATACCGATAAAGTTTTGAAATAAATCAATTCTTAATGGATAATACATTTTTTTTATAAATACATTTTTCTATTTAACCCATAGATGGGACCCTAACAGGTACTACCACTCCGGGTCAGAGTAGACCAGGGAGCAATGGTGATGAATGGGGTGCTCCACATTCCCCAAACATCCAAAACTGGAACCTCATCATCAGATAGAGTTTAACGTCATTCCCAGGACATGTAGACCCGCAGCCACCGCCTTCTAGCACCCATATGATAAAAAGGGGTTGGGGCTTGCCATAAGGGCAATAGGGTTGGGAAAATCATATAGGCGCTAGGGCTTGATGTGACCAGCCGATTGATCGGAGGGGGCCTCTCCGCCCGCCCGTCTAGCCCAAGATAGGACCAGTGGAGTATTGCATGTCATGAATTGCTCATCCACCTGGGATCTATCCTTAAGCATCACGGGTCGCCACCTACGGCCAAGAGGTGGCCCCATTGGGGGAGTCTTACCCCTCTGCAGAGGTGCAGTCGGTGCATTCTAACGCCCCAGCCGACAGGGCGGTCGGATGATTTAAATAAAGAAATATACATGTATATTTAGAGTATTTTTTCACACAATTGACAGCTCGGTCAATGTTTGCTTGCTTCAATTCTAAAATCCTTCATTCTAAAGAGAAGTATCCGGTAAAAACTGGCACATCATCTGGGACGAACTCAAAGCTTCAATTATCTTTTGCTTCGTCTCTGAACCATAAAAAATGTTTAAGATGATCATTTCGCCAGCAGAGTTTTCTCTGTCTTATAAGAACAAGATAAAATTTAGAGTATGCTAGACCTGGTTTTAATTCTAAATTTTATTTTTCTATTTCAAGAATGATTCAAATGTTTTTTTCTTTTCAAAACGAAAGCAGAGCCTCAGGAATTAGGCTCCACTTTAATGCTTTTAACATAGAAATGTATTATATAAAATAAATTGAACATCTGCTCACCATCTTTCACCAGTCTGGGAATATGAAAGTCATTCAATAAATAAGGTGACTTGGTGGTTTGCTTTGAAGGCTATCACAATGCAAGTGTAAAGAAAAATAAGGTAACTATGGTGTTGATTGTTAACCCGTAATTATTTTAATTTTAATAATTCTTAATATTTCGAGATAAAAATCTCATCCACAGAAGATCTCCGAAACTGAATTTGTTGCTAGTGGCTGTCCATTTGGTTTTGTCTCATAAGTCTGATAGCCTTCAAAACCAACCACCAAACCAAATAAGGTGACTTTTACAAAAAAGAGTTTGCAATAGAAAACTCTGTTTACAGTTGCACCTTTCTCAAGGAAGTCAATAGTGATGTCCCGGTGTTATGATTTTTATGGCCATTTTTAGGCTTCAAGTGAGAGCGGTTTACGGTGGAGATCCCTTGTGTTAAACAGAGGCTGATCTTTAGTGAATAATCCTTTGGTTGTTCCTCAGTGTCCCTTAGTGTTAGGTAAAATCCTTTGGTTGTTTCTTGATATCCCTTTGTGTTGGGTATGATCCTTTGGTTGTTCAGAGCGTAGGTTGCAGATCCGCTCGTCAGTGGCACATACGTGCAAATGAATGGCTTTCAAGTTTGGCGATTAAATAGTTAATTAACCACATATTCGAGCTGTTGATTGACTGGCTTTAATCCTTGAACCCATGCAGTCTATAAGTTTAAGTGATGGATTCTAGCAAACCTTATATCCAAAAATATTCCAACTCTCAGAACACTGTCAGCATGAAATATTCTTTACTGGCTGTTGCACTTGAAACTCTTTCTTTACCAGAGAGTCAGTGTGTTCCCACTCTACGAACTGTCTATTCGACCCAGGATCATAGTGGCAAGTTCATTTCTATTTTTTTTTCTTGATTAAAACATCATTCTCTGGGCACATCACATATTCCTCAGTAAATTACACATAGTTTGCATTTCACAACGTTCAAAATTTAATGACAGATCTCTGTTCAAGCCTGGAGCACTCTTTTTGATTTGCCACCATTTTGAATAGCCCCAAGACAAATATTTTTGCGAGATTAAAATAATTTTAAGTCTAAATCAATTTCAAATCATACATTTATATACATTTACATTTATGAAAAAATGAGAAAAAAACAATTCAATTTTGTATCATTTGAATTATTCAGACTATTGACCTCATCTATATTATATCTGTACATGATACGCCATGTGTCCAATGGGACACATAGCATAGTGGATATAGGAATTGAGTTGATACAGTTCTAAGTGACAGGTATCTCTAGGCTGCAGGTTCAGTCCTTGTCAAAGGCGACAGTAACATAGAAAAATAATTAACACAGCTTAAAACTTGTGCCCAGTCATGGTTAGTGGAATGAGAAGAGTATACACCTATGGATTGAATTAAGGATTGGGTTCAAAATTCCATGAAGGCTGCCGATTATGACAAGGTTCCCGAGATCGAAATAAGGTTCCTGAGTTCGAAAAAAAGGTTCCAAAGTTCGTGACGGCTCATGAGTCTGAGAAGAAATACCTGAAGAAGGCCAGAGGGCACATGAGTCGAAAAATTGTACAGATAACAATATAGATGAGGACAATAGTCCGAATGATCCAAATAATACAATTCAATTTTGAATTTTTCAAAATCCTGAAAATTCATTGATCCTCATAACTTTTAAATCTGTTGAAAGTGCACCTTCGGTTTTCAAGAGAAAAATCTTGGTAATGATCCTCACTAACCAGGTACTTTGAAATCTGTCAAAATTAACCTTCATTTTTCAAGAAAAATCTTGGTAATGATCCTCACTAACCAGGTACTTTGAAATCTGTTCAAAGTTAACCTTCATTTTTCAAGAAAAAATCTTGGTAATGAACTAACCAGGTACTTTGAAATCTGCAAAGTTAACCTTCATTTTTCAAGAAAAAATCTTGGTAATCCTCACTAACCAGGTACTTTGAAATCTGCTCAAAGTTAACCTTCATTTTTCAAGAAAAAAATCTTGGTAATGATCCTCACTAACCAGGTACTTTGAAATCTGTTCAAAGTTAACCTTCATTTTTCAAGAAAAAAATCTTGGTAATGAACCTCACTAACCAGTACTTTGAAATCTGCTCACAGTTAACCTTCATTTTTCAAGAAAAAAAATCTTGGTAATGAACCTTAACCAGGTACTTTGAAATCTGCAAAGTTAACCTTCATTTTTCAAGAAAAAATCTTGGTAATGAACCTCACTAACCAGGTACTTTGAAATCTGCTCAAAGTTCACCTTTATTTTTCAAGAAAAAATCTTGGTAATGAACCTCACTAACCATGTACTGAAAGAGTTCTTTAGACCTCCACTCTAGTGACATATGTATGAGTTCAAGTAAGAATTAGTTTAACTGAACATGCTACTCTAAGTGATGGTCTATTCATAATATAAAGAAGAGAAAGTACATTTTCTTTATGTAGAAATACTTGGAACTTGTTCTTCAACAACAGGCAATGATTATTTAACTATGTCATTCCAGACAGAAAAGGTTATCGAGGTCTAGGAAATGGACTCTAGAGAGAAATAAACTCATTAAACTTTATTCCAATTAAAATATTCCTGAAAAGATAGATATAAATCCTTCTGAACTAATGCCAACGTTTGAAATACCAGACAGTCAAAAAGATGTAAATAACAAAAAAAATTTCATCACTGTAGATTATGGAAGAAAATGTAATACTTTGAATATATATTTTAATCTATTTTTAATATGAATTTTTAAATAGATTACTATAGTCAGCTAATACATGAAGTATCACAAGGGAAATAAGGTAGTTAGTATGGAGCAATCATTTTTTATTTATATGCGTATGTATGTATAAACTTATTTCAGTATTGATTTTCAACTTCCACAATACATGCAAAAAGATATGCAACGCTATTATGAGAAATACTTGGGTGAGTCAAAATTTTTTGAAATATTTTGGTATATGCTACCTTGCAATGTATATATCCCATTATAACATGTGATGAAGTTATATCTAAGTTGGAAGGCTTAAAGTAACCTCCCAACGTGGGTACAAGTGTGTACATAAATCACTCCGACAAAGGTGTAAAACGATAACAATATTTATTCCGTAAGCGACGAAGAAAATGCATTTAAGACAAAGATATACAAAACAGATGCATAACGCACTCTATAAGAGGAAATAGGTGTACGACTTGCGTCTTAGGGAATGTCACTTACTGGTAGCTGGTTGGGGGAAAGCCCCGCACTTAAGGGTTAGAGGCGGCAGACAGAAAGATAATCAATTGACCATGACGACGACGCGTGTCCACTGACCTTCCTCTTCCTGTCCATAGCAGTAGCTCTCTCCAATCTCTGCCCCTGACCACAGAAAGAACCCGACGCGGCTACTAGAAGGCGAACGTAAACATCCCCAGAGTGTTGCGCCCCGTACTAAAAGACGGCTTGTTTTGTCAAGGCCTTCTTAGCGCAGTGGCCAGTGGTCGGTGTATCTGTAGTGCAGCAATAGGCACGTTACAAATGGGCCACTCTACCAAATTTACTTTTTACTTATTATCTCATGCAGAGACATTTTTAAAACCTCAGCTCTACATAAGCATTTTAGTAACTGCTCTTTGTGCCATTGTGGACAATGGAATTCTCCTCCCCATTATAACCAATTTTTTTCTAGTAACTTCAACATCATCAAGGCATGCCAATAGCATTGATTCATTTGACTCTCTATTGCGATCTGTCCCTATCACCCATTGCTCAGGGTCATTCCTCTTGGTAGCATCCAGTCTAGCCAGCCAACACTGATGTGTTGTGTTGGAATCCATAGTAGAACATCGCTTATGAGTTGGTCCTTACTTCACTAGCAGTGCCCAGCATGTCTTGCAGGGAGTCCCCACAATGTAGTGGCTAACATGCTGAAACGTTCTGTACTTGATTGCGTCATTCAAAAGTTAAATGTCAAACACGATGTTGTTAAATGCTGAACGTGATTGTTGATGTGGAAGAATAGGCTACTTGTTATCATTTTACAGTTAATGTTGCGATTAACTCGATATTTATTCCCGGTAAGTAATCCTCTTTATCACACACACACACACACACACACACACACACACACACACACATATATATATATATATATATATATATATATATATATACATATATGTATATAAATGAAAAAGTAGCAAGAGAGTTCAAGCAGCAGTTATGCTATAACATTAATTTTCAGACATTTTTCTCAATCCACTGGTACACCACAAGTTCTTTGATGTGATAACTTTTAATTTTGAAAATAACCATAAAATTTCCACAGGTGCATATTCTACACTTTGATCCAAAGAAAAATTGCAATCATATATATAAATAACCATCACATTTCTTATGGGTATCATGCCAGTAATTATATTATAAGAATGTATCAACTATAAAAATAAGTATAAAGTATTTAAACAAACAAAATAATATTTTTTTTATTTCTTTTTCGAAACTATTTTTCAAAATAATTGGATCTTGTAACTTTTTAGTCATTTGTTCAAAAACCTGGAGCAGGTGCTTCAGACAGCGTTTGAAATGATGTTTGACTTCTATGAGTATGAAGAATAGTTATCTTCAATTATCATTTCTCTCTTTATATTTAAAAATAAAAACTAAAAACAAACTTAAAAGATTCTACCATGATTTACTTCAAATTTGATTAAAAAGCAACACAAGAAATAACAATAAAAACTATAGTTAAAAACACAACCTCAAGATGATGTCGAAAATAGAAAAGAATATCCTGTTCAACTGGCTTCAAACAGAGCACCAAATTTGAACAAAAAAAATTCCTAATCAAAATGATCGTCTCTCAGTAATTCTGAAACTCACAGAAAAAAGAAAAATAATCAAGAAATAAAAACAGAGAGAACTGTCTTAATTCAAATTGTGATTTTTCAGAATTGAAGATTAATCCACCAAATATTTCAAGCAGGAGACATTTTCTAAGCTTTTACTTAGTTTAGCAAAAGGACTCAAGTTTGTTTGGTTTGGTTTTAATGTTTCATTTTGATGTATGATACATGTTCCTGTGTTGGTAATTATACCTGTCCTAAACAGAATGGCATTACTATTTTACTCACCTATGTGGAGAAGTAGGGATGTGATCCACAGAGGACCAGCTTCATTTTGATGTATGATACATGTTCCTGTGTTGGTAATTATACATGTCCTAAACAAAATGGCATCACTTTTTTACTCACCTATGTGGAGAAGTAGGGATGTGATCCACAGAGGACCAGCTTCATTTTGATGTATGATACATGTTCCTGTTTTGGTAATTATACCTGTCCTAAACAAAATGGCATTACTTTTTGACTCACCTATGTGGAGAAATAGGGATGTGATCCACAGAGGACCAGCTTCATTTTGATGTATGATACATGTTCCTGTGTTGGTAATTATACCTGTCCTAAACAAAAAATGGCATTACTTTTTGACTAACCCTCATCCAAATAAGAACTCAAACAAATCTTTTTCAACTGAAATTCTACAATATATTTTTACAAAACATTAAAAAAAAAAAAATCCGGAAAAATTTAAATGATTAAAAAATCACATTCAGCACGGTTTTAGACCCCACAAAATTATCATTCTGTGACGAAACTGAAAGGCAGCCCCAGCCCCCACAAACAAAGCACGTCAGGATATGTTTGGCCTGTGCGAGGGGGAAGAGTGTGGCGAGCGGCTACGGATACTCGAACTCGCTACATCCTCGTAGATGAGGTGTTGTTAGTAGAGACTCAAATAAAGTATATCGGAATGTGCATAAGCGCGGCCGAACGAGCAGAAATAAAGACGGACTGTCGCTGACAGGGCGAGTGAGGAAGAAAGTGTTTGGACGGCAAGTGAAATCTGACGACTGCTATTTGAAGTGAGAGTGGCGTGTTCGGTTGGGAAAGGAATTGCATTTCGTCAGTTGGGAGAGACTTGCAAAGGATTGATATTACCTTGAATTTATGGACCCTTTAAAAAGACATTCACCTGCAAGCAAGTCCGAAGAATGTTTTAATCTATAAGGCTGCATATTTCAAGTGTATTGCTCTAATAAACATTTAACTACGATGTGCCATTTTTGGTGGGTCACGATTACATCTATTATTATACATATCATATCATATCATTGGCTTCGCTGGCTTGGACATGTCAGGAGAATGGAAAACACCTACGATTTAAAGATGTCTGCAGGGGAGACATCAGGATATGCCATATTGACACAAACACACGGGAGGTAGATGCAAAAAATAGAGCGGTCAAGCGCCTTAACGTTAAGCAAGGCACGGAGAGGGGAGAGTAGCCTCAACAGCAAAGAGAGCCAGAAAAAAGGGAGAAAAGACAATAGCTCCAGAAACCATCACAGTTTGTGTGCATTCAGTGCACCAAATACTGTCAAATTGGCCTGCAGAATCACTTGCCCAGATGTAGATGATTTTTTGGGACACTTTAACATCGTCCTTGGATGGAAAGGTGCCAACAACATAATATATATATATATATATATATATATATATATATATATATGTGTGTGTGTGTGTGTGTGTGTGTGTGTGCTTCTAAAAAACAAACATCTAAAAAAAAATCTAATTTCCCTTCGCCGAAGAGCTTAAGGCCTTGTTTGTTATTATTCACTCAACGTCCCTGTACCTATTAGGGTTGAGGCGTATAAGTATCATTAAGGTTAATTTCGCAGGGATTGTTCGGTCTGTAGCGTGATCGAGACAGTATGGTTTCTGACTACGCCTGTTGAAGTCCCGGTTTCGATTTCTGTTGGAGGGAAATCGTTAGTATACATCGCTGATTAGACTTAATAAATTAAAAACAGTCTGTGCGATGTTCTACAGACCGAACGATCCTTTGCCGAATTCACTTAACTTATTTACTATAATTATCGAATTTTATGCGTTATACGTATTGTAATTGCCTTCAAGCAAAAAAAAAATGTAAATAATATATATAGGGGCCGGGTTAGTTCAGTCGGTAGAGCGTTCGGCTAGAAACCACAAGGTTCCTAGTTCGATACCGGTCCTCGCCAACTCAGCGTATGAGTAGCACAGGGATCTGTGCGGTAAAGTAAGGAGCTGATAGTAGGTGTGGCGCTCCACCTCAGACGCCAAAAAACAATCTCCTTGGTCTAGCGCTATTGAAAAGGGGATAGATTCCCTCGCTGACTGGTTGATACCCGCCCCGACGACTTTACTTATATATATATATATATATATATATATATATATATATATATATATATATAATCAAGTACACAGTTCTTCAACAAGCAGTAATAGCTATTCTGTTGTTAGCAAGACTAGCACCAAATACTTTCATGAAGTCCGTGTCTTAATATTTATGTATTTTGTTGGACGAGTCTAACGTTTTTGTAGAGAAATTATTCTCCTTCACTACAGTTTCTTTATTTAATGTTAGGTATTTGCCCAACCTGGTTAGGATGTGACACAAAGTCGCAGGCACGTGAAATCCAGTGAGGAGCAAACTCACTACTCAGTAGTAATGGATCTGCAAGACTAGCTGGCTAACCATTACACCGTGATGGGATATTCTTTGTTTAATGGCATCAACTTTCATGGGACATTTAATACTAAAGCCTTTCTTGTATGTATATGGTCAATTTCTGAGTGGAATTTAACAGGTTTGAATTCAGTTGTCCTTCTCCTAGACTGGTTGCCCAACCAATGTTAAAGGGCACCATCTGCTCTACTATTTATCCATATAGGAGTATAGTTGGATGCATGTCTTTCCCAAAGATATTACAGTTATATGAAGGCAAACAGCCTCGTTCAGGATTTGAACTCAGTTCGGTGAATACATTTCCTATGCGGATGACCATTACACCACAAGAGCCTCAATGTGAATAAACATATAAGGTAAAATATCCAATAGAATTGAAGAGAAATATAATGTGAAAACCAATTTAGTCAATGTTTATATATTTATCTAGATATATAAACACTTCACTAAATTGGTTTTTACATCTTATTTCTCTTCCACATATTAAATGTATCAACTATGGTGCAACAAGGTTACTACATCATAGAATTATACATACGAATAATATATATATATATATATATATATATATATATATATATATATTGTTGTCTCCTTTAAAGGAAACAATCAAAACAAGATTGTAGTCAGGTGGAAGGACCAGTCAACACGTACATAGATTAATATAGAAGGTTTATTTCAGAGAGATACATTTAGACAAGGAATAGTGTGGCACCCTACTAATCCTCGAAGCAAGCACCGTCTAATATCGTGCTTGCTATATTTATATTCATATCACACGGGTGAGAGGGAGTGTGGAATATTCCATTACAACATATATATATTATTATTTATATTTTTGCTTGAAGAAAATTACAATGCGTATATCGTATAAAATTCGATAATTATAGAAAATAACCATGACAAGTGAATTTGTCTAACGATTATGAACATTATAGAACATCGTACAGTCTGTTTCAACTTTATTAAGACTAAACAGACTGTACGATGTTCTAGCATCGCATGATCGTTTGCGAAATTCACTTGTCATGGTTATTTTCTATAATTATCGAATTTTATACGATATACGCATTGTAATTGCCTTCAAGCAAAAATATAAATAATAATATATACTTTATTCAACATGGCTTCTAAAAAACAAACCTCCAAAAATCTTATATATATATATATATATATAATATATATATTTTAAATATAAAATTATACAGGCTTATTCTCTCAATTAGAGACGGCTTTAAGATAAAAGATATTAATACAATGAATACACAGTTATAAGTGCATCTATATGTGCGTATATTTCCATATGTAAACATAAATTTATTTATTGAGGTTACATAATTAGTACATACTTGTACAAAATAAAAAACACCCTCCGGGCGATGTAAAAATACATTTTTTGAAAGATATTGCTTGAAGAGGTGGAAGTTAAAAATTAAATGTCGGGTGTTTTAACCATAAGTCATGAAATCATCGAATTTATTAAAGGAGCAAAAAAAAAAACAGTTTGAAATCGAAACTAAGTTCTATTAACTTTGAATATCTATTAAAATGAAATAAACTATATATAAACATATGCTATTGGGGATGTATCTATTAAAACTTGTTTTAAAAAACAATGAGGACTGTCTAATGTTGCATACTCAAATTTTGAGTGTATTTATTCTACGTTATGACGATTTCGGGTATAGTGACGTAAGCAGTGACGTAGTTTTTGTTACGGACAAAAACTGGAAGAGAATCTCCATTATTAATAAATATATGCAACCTTGTTTAGGCAACCAGTCAAGGAGAAGGAAAACCCTGAATTCAAACCTATTAAACACCGCTTGGGGTGGTCACTACTAGAATAGGCCCAGTCCTATTTCACTAATATACAACAAAGTAAGTCGTCGGTGTGGCCTAATATCGGTATCAGCCAATCAGCGAGGGAGTCTATCCCCTTTTCACTAGCGCTAGACCAAGGAGATTGTTTTTTTTAGTGTCTGAGGTAATGAGTAATGGCAATGAAAAGATACGTTAGACTACACTGTTTATCAATTACTATACTAAAAGAAAATTTGCAAAACGGATTTCAGCTTTTATACTCAACGGAAATTCTCAAAATGGAGCTAATGTTGACCAAATTAGTAAGACTTCTGCTGCTGAGATTCTCCATTTTCAACTTCATAGAGATCTTATTTCTAAAATTCTTGGTGGTTTTTGAGACACCTTATATATATATATATATATATAGTTATTAATTATTTTTTTCTGATTCATCGGTAAATCCTATTTTACTTATTTAAAACGTTTTAATCGTAAATTTCAATTATAATTATAGTTCACAAATAATATTTTAAAATTATTAATAACAATTAGGGAACAGGCCGAAGATGTTGAAATTTTCACCGCTTTATTCATTAACGATTTTATTTGATAATAAATATCTTATTTTATTTAAAAGATCTTGAAAATAAGTTTTTTTTATCAATCTAGAATGTAGAGGTCCATGTAGCTTCAGAGTGTTATCCTTAAACTGTGAAATATTTGGAGCCAGTATTTGTTTCGTTTTTTTTTTGTTTTTGTTTCAACATCCGCACCAGTGAGTTATTCAAACTTTCTCGGTTCTTTATTTAATCTAGAAACTTTTGATTACCCTTGAGCATGTTTGTTTTATTTCTCAATTATTCAGGTGGCAAGTTTAAATAAATAATATATTGGAAGTCATCCAATGATAACCAGTTACCACATACATTTGAGAACGACTAAGAATACAGTAATTGTATCCCTTATAGAAGAGTCAGACCCTCCAAAAGGGGGTATCCAGAGTATAAAACTCAATTAAACCTGATGGTGAGGCTCCAACTCTGGAACACCAGGAAATGTGGAGTATTCCTTCATTGCCATTACTCCCAGGTTCACTCGGACCAAGAGTAGTAGTACCTGTAAATAGATATGGGTAATTTATGAGGAAGACCGTCCCGGACTCCTACCTCAAAACTTGCTACCGGTGAATGCTGAAAAACCAACCCAGCTACGATTGAAGTCCGTAGCCGAAGCAGTGTCACTTGAAAGAAAACAACTTTTCGACATTCAATTACATATAAAAAATCCAAAACGTTTATTTTTTTCGGTATTTTCATTTTATTTTAATATATTTATTTCCAACAATCTATTACACGTATAAAAAATTAGAATATTTAGATATTCATGTTTATTTAAACTAAAAATAAGACATTAAACAAACATGAATAAAAGAAAATCTGAGTATTTAGATATTCTTTTATATTTTAATAAAAAAAACTATCTATGTTCATACCTATGTATCTATATATCAGTCTATTCAAAACTATCTATCTATCTATTTATATCAATTTGTTCTTATCTATGTTACTTTGTTTATATTTATCTATCCATCTATCTCTGTTCCTATCTATTTATCTGCTTTTCATAGAAATATACAAACTATTTTCTAATATGCCTTAATAAAATAATAAAATGAAATAAAACAACGTTCTTATCGACACTGCTTCGGCTACGGACTTCAATCGTAGTTGGGATTGGTTTTTCAGCAGTCACCGGTAGCAAGTTTTGAGGCAGGAGACCGGGACAATCTTCCTCATAAATTACCTAGATCCGTTTAAAATGTATTTGTCTTTGATAGGAATACTTAATGCGATATAACTATATTATTTCTATTACGAATAGTTACACGAAGATGGGCTGGTTTAACTCAGTCGGTAGATCATTTTCCTAGGAACCACAAGGTTCCTGGTTCGATACCGACCCTCAACAACTCAGTGTACGAGTAGTACAGGGATCTGTGTGGAAAAGTAAGGAGCTGATGGTAGGTTTGGCGCTCCACATTAGACGCAAAAAAACAATCTCCTTAGTTAAATACTATTGAAAAGGGGATAGATTCACGCGCTGTCTGGCTGATACTGACTTTAGGTCACTCAGAATACTTTTTTGATAATTGTTTACTAAGTATTATTATCATCATATATATGTGTGCATGACTACAATTAAATAAAAAATGATTTCATAAAATGATACAATAATTAGTATTATATTAGTACTTAAAATTATATCACTGTGTGCAAATTGTTTTGTATTAAATAGGAATATTGGATATCATATATTTTGTGCAAAAAGAAAATATATAAAAAATATACATATAGATGTACAATTAATGTGATTCCCTAACGTCTAGGCATAAAATAACCCTATATTGGTTGACATGCCATTAAAATCAATCAATTGATAAGAATAAACATTTGTTAAATGGGATATAAATAATAAAAATACTAGTGGGTTGGTTTTGAAGCATTTTATCCTTTGTGGGATTATTTAATGCTGAATTCAGGCTTTTTTGTTTTGTTTTGTATTAGACACAAAAATCAGCCAAAGAAATTAGCCAAAAAGATTTGACAACCACAATGCTTTCATGTGAAGCTAGAATAAAAGAAGTAACACCCATGATTTCGGTGTCTTTTTGTTACATAATTATTAGATACCTAATATTTATATGCAACAGTGTAGAAATCAAAATGGCCGTTATAAGCTGCAGCCCATGACCTTGAAAGATTTGAATGACAAGGCTTGACCTGTCCTGATCCTTCCTTCCGGTGGATACCGTGAGAATCGGTGGAGAAGACCCTCTTCCGGTTTAGATTAGAAATAGTTTTTAGCAGTCGGTGAGAAACCACGACGGTGGTGAGTCGTGATATACATGCGGCTGACTCAATTTGTGCAGGTAGTCTGGTGGGGGATTTCGAGAATAAAATATGATCAAAGTCTTGTGTTATTATCTAAAAACTAAAAATGACACAGGGCTTCTGATAAAGAGAAATCCTTAACAGAAACCAGACCCGAAGTCCCCAAGAAAGTCCAGACCTTAGAAGATTCCAGACCAAGACAAGATGTTATAAGATTCCAAAGACGGCCAGAAGAATAGAGTAAGAAAGAAGTAAGTAAAGAAGTAAAGAAGAAGGGTATACAACATTTTGCCACTACCCCTGGCTAGAAGTGCTAAGACCATATCGTTAGTAACCCCAAACAGCGACGACTCGGTAGGAGGTTATCACATAGAAGCTGAGACACTACTAAAAACTTTCTAAAGGGCTCAACAAGTTACGAGGAACAAGACTTACAAAGACAAACAGCTATGTTCCCGCAGGCAGTTTTTTTTTTTATCTGCAGCCTTAAGTACCCTTAACAACCTTTACCCAACAAAACACCCTTGAACTCTTTTGCTTGTTTTATATTGTATATCCCTGTTTTATATTTGCATCTATGTACAGTAAACATTTTGTAGTACAACAGTCGTTTGTCTCCTTTTCTTCAAAAGTGGCCCCCATCTCCTCACTACGTTTGAAATACAGTTTATTCACCTATAAAACTTTGGGTTTAAACAGTGTTTTTTTCTGGGGATAAAAATCCTCACACTAATAATAACACTATGTAGCACGATTTTTATTCTTATATAGTATGTACCATGTAGGAAGCGCGTGGTGTAATGGTTAAAGTCACGGGAAATGGACTCGTCGCCCCAAGTTCATATCATGGACGTGGTAATTGCATTTTATTTAGCGCTAATATCATTGCGAAAGGTATGAATCCTACTCTCCCTCCAGCTATGGATAAATAGTAGGGCAGACTGGGCTCTTTAACCTTGGTTAGGCAACCGGTCGAGAAGGAAAACTCTGAATTCAAACCTGTTGAACCCCGCTTAAGAAATTGACCTTGTGTCGCAACCTGCTCGTGCGGAGGGGTTGGTAGATATATATATATATAGTATGTACCATTTCTTAATTGCTTATGCTTTATAAGTATTGATAATGCCCATAATTCTCTTTAAACTTTGTTTTTGTGCGTGGATGACACTAAGTAACATGATTTTCTTCCCGGATAGTATGTGTTATTTCTTAATTGCTTATATTGTAAATGTATAGAAGATTTCCATTATTCTCTTCGAACTTTGCTTTTGTGCTCTGGATAATGAAATTTAGAAATTAACCTATGTTCTATGTAAAAAAAGGCAGATTTACACATTTTCATTTACATAAGGTCAGAATAAAACAACATAGCAATAAAAATTTACATGTACTTATACTTAAGTTATACAAAAATGTTAAAAAGATTTTTTAGATTTGCAACTGTAATGCAAATCCCTTTCACATATCAACCCCCAACTATAGTCTCTTATCATGTGATGAAATTTTCATTAGTCAGTCACAAAAGTAAAGTTTAAAGAGAAAAATAGGTATATTCCATTTACTTATATATATATATATATATATATATATATATATATATATATATATATATATATATATAGATAGATAGATAGATATAGATATAGATATATATAGATATATATATGTGTGTGTGTGTGTGTGTGTGTGTGTGGAATTAAAATGAATATTTATAAGGAACACCTGACAGGTCTCAGACCTAATATACTAGCTGAAATGATATTATTATTATTATTATTATTATTATTATTATTATTATTATTATTATTACTAGCAAATATATGCACCCTACGGGTGCAAGTATTTAAGTTTTAATGTAATAAAATATTGTATTAATTAGAAAGGCTAATGAAACTAAATAAGAATACAGATAAAAAGATTTGAAACAGAGGGAGTATAATAAAAGAATTGAAACAGAGGGAGTATAATCGATAAAATAGAACAATTGAAATTTACTCTTCCATCACTCTCGTCTTTCATTGTTATTTTTTCTAATTTAAGTATTTAGTTATAAGAGGAAGTAAAGAATAAAATGACAGTTATTTTATCTTGTTAATGGATTTCACTTAAGATTTATTGACGAGATTTTTGCTTATATTCATTAAAATAAAACCAAACAGTTAGAAATCAATAATACTAAGCACATATTTATTAAATTCGATTTTTTAATATTAATATGCAAATTAGCCTTCCCGTTCACACTGTAAACCGCTATTTTGTTGTATATATAAATATGATTGCATGTTGTCAGTATGTAGACATAGTTAACAGTATTAATAATGTAAGACAATTTTATTAATAATTGAGGTTTAGATAAAAATAAAATCATGGAGAATGTGATGTTAATAACTAAGAGAATTGTGACTTGAGTAGGAATATAGCTTCGGTTACAGACAGAAAAACACACAATCTCCATTATAATAAGATTATATATATATATATATATATAATAATAATAATAATGACAATAATGTTTTTTGTAAAATCCCAATAGATTTTACATTACACCACTTGCCTCTAACATACTTGTGCAATAGACCCCACAATACCAAAAGTGTATTGTAGTATTGTGTTTGTAAAATCCCAATAAAATCTTTTGATTTGCAAGCTTTTTTTATTTTCTGGTCAAAAGTGCATTCCAACCATTTGCTACAAAATACGCCACACCGAAACGGTTAAAGAAAAAAAATACAAAAATTGTTCCATGAGAGTTATAATGATGTGTACAATCAAAGCCTTATACTTTTATATCTTTCTCCTGATGCCTCATACCTTACTTTTAAAAAAAAATACTTAAAAAAAAACAAAAAACAAATTCTACTGCTATCACCATCACCACAACGACAACATATGCTGTGATCCAGAGAGAGTCAGGAGAGTATATTTTTATTTAACTGCTTTTTTTTATCAGTGATATGTGAATAGGAACACTCTGCATTTGTCTTTTTTTCAAAGGCACTAACTGCGTCTTACATGTAATTTGGAACTTATTTTAACAGTTGCCAAAAAAAAAAGATATCTATTATATAAGCACTCATTTTTTTCACTCGTCTTTGATGTTCTTGTGCAGGTTCAGTTCTTTCTGTCAGATTTTCTTCAAATGTTCTGAATACAAGCTCTGTGGTCTCAGTTATAATTGGTGTGATTTGAACTCGTTTTTACTTCTAAAAAGCCTCAGCATTGTCGAGCACAGTAATATACTTTATATTGTTTTTTTTTTTTTTGTATTTCTTTGTTTGGATCACTTGGGACTAACATCATAAGCAGTATTGATTTTTATCATCGATAACTCTGAGAAGTGTTATTAACATACCAAATATTGTTCGGACAACTGAACCCTTGCTTTGTATTACTGATCTGATTAAACATAACATTCCAGTGTTTCAGCCAGTCTATTTCTAAGAATTTATCAAATGTATAACATGTCCTTTCTTAATCGAGATCAAAAAGGGGTGCCTAAATGTAATGTGGTCCAGTGATGTCAAGTGCACAATGAAAACAATACATTACAAAAATTGAAATCTAAAAGACTGAAAGGATGCATATCTAATAATAAAACATCTTATGTAATCATTCATATATTGGTATTTCAGTCCCGGAAAACTGATCTTAAATGCTTTATTGTCCTGTAATCCAATATTGGCCAATTTGTACTAACGCTATCATTGCTGGTAGACTCTAGAAATTACAGTGATAATTTTACTTAAATCTTATACTAAAGATATTCCAACACTTTAATCTTGATATGGCAACTGGTTTAGGAAAAGGAAAACTCTAAATTCAAACCTGTTAAACTCAGCTTAAGAAATTGACCTTGTGTCACATCCTGTCCATGTGGAGGGTTTGGGTAAATACATATATATTTACCTTTATAGGTAAACAATAAGAAAAAGATTCATCTTAGCTATTTTGGCAGACACAATGTAAGTGCCTAGTTTAGAATTATGCTTATGTTATGAATCAAACCTCTTGTCAAGACTTCAAAATCTTTTGAATTTTTCAATAGGTAATATTCTAAAGACATGCTCTGGGGTCCTATTTCTACCCCCCCCAAAAAAAAAAAAAAAATTTGGTGGCCATAACATGAATTCTCCTTGGGGTTATATGATGATAGAAACACAGAAAAAAAAACATTTTGTGAAATATTTAAACTAAAAGACAGATGATAAAATAACATGATTACAATAAAAGAAAGAGTTGTATATTTTTAGTTTTTTTTTATTTGAAGAATTTGTTGGCAGAGAATAAGAAATGGAACGTAAGATTTATTTCTTTTTTAAACTGTAAAGTAAAAAAAAACTTAAACCATATTTTATGTTTTGGTCTGAAAGATTTGCCAACTAGAAATACACGACTCTTGTTCAAATAAAGATTGAAATAATTTCTAATATTTCAGTGTCTGAGTTAGTCCCATGACATTATATCAATTTGCATATGTGTATGGAGATTTGAAATAATTTGTATTTAATGGGAGATAAATGGTCAAAAAAGACATTTAGAGAATTATAATGTGTTTTACTAGTATCTATGCTCACTCATCTTTTGTATTTACCAATTTGTGGAGAAGACTAATGTTTTGTAACATTTCCTCATTTTTATCAACAGAGAAAATTTATCTTATAAGAGTGTTAATAAAAATCAGAAGACAGTTAACAAGCTTTTTTTAAAAATCTAGAAATGCACTGAAAACCAGGAAAGAAAAAAGGGTTGTCAATGATTAAGAATTAATGCAAGTTTTTATGGCTTGGCTTCATGAACGAGGCGGTCCACATTGATTGCATGTATGTACGTGGCTGATAAGGCCTATACGGGACAGTCAGGCACAGTCTCAGTGGCTGCAGCTGCAGGTTTGGTGAGTCTTTGATGGCATTGTGTTGTGTCTCTTGTAGATTGGCACAAAAGTGAGGGCATATTTTGTCCCCTTCTGAGGGACGTTTTGTCATCACTGAACCTCTTGTCGCGTTGAACGCGACACTGCAAAATAATACACTGTTTACAATATCTTAGGTTTACTTCAGTAAATATAGGCGCGTTTAATAATTCCGCACAACCAATAATCTAAAGGAACTCTTCTCAAATATGTAAGTCTCTCACAAACTTTCATACCTTTTATTAACTTCTCACATATACGTGTCCAAATGACTTTTTTACATGCACACCTTTCACTCTTTTTGTATCTCATTTCTTTTGTATTCTCCTTTCTATTAAGTTTTGCTCCGATAATAAAATATGTTGAGTTTTACCCTTTCTCCCTGAGAGTGTCTATACAGTTGTTTTCAAATTAGGAGACAGTATCAATAGTGGTAAGATGCCATGCATCACGGTTTCCTGATAGCGTGGAAAAATGGTGATGGTTGGTGTGATGAACAACAGGGAATTTTTTCAAGCAGACCTTGTGTTGCTTCTTTGGTGCCCCTCTATTATGATGGCCAATAGAGAGTTTGCCATGTAGGCATGTATTTTATTAGCATAGCCTCGATGCTGGTGATCTTTGCCCATTCAGTGACTTCAATATTGGTGACAAAGTGGATATTGAGGATGGTGTCGAGGCAGCACTGGTGAACACACTCAAGGAGTCATAGATGGGGAATATAAATGACCCACAACTTTGAACTATATAGGAGGGTGGTAAAGACTATGGCTTCATATACAAAGGTTTTTGTTTGTTTTGTTTTGTTTTGTTTTACAGCATATTAACCTCAGTAGGTCATTTAATGCCAATAAAATTTTGAAATGAATTCATTCTTAATGGATAGTCAGTTATTTTATAAACACATTTTTTTATTTAACCCATACATGGGACCCTAACAGATACTACCACTCCAGGTCAGAGTTGACCAGGGAGCAATAGAGATAAAGGGGTCTCCATATTCCCCAGACCTCCACTACTGGAACCTCGCCATCAGATAGAGTTTAACGTCATTCCCAGTACATGAAGACCCTCAGCCACCATCTTCTAACACCCATATGATAAAGAGGGTTGGGGCTTGCCATAAGGGACAGGTTTTTTGCTCTTTTTCAGATGTCTGTTATACCATATGCATTTATATAGTTTACCAAAAGCACTACAAGTACTATCAACAGAATAGACTCATCTTTTAAGATTTAAAATTATTCAATACATTTTCATTGGCTTATTAATTTTAGTACTCACTCACTTGTCCCATTACTTGGTTTGGTTGTGGGGGGTGCTACTCATGTAGTGTGCCTTGGGAGGAATAACCTGGCTGAGCCCATCATTCTCTAGGTCAACAACTGATTTGAATTCAAAGATTTCTCTCTTCTCTGGGGAATACAAATGACCCACAACTTTGAGCTATATAGGAAGGTGGTAAAGACTATGGCTTCATATACGTAGGAGCCTCATCTAACCCATTTATAAAATGGCTACATTTGATTTGATAGTGCTGTTGAAATGTCTGGGAGAACATTAGACGTACAATAAATCAAGTGACCACTTTGTCTTTTTATCCTTTCTTTGACAACCTTAGCAATATAACTATATATGAAGCTATAATTGTTCACATATCATTGTTATCCTAGCTATTTGAAACTACATGGTTGTTTGCAATAAACTACTGAGTTCAGCTTTAAATAACCCAAAAATTATTGAACTACCATAAAACCGACCAACGACCTCCTTTTGGTCTCAATATGTGTATCAGAAACTGACAGAAGGTTTCAGATAAAATGATAAATATTAAACTAAAAACAATTTTTTAGAAAAAGTTAATTTTCTTTTGAACAGGAATTACCAGATTTTATTATTTCTAGTGTCATATTACATAATCTAAACGGATGACATTACGTATTATTCAACCAAAATTTAGGAATATATAACAGTCTAAAAACAAGTACACCTCTTATCTATGCAATCTTTATAATTATACAATGTAGAGTTTGATCGCAAAAAAATGTGATGATAATTCTATGAACTGTACATTTTGATATATGATATGTTTTGACATATCAAATTTATATTTTAATATTGTTTGTTTGGGATTTTCTTTTCATTTAGTGTAAAGATTTAATCTTTCCAAAGGGTATTAGCGCTATGTGAAATGCAAAGAGCCTCATCCAGGATTGAACTCATCTCATTGTGTCCATTTCCAACGACGTTAACCATTACACCACCACAGGCTTATTATTCAATGTAGAGTTTGATCGCAAAAAAATGTGATGATAATTCTATGAACTGTACATTTTGATATATGATAATATGTTTTGACATATCAAATTTATATTTTAATATTGTTTACTATTTCTCTGAATGTTTGAGATGAGGCTTGAAGATTAGTATTATCTGCGTTATTCGGACTATTGTCCACATCTTCATTGTTATTTGTTCAATGTTTCGGCCGATATACCCTCCGGCCTTCTTCAGGTATTTCTTGTCGGACTCAGGAACATTCTCGGACTCAGGAACCTTCTTTTCGAACTCGGGAACTTTCTTGTCGTATTCGGGAGCCATCACAGAACTTTGAACCTAACCCTTTATTTAGTCCACGGGGGTATCCTGTTCTCATTCTGCTAACCATAGCTGGGGTAGGAGTTGTGTTAATTAATTATTTTTCTAACTGCTTTCACTCAGGATTGAACTCGGGTTCCAGAGATAACTGTCACTTAGAACTGTCTTAACCTAACTGCCTTATCCACTCGGCCATGTGTCCGAGTCCGAGAAGGTTCCCGAGTCCGACAAGAAATACCTGAAGAAGGCCGGAGGGTACATCGGCCGAAACGTTGTACAAATAACAATGAAGATGGGGACAATAGTCCGAATAACGCAGATAATATTAATATTGTTTGTTTGGGATTTTCTTTTCATTTAGTGTAAAGATTTAATCTTTCCCAAAGGTATTAGCGCTATGTGAAATGCAAAGAGCCTCATCCAGGATTGAACTCATCTCATTGTGTCCATTTCCAACAACGTTAACCATTACACCACCACAGGCGCCTAAGTATACCATGAGGCTAGTTCCTTCAACCAGTGGTCTTTGACACAAAAGAGCAATAACCACTGATTTCCTGACCAAGTTTTATTATACTTTATTCCATTTTTGTGAACTCTGACTAGAAATTCCAAAGACAGCAAAGGAAAATGGCTACAAAAAGAATTTTCATGTAAGCACATTGCTAAAAGCTAGGAGGATTTATCTATCTTATCTAAATTATTCCTTGTGAATAAATACAATAAAAGTAAATTAAGAGTACACAAATGCCAACACAGAGCTTGGAAATTGCCCGGGGGTTGTTCTTTCACAGTCATCTTAAATGTAAATTGCTATTCTTGGGGGGAAACCTTCCTGAAAACTTTTAATGAGAGATTTTCTGTTTACAATTAGATTATCTCTTAAAGGATGGTTCAAAGAAAAGGCCAATCATTTTGGAAAACTATTGAAAGATTTATAGTAATATTAGAGGAGGATGCGTTCTAATCTCTTTAAGACGGCATATCATCAAGGCATTCCATTGATAGCAATGAAGGTGTCTCTATTTCCTTGTCTTTAGTGTAAAGGAAATGGGGAAACACACATGAAAGAAAGAGATTAAAGGACTGCATGTATTGCACATACAACTATCTCCACCCGGTTTAGCTCAGTCGGTAGAGCGTCCGACTAGGAACCACAGGGTTCCGGGTTTGATACCGGCCCTCGCCAACTCAGCGTATGAGTAGCACAGAGATCTGTGCGGTAAAGTGGGGAGCTGATGGTAGGTGTGACGCTCCACCCCAGATGCCAAAACAATCTCCTTGGTCTAGCGCTAGTGAAAAGGGGATAGAGTCCCTCACTGTCTTGCTAATACCGGCTTTAGGCCACCCCGATGACTTTATCCCCTGCACAGGTAAGATCCGTCCCACCAACAAAAAGAGGTACTCTAAATATTATACTAAACTGCATCTAGTGGTGGGGCTCCACTTCCAGAGCTCTTGTGAAGTACCCCTTCACTGCCATTACTCCTATGTCCACCCTGACCTGGAATGGTAGCACCTGTTAAATTCCCCTATGGGTCAAATAGATCTTTTTGAAAATTATTAGTATTGGATAGGAATGCAGGTACTGTCACTCAGGGTGAAAGTGGACCTGGGAGTAATGACAATAAAGGAGTGACTCCACACTTCCCAGATCTTCAGAACTGAAGCCTCACCATCAGATGCAGTTAAATGTCATACCCAGGACACCCCCTTTCTTTGGTGGCATTCTTACCCATCTGCAGGAGATAAAGTCAGCATATTTTAAGCCAACCTGCAGGGCAGCAACACATTTATTTCTAAAAATATTACTTAATCTATGGTATATATTATATATACCAGCAAATATATGCACTCTCCGGGTATAAGTATTTGAGTTTTAATGTAATACAATATAATATTAAATTAGAAAGGCTAATGAAACTAAATCAGAATGCAGATAAAAAACATTTGAAATAGAGGCGGGTATAATAAAAAAATCGAACAACTGAAACTTACTCTTCCATCTCTCCTGTCTTTCATTGCAAAATTTTCCTAATTTAACTATTTAGATAGAATAGGAAGTAAAGATTAAATTGCAATTATTTCTTCTTGTGAATGGATTTCTTTTAAGATTTATCCCTGAGATTTTTTCTCATATTTATTAAGATAAAACAAAACAATTAGAAATCAATAATACTAAGCACATATTTATTAAAATAACATTTTTACTATCAATATGCAAATTAGCCTTCCCGTTCACACTGTAAACTGCTATTTTGTTGTATATATGAATACATTTGCATGTTATTAGTATGTAGATATGGCCAACAGTATTAATAAGGTAAAACAATTTTACTAATAATTGAGGTGTAAATGAAAATAAAATCATGTAGAATGTGATGTAAATAATATGTTAGAGGTGTGTAGTGTAATGGTTAGAGTTGTAGGAAATGGACTCGTGGACCAGAGTTCAAATCCTGGATGAGGCTATAGTTCACATAGCACTAATACCCTTGGGAAAGGTATGAATCCAACCACTCTCCCTCCAGCTCTGAGTAAGATTGGGTTCTTTAACCTTGGTTAGGTAATCAATATAGGAGAAGGAAAACTCTGAATTTAAACCTGCTTGTGGTGGTCACTACTAGAATAGGCTCAGTCCTAATTAGTAATCTATTTCACTAACTAAAATAACTAAGGGAATGGTAACTTGAGTAAGGATATAATTTCAGTTACAGACAGACAAGCACACAATCTCCATTATAATGGTCATTGGTTGGCAGCCTTCCGTCTACGAGAGACGATGGAGTAGTGTCAAAGTTTTTTTTGTTTTTAAAAAATCTTTGAACTACATAGCCTGAGCGGGTTCATATGGAGAATAAGCTGTTGTCCATGTAGCAAATCCCCCCTTTCCACACTGCCACTGTGATCCAAAGGAAAGGTAAGGCACCAATGCAGTTTGTCAATGGTAGTGTCGCAGTTGATGGGTAGCACTAGATTTCAGCATCACACCACCTTTAGGGACTCCAGCTCCATTATAATAAGATATATTAATCACAAGAGAAAAAAAGATGCTTATGATTTTTTTCTGATAGAATGTCAACAGAGATGCTGGAAGATTTATAACTCATATTCAATAAAAAATTTAAAAAATTTTTAAATATTAAATTTTAAATGGGCAATTCAGTTCTGATGAATCAGCTATAATTCATCTTATAGAAACAAGTAAATGCAACATTTTATTAACAGGTTCCTTAATATAAACAATTAATATAAAAAAGGGGAATCATAAAAACCTCAAAAACATTAAGCAATAATGTACCATTGAAATCAAAGCAAGAAAAATGAAAAAATAAAGCCCAATATCCTGTTTCCTAAACTGATTATTAAGAATTATAAATAGCCTAATTTTGTCAAGTGCTACATTTTGCTAGAAAATTAAATCATGTTTAACAAATTAGATAAAATCAATGATATAATTTCCCTACTTCCCCTCGATTGGACACGGAAATTAAAATGAAAGAGTTACCTTGATTTTTTCCCTTTTTTTTAAAACTAGCCATTAGTTCACTTATAACATCTATTTTCTATTTTACCATATTAAATGAAATTCATAACTTCCACATTTAACTACTTGAGTTAATTATACAAGATAAACATAAATGTTAATTTAATATACTGCTCATAACTTCATTTTCAAATATTGTCAAACTGTTATTGGAATTTAATATGGAGTAAAATATGTGTATACTGATACAATGATCAAAGTTTCATATGACTTACTAACTGTGCAAAATTATCGGAGGTACAGATTTTCATAAATTCACCGAGTTTCCTTAAAGTGTTTTGTGATACAACTTGAATTAGATAATACATTAAATTGTGTAATGTAATACTGATACAATGTGTAATATGTGTATACTGATACAATGATCAAAGTTTCATATGACTTAATAAAAATTATCAAAGGTACAGATTTTCATAAATTCACCAAGTTTCTTTAAAGTGTTTTATGATACAACTTGAATTAAATAATACATTAAACTTGTGTAATGTAATACTGATAAAATGTGTAATATGTGTATATTGATACAATGATCAAAGTTTCATATGACTTAATAAAAATTATCAGAGGTACAGATTTTCATAAATTCACCGAGTTTCCTTAAAGTGCTTTATGATACAACTTGAATTAAATAATACATTAAACTTGTGTAATGTAATACTGATACAATGTTTAATATGTGTATACTGATACAATGATCAAAGTTACATATGACTTAATAAAAATTATCAAAAGTACAGATTTTCATAAATTCACCAAGTTTCTTTAAAGTGCTTTATGATACAACTTCAAAAAATAATACATCAAACCTAATAAATGAGGATGTTTTAAATTTTGTACTTGATTATAGTCTACAATTTTATCACTGGCTCTGGATTTTAGTTATTAATTATGTCATATACAATATATATATATTAATACTAATGATATATATGTAGCAAGATTGCATTTGGCAAGGACTACTAATGGAAGGAGGAGGAAGAAAGAAATAAGTGAGAGTGTAAAGGTTTTTAAAAGAGTAATGAACACAAAACAGTTTGACCGGAGCGTGACCTCCTAAATGGGGAATTGAGTGTCAACCGGAAGTTTCGGGTGTTGACCTGGACCTGAACCGGAAGTCACGTGGTGACGTGGAACAACAAAGAAAGGAACCGGCCTCTTTTCTAGGGGAACAGGGAACGAACAGGCCTTTGGTGTCTAGTATGGGGTCACAGTAATCAAGTAGTGTTCTCTCTCTCTTTCTCTCTGCCTTTTCTCCTCTCTGATACAAACCCACGAGACGAGCACGATAATAATGGCTAGCAGTTGTGACTACATATTTCTCGCATTGTAATTTTTATCAACAAGATGACCACCACGTGCTGAAGACATTTTTAGTACGGTGAATATATCGCTTTGGGTATCGTGAATACAACAGATATGATAACGTTACATATATCTTATTATAATGGAGATTGTGTGTTTATTTGTCTGTAACAAAAACTATATTGCTACTCATGTCACAATACCCTTTAGTTATTTATTTACTTAACATTCTCCACCATTTTATTTCATTTAAACCTCAATTATTAATAAAATTATGGATGTATGATCTCTGAAATCAAGCAGGGTCAATGAATTTTGGAGAAGTGGCACACAACTCTGTAAGAAAATTACATTTATTATAAGTTATTGTGAGTCATGTGATGGAAATTATGTAGGTGCTGATTGTTTGATAGATGTCATGTGACAAAAGATGAAAAAGTTAGCTGATTTTTTGGCAGTTGGTTTGAAAGTAAACAAAGGTTGATTTAGACCATCTACCAGGGCTTTTGACACAAGTTCAAATCCTGGATGAGGCTGTTTGCATTTCATATAGCACTAATACCCTTGGGAAATGTATGCCTTATTATTCTATTCTCCCTCCAGCTATGGGTAAAATAGTACGTTGTATTATTTAACCTTGTTTAAGTAACCAGTCTCAGAGAAGAAAAAACCTGAATTCAAACCTGTTAAACTTTGTTTAACACACATACAGCTTGTGCAGAGGATTTGGTAAGGAATTACCCTAGGGGCAAAGCCTTCTGGGGTGACAGTTATATGACTTCAAACAAAGATTTTCTCATCTGGTCAAAATAATGGGGCACAATTCAGCATATACATTGATCGAGAATCCAGAAACCAGTTTTAATTTGGCATAGACATCTGAACACATTGGGGTTAAAGTCCTGACAGATATAACCAACCTCTTGTGACACAAAGTTAAATTAATATGGGGTGCCCCACAGGAAGCAAGCCTCCAGTGAGAGTCTAAAAAATTTCTCTAGTTTCATTGGCCTTCTCCTTTAGACACCAGGCAAATATTCATCTCTTCCTCTTTTTAGGTGAGGAGTATTTGCTGCCCCTGGAAATGAACTGAATAGTTTTTAGATCACCTGTAATGATTGCCTGGGTAGCCACCAGCATTTCCCCTGAAGGGGTTAAAATTCTAACAGTAATGTGTTGAAATGTGACACAAAATCAGATTAATGTGGGAAGCATGCATCCCAAGGGGCAAGAGAAAACATTGCTCTTGTCCTGTTGTTTTTCTTCTTCCCTTTAAGGGTGCCTCAGGTACCAAGCAATCGACCCAGCCCTTACCCCTGTTAGGCAAGTGGGCAGGTGTTGCCAATGTGGTGGTGGGGGGAGGCTCTTTGAGAATGAACAGAGTCTGTTTACAGACCACCTAGCATGAATGTCCAGCGGCTTCAAGAGGAAAATGAAAAATCTAGACAGCTCTAGTATACACTATTTATATAACAATAAAGTCAATACTGAGGAGGCAACTCACACTTATAAAATTAAGTGGCCTAAAGTCGGTATCAGCCAATTAGCGAGGGAGTCTATCCCCTTTTCACTAGCACTAGACCAAGGAGATTGTTTTTTGCGTCTGAGCTGGAACGCCACACCTACTTACTTTACCGCACAGATTTTTATTGTACAGCCCCAGCCAACAGGGTGTAATACAAAAACAAGCAATAGCTTATACTGAGTTGTATGAGCAAAATTTCCTAATATGAAAAGTGTCTTTCGCAAGGAAAATGTTTAGTTTTTGATAGGTAAGTAAATTAAGTGGTCGGGGTGGCTTAAAGTCGGTATCAGCCAGTCAGCGAGGGAGTCTATCCCCTTTTTGTTAACGCTAGACCAAGGAGATTGTTTTTTGCGTCTGAGCTGGAACGCCACACCTACTTACTTTACTGCACAGATCCCTGTGCTACTCATACGCTGAGTTGGCGAGGGCCGGTATTGAACTAGGAACCTTGTGGTTTCTAGCCGAATGCTCTACCGACTGTGCTAGATACTCAACAGACATATAAACAAGCATACTTACCTGACCTAGATCAATACAACCTTTTTTGTTTTCTCATGCAGAAAAAAAAGTAAAATTGTCACCCACCCAGCAAAAAGAAAACTATCTTTTTGGTACAAATAATGTTCAATATATGTAAAATAATAATAGATTAAATTGTTGTCATAGATGCAGTGCCACAATCGGAATATTGATCTTGCTATGAAAAAATCAGAAATCATCAATAACTTAAAATTTGTTGACTTTAAGACTTGTTTGATAGTTTTTGTGGGCCAAAATGCTTTTATAACCCAATTTTTAGTAGTAGGGAAGCTCTAGAACACATTTGACAAAGAAAAATAGGTTGCCATTTTTCATAACCCCCCTCAAATTAGAAGAGCTAAAAATCAACATAACTCCGCCAATTTTTTTGAATTGGAAGCTCAAATTTTGGAGATTGTCTAACTTTAACATAGTCCTCACCTGTACAAAATTTCAGAAAAATTGAAGGGGGTGGGTGACATGGCCTGGATGATTTGACATGGAATCACCCATGAATTCTATTTTTCCCCTCAGTCTGCTCTCATAAAAGGATTTCTAGTTTATATATCAATAAAGTTAATTCTGATTGGCAAATCATTATTAAAATCACTGTTATGTAAACTCAAATTAACTTTCATTGCCACCTTTCTTTGACAAACTCCAAACTGGTTCATAAAAAGGAAGAGGTTGATGTGCCAGTGCTTTGTTGACACCGCTTTCTTCTGAACCTCTGGGATTCATGGTGTTGTGCCAGGGTGACTTCAGACATGATCAGTCCACTATGCAGAGCCTGCCACCACCAAGAGCAGTCCTAAGTCAAATTTTCCCAGCTGGAAGCTTTTTTTCTTGTCGTAATCAGGTTAGCGGAATGAGAACAGGATATCCCCCTTCGACTAAATAAAGGGCTAGGTTCAAAGTTCCATGATGGCTCCTGATTACGACAAGAAAGTTCCTGAGTTTGAAAAGAAGGTTCCCGAGTCCGAGAAGGTTCCCGAGTCCGACAAGAAGTACCTGAAGAAGGCCGGAGGGCATATCGGCCGAAACGTTGTACAAATAATGATGAAGATGGGGACAATAGTCCGAATAACGCAGATAATACTAAGCTTCATCCAAGATTTGAACTTAGGTTGCTATATATATTTCCTACGTTAATAATAATTACACCATGAACACCTCAAAGTAACAACTGCATATAAATCTAATTGACACCCTTTCTATTGCTATAGTTAATGTCTACCTCAATCAATATTCATTATCAAGTATAACTTAAAACAAGCACCCAAAGGTATTAGTAGATATCTAATTATCTATCTACTCTATCTCTCTATGAGTTAATATTCACTGATAAGTAGATCTGTTCAAGTGTACATGCCAGTGAAATGTATTCTTAAGAAGAAAGGTACACATTGCCAACCCAATAAAAATAGTTCTGTACAAAATTTAATATATTTTTATTCATTAAGTTGAAAATATTATCTATTTCAAGTTGTATCATAGAGCCCTTTAAAGGTGAATTTATGAAAATCTGTACCCCTGATATGAAAAATTCAATTTGCTGTAATCTTTTCTCAAATAAAATGATATGGAACTTCCCAACAAAATATAGTGTGAATTTTGCTACTGACATTAGTAAGCAAGAACATATATTGTTCAGCTCCTGATTTGGTGAAAAAGAAGGTGAGACAATAAGCCCTGCTAACCTTTATATTCTAGACTATTACTATCCTATCAGTTTGAACTGGTCAAGGTTAATGAATAAAAAGAAATGTTTTCTTTGTAAAAGATTTAAACTATAATTAATTATAATTTAAACTAAAATTATTGGTTAGTTCCTAGTTTAATACCAGCCCTTGCCAACTCAGCGTACGAGTAGCACAGAGATCTGTGCGATAAAGTAAGAAGCTGATGGTAGGTGTGGCGTTCCACCTCAGATGCAAAAACAATCTCCTTGGTCTAGCGCTAGTGAAAAGGGGATAGACCCCCTTGCTGTCTGGCTGATACCGACATTAGGCCGCCCCGATGACTTTACTTTACTTTACTTACAACTGTATAATGAAAAATTCTTAAGGGTTCAAATCCTGGATGAGGCTGTTTGTATTTCACATATCGCTAATACTCCTGGTAGAAGTATGAATCAAACTATTCTCCCTCCAGCTATACAGTAAGTGGTTTCCACCTCTTTTGTCTTTCCAGGCATGGTCGATCGTAAATAGATTATCAGTAATATGGAGGTCCGATCTCCCTGATAAGCTGACGCGACAGTTCTTCCAGACTGTGGTTGTGTTGGTGCTGCTATATGGCTGGACCCTAATGAAGCATCTTGAGAATAAGCTAGATGGGAGCTGCACAAGAATGCTGCGTGCAGTCTTGAACAAGTCGTGGAAACAGCACCCCACAAGGAAACAGCTGTATGGTCACCATCTCACAAACTATTAGTGTGAGACAGAAAAGGCATGCAGGAGACTGCTGGAGATCAAGGATGAACTCATAAGCGACGTTCTTCTATGGAAGCCAACTTTTTAATATTTGGGTGGAATTCGTGGATAAGTCCACCAAAGTTCAGGTCCTGAGTAGTTTCAGCACTTCGAAGTGCCATCATCAAGGGTGATGTGTTTAATTTTTTAACTAAAAAAACGAAATTCCACCCAAATATTAAAAAGTTGGCCAGAAAACTCGAAAAGATGAAAAATAAAATTGTTAAACAGGAGATGTGTCTTTTGTTTAATTATA
>CM042143.1:21661847-21675579 GCA_023376005.1 Doryteuthis pealeii
GCACTCCACATCAGACGTCAAAACAATCTCCTTGGTCTTGTGCTAATAAAAAGGAAATAGGCTCACTAGATGTTTGGTTGATACTGATTTTAGGCCACTTTTTCTTACACTAGTGTAACAGTCCCTAACTCTTGTGTGTCAATAAATATAAAAATAAAAAAACGTGCATATGTTATGGTTTCTAAAAATAACTTTTCCTATTTTGCCACCAAAAAGCCAGTGAGTGTAAATAGACCAAATATCCAGTCCTAGTCCATCATATGAACTGCTTAGTAAACCCTTGTATTACAGTTTGTCTTAAAGTTCACACACTTCTTCCATCAGTGTTACAGTGCTTGGATCCAATTGGCCAAAAAAGTCATCAGCAGAACAGTTTAGTAAAGTCTTGTTGTACAGTAACAGGAGGCACCAGTTACTTTCACTAAAATGTTTAACCTAAATATTTTGAATGATGTTTCTGACATTTAATGTTTCTTGGCAGAGAATTATGGAAATTTCACTGACCCATTAAAATCTAATGATAAACTAAAAGAGAATTTCATTAATACCCAAGATTAACATCAAAATGAGAAAAAATAAGCAGGCCTTTCTTAATAGACTTCAAATTACTTAAGGCTTTTAAAATCACTGGTTGCTTTTAGGTAAGTGTGTCTTAATCTATTAGCTGTCTTCAATTAAAAGAACATTACACAATGATGACTCTTTCATGCAGAGAGAAAATAAATGTTATTTATTGCGTATTTCAAATTACTTGTGACAGGAAAATTATTTTGCACTCAAAGTTTCATCTTCAGAGGATAAAGATGGAATTCAAGGGAGAAGAAGAAAAAAAAAAGCAGTTAACATTTTACAATGGGTAAGATGAATATTATTGAACATACTTTAAATTGAGATATGTATCCAATTTGTGAATGATATGGCGAGTTGAAAGTGTGTCTTATTTCTTACAGTTCAAGTGCTCATAGATGAACTGTTGGCATCATAGGAAATGTATTTTGCAACTAGAGTTCAAATCTTGGACAAGGCTGTTTGCATTTCACATAGCATTAATACTCCTGGGAAAAGTCTGAATCAAACTATTCTCCATCCAGCTATGGTTAAATAATAAGGCAGACTGAGCCCTTCAACCTTAGTTAGGCAACCAGTCTAGAAGAAGGAAAACTTGGTTATTGTCATAAAAAATGTATTCGGCAAGTTCAAATCTTGGACTAGGCTGTTTGCATTTCACATAGCATTAATACTCTTGTGAAAGGTCTGAATCAAACTATTCTCAATCCAGCTATGGTTGAATAATAAGGCAGACCTTTAACCTTAGTTAGGCAACCAGTCTAGAAGAAGAAAAACTTTGAATTCAGACCTGTTAAACTCTGCTTAAGAAATTGATCTTGTATCACATTCTATTCTGAGCTCTTTAATCTTGGTATGGCAACCAGTGAAGAAGAAGAAAAACTTTGATTTCAAATTTGTTAAACTCAATTTAAAAATGGAGCTTGTGTCACATCCTGCTCATGTGGAGGGGTTGGGTAAATACATATTCCTTATAATTCAAGAAGTTTAACAAACTGACCCAGTCACTCTTTCTGAATAGTGTCTACACTAGTGTATTGGTCTAATTCTAAGAATAAAAAAGATGCACTTAGGTTATGGTTTCTAAAAATAGCTTTTCCCTATTTTGCTACTTAAAAACCAGTGAGTGTAAATAGAACAAATACCCAGCCCTAGTCTGTCGCTGTCCAGCAGTCGCAGAGTACAGAGGTTAAATTCTACACTCATAAACAAAAATATCAGTTACAAAAATCCACGATGGCGAATAAGTTTTATCCTCTAAGGAATTTCAAGACTGACACATAATTAAGCATTTAAACAGAAGTAAAATAATTTACATACACAATATGAAAGCAAAAATTAGTATTCCCTGTCCAATTTCCAACTGAATGATAATTTTGTGTAGCCTGTATTCAATTTGAGCATGATATTTTAATCTTATATATATAGATACAAGACAAAACGTGACCCATTTTGTCACCCATTCAGCTCTGGGTAGATAATTGAGATTAGGGAAAAGGGAGTTAGCAAAGCGAATAAAAATTTTTTTTAAATAAGTATAGACAAAACCTTAAAATCATTTTGTTAGCTTTCTAAGAAAGGAAATGTTTAACCTCATTTAAACTATTGGTTGTGAAATTTAACATAGAAATACATTCAAATTCTCCCCAATTTCTTAAGCAGAGTTTAACAGGTTTGAATTCAGAGTTTTCCTTCTCCTAGACTGGTTACCTATCCATGGTTAAAGAGCCCAGTCTGCTCTGCTATTTACCCATAGCTGGAGGAAGAATTGGATTCATACCTTTCCAAGAGTATCAGTGCCATGTGAAATGCAAACAGCTTCATCCAGGAATTGAACTCGGGTCGACAAGTCCAAATCCTTCAACGCTAAACATTACACCACACACCTCAGTCTATACATATATAAAGGGCAGTTGGCATGTATGTATATATGTCTAGATGAAACTACAAAAGTAAAACAATTAACGACAAAGCAAATATATATACACATTTTATATCCCGGTTCTTGCTTTTTGGGCAAAATTTATGAACATTTGATTTATATTCAAAAATATTTTAAAAATTAAAATATACATAGAAGTAGCATTGAAATTCTACTTAAAAATGTCAAGCATTTGTAAATCTCAAAAGTAAACAAATTAATACACCAGAAGTTTTGATCCCTTCTACCCAGGCAATGCTGGGTAGCTGCTTCTTGTATTTAATAACATAATAGTAAACTAGAATTGATGTTAGAAGATGTACCAAATCTAATGTTATAATAAACAATATGTTAATCTAATGTTATAATAAACAATGTTAAACTGATGTTATAATAAACAATATGTTAATCTGATGTTATAATAAAGAATATGTTAAACTGATGTTATAATAAACAATATGTTAAACTTTCAAGTCATAATAGATAATGAGTAACATCTAAAGTGTCAAAATTATAAAATAATTTTATTTTCCTAACAAACCAATATATACAGGTATATTGAAGATGCGTGGTTTAATGGTTAGAGTCCTAGGAAATGGACTTGTAAACCCGAGTTCAATTCCTGGACGAAGCTGTTTGCATTTCCATAACGCTAATACTTTTGGGAAAGGTATGAATCCAATTCTCCCTCCAGCTATGGGTAAATAGCAGGGCAGACCGAGCTCTCTAACTATGGCTAGCTAACTAGTCTAGGAGAAGGAAAACTCTGAATTTAAATCTGTTAAACTTAAGAAATTGACCTTGTGCCACATCCTGCTCATGTGGAGGGGTTGGTAAATATATATATATATATATATATATACCTGTTATGTATGTGTACATGTGTAGATGTAATTGAAGGAAAAAGCCATATACAGAAGTTGTTTATAGTCATATAAACTCAAATGATAAAGTCATTTCTATAAGTTAAATGGCTACAAGGCTTCATATTTTTCTAAACAACTCGCAGAATATGAATGGCTTGACCAAGAAATGGTCAAGGGTCACAGAACAACATACCGGCATCATTAGTTGTCCCTCAACACCTCATTTCCAAGTATTATGGGAATTCTTCAGTTAGGACAATCTGAAAAACAATCTTCACTTGGGTCAATAGTATTATGACAATGTTGGCATGAGGCAACTCATGGAAAGGATTTAAGTTATGGTCTATTTCCTAGCTGACCTCAGCCTCCTTGCTTGTTTACTGACTCTTCAATCATTTTGAGGGGGAACTCTCCAATAGTGAAAGCCAGACAATGCAAAGAAAATGTCTGTGACAATTGTACAATGCAGTATAGCACTTTAGATATGTGTTACACACTGATAATATCCATGTTTAAGAGTTTGATTTGACAAATAAATAACTTCCTGTCCTGGCTGGCAGGAACTCAATGGCTTTGCACCATACAATAAAAGCCCACAATCGATTTGGGTAGGGAGAGATATTTTATGAGAGAAGGATAATCATAATAATAATAATAATAATATACACAGTTTGATAGATGGCTACAGAAGAACTCTGGCATGACAAAATAGAAGACAAAAATAAAGTGTAAAATAATCAATACATCAAATGACCAAATAAAACGAATGAAGATAAAAAAAAGTTTTGACCATCAAAGTTTTTTTTTTAACTCTTTCCAGACAGACCAATTTCATCTCTTTGGTTTGGTTTATGAACTGAGTTCAAATCCTGGATGAGGCTGTAATACTTCACATTATGCTAATACCCTTGGGAAAGGTATGAATCCAACCATTCTCCCTTCAGCTATAGGTAAATAGTAGGGCAGACTGGGTTCTTTAACCTTGGCATGGAAATCAGTCTAGGTGAAGAAAACCTCTGAATTCAAACTCCACTTAAGAAATTGACCTTGTGTCACATCCTGCTCATCCAGATGGGTTTGTTAATACATATTAAGTTAAAGAAATCATTATATATCTATCAATAATGGAGATTAGGTCTCTATTTCTCTGTAACTGAAACTACATCACTGCTTATATCTCATTACCCCAAATCATCATAACATAGAATAAATACACTCAAAATTTGAGCATGCAACCATAGACAGTCCTCATTGTTTTTTAAAAACATATTTTAATAAATACATACCCAGTATTATATATCTGTATATAGTTTGTTTTATTTTAATATATATTTAAAGTTATCAGAACTAAGTTACCATTTTAAATTGTTTTATTTTTTTCTAATCCGTTAATAAATTTGATGATTTTACTTAATTAGGTATTTAGCTCAGTCGGTAGAGTGTTCAACTAGGAATCACAAGGTTCCTGGTTTGATACTGGTCCTCACCAACTCAGCGTATGAGTAGCGCAGGGATCTTTGTGGTAAAGTGAGGAGCTGAAACTCGAGTAGGTTATCTCTTGTACCCATTTTATAATAGATATAAATATATATATATATATATATATATATATATATATATATATATATATACACACACACACACATACGCTCAATTCTTTTTTTTGGGGGGTATATTTGCGCATCGGTGTGCGTAGGCTAATATATGATTATTAGAGGATTTGTGTGTATTTTGTTACACGCGCATGCATGCATACTATTGCCAATAGGAAGATATGGTAGGTTGTTATGTATCAGTATGCAGTTAATTTAAGCGGAAGTGGAGAGGACGTGTATCAGAAAGGGTGACCGAAAATTCTGTATGTGGTGATGATTGTTGTTGTTTGGAGGGAAGTGTCATCATCATTATATTATTTAAATAAAATAATTGTTTATGGAAATTGTTAGATGAATTTAAAATATTGCGATATTATGTTTTCACCACCTCATCATAACATATATTACACATTATGGGAGAAATATGAGAAGTATGTGGAGAAAGGTGGACAAACACGGGATGTTGTAGAAAATGGATGTTTATTGTAGGTAGTGATGTTGACGATGCAACGTTTCGGTCTGTTAGACCTTCTTCAGGACTTTAGGAATAGAGTTCTTGCTTCAGGGGGAACATTTTCTTTCTGAAAGAAAATGTTCACCAATAATTACTTTTGAATAGGAAAAGGAGGGAAATTTCCATTATACTTAATAGCTTATTCAAAATGTCATCTTTAAATATTGCTAATTTTGATATTGAAAACGAAGAAATAAAAACAAGCTGACTGTACACACATTCAGTTTGAAACTCTAGATTTCTACAGTTTTCCACAAAAGTATTTCTTTCCATTTGTTTGATCTTCAGATTCTTCACAGTTGACAAATAATAGAAGAATTAATGACCCAATTTTAAATCCTGGTTGGGTTGGATGCCCATACCCCAGGGTTTTGAATTCAGAGTTTTTCCTTCTCCTGAACCAGTTGCCTTACCAAAGAATTCAATCTACCTTACTTTATATCCATAATTCATGTGACTACCCACAAGACACCGAATGGACATACCTATTCAACAAGGAAGATAATAATTTATTTGTTGTTTTCATTTCACTTTGAGCAAATGCCTTTAAGAAAGGGAAGATTTATTCTGTTCTATGAGTAAAATAGTCGGGCAGAATGAGTTCTTTAGTTTTGATTGAAGAATAATCAAAGTTCCAATTACCGTAGAACTGGGAAGACATGGCAACAAACGGTTGTATCCCAATACAAACTCGAATAGTCGCAAAGTCTACTGCAGAATGACCAGGTATTTATAAGACTCCACAATGTCATTCAAATCAAGCAGTCAAGCAGCCAATCAGAACTCAAGGAATGGAATCACCCAAATCACCCAAATTCATGATTGGATCATTCTTGATTTCTATATATACCAACTGTCTTGGACACTGCTTGATTATGTACTCAGCTAGCTGCCATTATTCAAACCAACAGTAGACTAACTGACTCAATATTGATTAGGCAACCAGTGATGGAGAAGGTACATTCAGAATTCAAAGTAAATTTACTTTGCTTAACATTTTGAGCCCGTTACATTATTATATTGGTAGTACTTTTATCCCCCCCCCCCCGGCAACACTGGTTTACCAGTGAAGAGATCATTCTCAGTTGACAGAAGATAAATTTTGGCAGCAGAGCTCATAATCTATGGGTTAGAAATTTATATATATATATATATATATATATATATATATATATGAATAGGTTTTTGGTACACGAGAATTTGTATAACACTAAAAGAGGAGGAATCATATGTAATTTGGGAGAATATTTTATTAAGGAATAAAATATAAATAAATGGCAGGGGGGGGTTTACACGAAGTACCGGTTGAAAAGGCCTTCGTGTAACCCCCACCATTTATTTTTATATTTTATTCCTTAATGAAATATTCTCCCAATTTACATATGATTCCTCCACTTTGTGTATATATATATATATATATATATATATATATATATATATATATATTTTTTCTCTCTAGCATCTGTTTAAGATGTATACTCCTTCAAAGCCCAACTCAACTGAGATTCAAGTAGTAATATATATATATATATATATCATAGTGAATATATATAAGATATATCATATATATTATATATATATATATATATATATATATATATATATATATATATATATATATGACAAGGTTGTATAAGAATAAATGTATTGGATTTTCTGAAGCAGTTAAACTTTAGTTTTATTGTAATTCCTTCATACTTGAAAAAATCCAGTACATTCATTTTTATACAATCTTTTCATCTAACTAGAAGTATGAAGAAATCCCCTAAAAATATAAATGCATATATATATGTGGGGGGGGGTGCATGTGTGTGTGTATTTGAGCAGCAATATCTCATGTGAATAAGTCTTATTGAATGTGACAGACAAGAAAACCCAATAATACTTTTTTAATTAATAAGATGTCTTTTGCCCATCTTTTTCAATTAGACTGTGGTGAACCTTTCTTCATGAAAAAAATGCAATGTTACTTGCTCTATATTGTATACCTACAGTAACCTTTAACCGAAATCTGACAGAGCCATGTTCATAATCATTTCAGCTGGACGCTGCCAAAGTTAATAATGGAATAACAAATTATTCCTGTTATTACCTGGGCTAGTAAGGAAAGGAGTTATGGGTGAGAGGTTTTCCCAAGTGTTTATTTCCAAATTCTTTTCTCAAATATCATGTCATATTCAAGACCATTTTGTGAAGATATCTACGTATAGATGAATATGCATAGGGAGAAGAACGTTCATGCCTTTTTCCAAGACATAAATGTAAAGTTAACATGAATAGCTTCATCTAAAATGCAAACTTGCTTCACCTATTCCTTTTTTTATTCTGTTAACTTTATTTCATGCAGAAATAATCTACCTCAAGTTCTGTGTAAATTATGGATGCTGTGTGGAAGACCTGCAAGGAGTGAAGACTGATAGAGACAAGTGGTGATAGGACATTGTCGATTGGCAAGTTGGGTCTTTTTAACCCATAGATGGGACCCTAACAGGTAATACCACTCCAGGTCAAAGTGGACCAGGGAGCAATGGTGATGAAGAGGCGCTCCACATTCCTCAAACCTCGAAAACTGGAACCTAACCATCAGATTGAATTTAACGTCATTCCCAGGACATGTAGACTGTCACTGCCTTCTAGCCCCCATATGATAAAAAGGGGTTGGGGCTTGCCATAAGGGCAATAGGGTTGGGGAAAATCATATAGGTTCTAGGGCTTGACAAGGCCAGCCGATTGATCAGAGGGGGCCTTTCCGACCGACCGTCTAGCCCAAGAAAAGCCTAAAGTGGAATATTTCAAGTCATGGACTGCTCAGCCACCTGGGTTCTATCTTTGCTTTTTTTTCTTGCTTGATGGCCTATGAATTTGTCATTTTTCAGTTATTTAATGCCAAAGCCATCCTTGTAGAAGAACAATGATGGTACTTTTCAACCCATAGCTGGTTTTTTTTGGGGGGTCACCTTTTTCAGGGAATACAGTCATGGTATTCTAAGCCCCTCCACGTGGACAAGCCAACCAATAATTTTGATGGATCGTGCATGTAAATAACAAAGAGAAATATACTTTTATGGAGTACTTTTCTCGCAAACTAACCATAAGAAGAGAGACAAAACTTTGCCTAGAAAGGTGCTATATAAATAAACATTGTTAAGTCTAAAATATTAGAATCACAAGGACAACATCTCTACAAAGAGATAATAAAATTAGAATAGTGCAATGTATTGTCCCTTTTTTGATCGTTTTATTACTTCTTTAGTCTGAAAACTTCCCCTACTAGTGTCTAAGCTAAGACCCATTTTAACACTTCCATACACAACTTACAGGTCATAATTCTTGTCTGTAGATAGATAATAATGTTGCGTTGCACTATGGCAGATGCTTATCGAAACCTATTCACACTTCTACGTTCTTGTTTTGATAATCAATACACTCAAAAGAAGAAAAAAATACAACTGTTTCTCATGTTTATTACGAGTAAGAATATTTCTTTATTAGCTACGTAAAAGATCTACAAAGGAATTCTTGTTATCACATGTAATAGAGTAAGTGGTATTGGTTTGTTTAAGATTATCAAGGATTCAAAATGTCTTAAAATAACTCTACGCTGTCAGAGGGGTTTAGAAACTGTATTTGGTGGTAAAGCCCCAGTTTGGAAGATATAGGGAGTGTAGTGTACAGAGTATATAATAAATTAACGAAGGTTAACGGTGCAGGGACAAAAGGCGGAAGTATGACGTCAAGGGACAAGTTAACAACGATGTGAAATGCAACAGGTTTTAGTACATATATAATGCACATTAAAAGGGTACAACAAAGAGTTGAAAGTTCATAGTTGGTGGTCGGACAAGCGACCGAAGTTTAGTAAGAGTTCATTTAAAGTTAACAGCACCAAAGTAGGTTATAGCCATAATATTAGTTTAGTGCATATCTCCGTAAGGTCTTAGCCGTAGTTATTGGTTTGTTTGAGTTTGGGTAGTTTTGGTTACAGCACCGTTCGAGGTAAGCCGTAATTAATTAGTTGGGGTTGCAAAAAGTTATTCCTGATAACAGCCTTTCGGCTGTATGGTATCAAGGGCAAAGCTTGTCCGAGGTTGCATCTATCTCGTCGGCTCCCTTAGTTGCTTATCCTGGTGATTAAAGGTAATTACTATCGGCCTTCAAGGGTCAAAGGATAGTAGTCTCTCAAAGTCCAGAAGCAGGTTATGGCGAATCCGTCTAGGGTTTTATTCTATCCGTATGCCTAATTCGTAGGAAGAGAGAGTGCAAGGCACTTACCTTATATATGTGTGGTGGGCCGAAGCCAACAGTCACCCCTCAGAAGGGATACAACTAAAAAGAGGAAGAAGTAGCCACTGTCATGGCCTTTTATAAAGTTCACCACGTGACTAAAAAATGTTACGGTAGGCTGCTGCTGATGGGTGTCGGTGACACTTGACCACTGTCCCCTAGGGGCTCAGGTACCGGTGAAGACCGAAGTAAATAACACAAAATTCAATAAGTATAGTATTTTCAACCCATATCAGTATCAATTTTCTACCCGGAACATCATCATTCCGCTGTAAAATGAAATTATAATGAAAAGCTCTCTATGTAGCAATTACAGATTTAACAGTCTTTAAAAAACAACAAAAAAAAACGTTTTAACAACAAACGCACGGAGTGAACCTGTTATATACCAAGATGTTGGAATAACAAATATAACAAAAACAGTTAAATACGTTTCACATATAACAATATTAGTTTTTATTTTTCTCACCGACCGGTAATACAATAGGATGAGTTAGATAAAATAGTTCAGCTATCGGCCATGTGATGTGTTCATCAAGCAGCCATTTCTTCACTCTCTGATTTGCGACTGCGCATACCAGTGTCAACTTCGTTAGGGAGAGGTATCGCCCCTAACAGAACCGGTCTAAGGCATTATCGTAACTGATCCTAATAAAAATGCTAAGACATTAGCTAGATGGAGCTACCATTAGCACTTGCCTATGTTCACTTGTACCAAACAGGCAGTGACGTGCAAACATCGTGATCTCGAGGAAGAGCTCTGTCTGGCGTCCCCTTCAGTGGTCAATAAATACTGATTCATATTTTTCAAAGCTTTGCCTATCCGACAACTTTCAAAGTCTACGCATTTATGGTTAAGGAGTATAGTGGCAAATGTTATAGCAAAGCAAAGGGTTTTTGGTTACGGCGATTTTGTGACTTCGGCAGCTGCCCGTAGCTAACCCCACTTTGTTCAGCCACTGAATTACGATATAACATTATATAGTACAGAAATCTACCTCAATAGAAAATATTATCTATTAGAAGATGTTAAGGTAATATCGGAAAAGGTATAGTTCAATTATCTCCCACTAGCACAGAGGGCGAATCCCCAATATACGATATTAACACCACAGTTAAACTCCTTGACCAAGGTCACTTATCGTGGGTCCCTCCAACCAACGAGACGCGATTTTCAAGCGCTCCCTTTATCTTGTCAACCAGCGAGTGGTTTTATCCAGTGCACACAGGTGACCACAGGTGACCGTTTAAAAAGTGGAAGGTAATTTTCTGCATCTGTATAAACACAATTATAATATTTTTCATTTAATTTGATTAAATGTTCTCGTACCGATAAATATCGAAAAAATTAAGATATAACATTATATAGTACAGAAATCTATCTCAATAGAAAATATTATCTATTAGAAGATGTTAAGGTAATATCGGAAAAGGTATAGTTTAATTATCTCCCCCTAGCACCAGAGGGCGAATCCCCAATATACGATATTAACACCAAAGTTAAACTCCTTGACTAATGTCACTTATCGTGGGGCCCTTCAACCAACGAGACGCGATTTTCAAGCGCTCCCTTTACCTTGTCAACCAGCGAGTGGTTTCATCCAGTGCTATCTTTACCTTCACCTCAGCCTCAGCTAGATAATTCAGGCTTGCAAACCCCACAAGTTTGCAACCCTTTTTGTTCCTTTTGAATATATGTTTCTTTATCTTCAATTGTTATTCTCGTTTTCTTTCATCCGAAATTACTTGCTTACCACGGGAATTTATAAGAGTCCAGAAATATCTTTTAGTAACTATAGGTTTCACTGTATTTCCGAAAAAAATCTGTATTTTTGTAGGGAAATCAATACAAATGTATGAAAAAGTAATTTTGCTCATTGATTAGACAGCCAGCAATTATCTATAATCATAAGTTGTAACATATCATAAGTGTTTTGACCAATGTCAATATCCTTTATATCTTGATTATTATAGTCATTATATAACTTTCTATATATATTTGTTATCATCATTGCAATCACCATTATTATCATAATACGATCATCTTAATCAAGATTCTAATCTATTAGCATTACCAAATTAAACTGCATTTTTTACTACTTATTAATCTTGTTGAGTTTGCACCCAGTGTCTTCATGTTTCAAGAAAGAAAGAAAATCTTGATATATCTGTAACAAAATATCAGAAACATAAAATCTAATTTCGTCCGAAGAAATTGAAATTAGTTACTCGATATGCTGGCTGGAAATATATAAAAAAGAAAAGAAAATATTCAAATATAAGTATGTATTCAAAGTACCGGTATTATGACGAGAGTACTAATAATTAAAGGGTATAAATAAATCAGGATTAAAAACTTAGTGAAATAGATCCCTAATTAGGACTGAGCCTATAATCTAGTAGTGACCATCCCAAGCGTTTTATGTAAATATTTACATATCTGTGGAAATAATCGTTTTTTAGTCAATCAGTCCTCTTTTATTTAATTTTATCAACTCTTATCCAATCAGTGCTGCTGCTGTTGTTGTTGTATTTATACTGGCTGATTCTAATCTTAGCTCATTGCCTACTTGATCTTCTTGGACGTCGGACCTAAAGGATACTATAACTACAGAACTTATTGACTTACCAAAGGATACTATATTATGACTTACCAAAGAGACTTATTGACTTACAAGGATACTATACCACAGGATTATTGACTTACCAAAGGTATACTATACCCAAACCGGAAAAGGACCCTTTTAATTGACTTAACAAAGGATACTATACCATAGGACTTATTGACTTTACAAAGAGGATACTTACCAAGGACTTTATTGACTTACCAAAGGATACTATACCACAGGACCTTATGACTTACTTATTTACTTTAAGTTCTTTTACAACTGGCCAATGGATGTGGCCAGATACTTAACAGTGACAAAAGATAGGCAATATATTTCAATGTTATATGCAACGCAAATTCTTTTTTTAGGGCGATTTTGCGCAGGCCCATTAGGGTAGGCCGATTTTCACTTTTTTTAAAATATCAAATTCTCTCAAACAACAAAAGTTGTATGTGGGTATGATGAATACTGATACCAAAAACTAGATCTCTTACTTATATCATTGTTTTGAGGAAATAGTATCAACGATCCTCAGTTAAAAGTCAGTAAAAATCCTCGTTTTTGCAACATTAAGCCCAGAAATCGGTTGGAAAATTAAGCAATTTCCATATTCAAAAACATAAATTTATTTTACTGAAATTAAATGAATAAGATACTATAACTAGAATTCAAATTAAAAATCCCCTCCATTACCAGCGACACCTAACGATATGCTGCTTTTTACCTCAATTAATCAAGATGTATCAGGGATATAATTTAAAAGATTGAAATCTTAATTTCCTTAAATGAAGGCAGAAATTTTGAAAAAATATTTTGTGTGGTCATTTTTTATGCTAATTTATAAAAACTTTCCCCACATGGGAGACTTTTACAGTTCTAAAATCGACCTACCCTACTGCCATCGCTTACCTTATTTTTGTTCCGCCACTGTAATCGTGTGTAAGGATGCAAAACACTTTCTAATTCAAGCACTTTGTGGTTTTCTATAGTCAGTTGCAAAATCAAAAAATCAAAAAATGCCACTTATTAAATTAATAGCAAACTAGCATATTATTAAATCCGCAAAGTCGATATTTGACTTTTATGAAATTGTGTCATTTAAAATTCTATGTGTGGCAAAAATGAGTGACAGGGATATTTGCTAGGTGATCTGAATCGAAATGGACAATGTGTTCTTCATAAAAAAAACAGACGTTCCGTAGGCGGAAAATGTATGTTACATATTGAGAAAAATAAATAAGATGAATAAATGTTAGGTATTGTTCTTGCTTAAAGAGCGTAGAAATAATAAAATCTAAATCGTCCTCTTTTCATGGCAAAAATCCAGTCAGCTGTGAACGAGGACATTAAATGTTGGTTTTATGATTGAACAAGGT
>CM042143.1:21675679-21723179 GCA_023376005.1 Doryteuthis pealeii
ATATATATATATATAAATTATTATATATATATTAAAATACTATAATATATATATATATATATATATATATATATTAACCACGTGTGACAGGTTATTCTATCATATATAAAAATATATTACCGCGTAAAGAGACCCAATATTGCTACTGTAGCTGGTTTGAGTTTGATTGTTTAACGGCATATTCGAAACCCTGTCTGGGTCATCTATGCCAAAAAAGCTTATTTTGGATTTCAGACTTTAAAAATGTAGTGTTTCTATGGAGATAACTTGTTCATGTTCTTGTATATATTTTGTTGAAAAGGTTGCTTTTTTTAATAAAATTTAAAATGTTTTTCAGGGTTTGTATCTTGAAGATGTTTTCAGGGTTTTCTAGCTGATAGTAATTTGCGCGGATATGTTTTAAGTCTGTTAACAATTAGGAAGGATATTGCTTGGTTGTAAGTATGTACTTTTGCATGCTTGGCACCACCTGCGTGGCACCCTTCCCCTCTTTAACAGGTACGGAAGGGGTAATGTGTGGTGTGCCAATACCGCAATCTGGCGGAGTATTACTTCTTCCTGCTTCTAATTTACTTTCTGTTGGCCCGTCGGTCCACTCCTCCAATACACTCTTGTATTTCGTGGAGCTTGTTTTTTGAGTCAGATACTCATGTCCCATTGATTTACTGCATTGATCTAATTAAAATTTGTTTAGGGTTTGGTTCAGATCTGTATATGGGATTTTAGATTTGTCATATGTGCTGAAGTGCCTTTCTTGGGCTTTGTCTGCCTTTTTCAATTCTTGGATACCAATGTGACTTCCGGGAATTCATCCAGAAGACCTATAATGTTATTATTTTCAGAGAGGCGGTGCTTTAGTTTGTTTTAGGAGCGTCTCGATGTATCAGAGGAGATGATGTGTTTTCTGGTCACTTATGTTAGTGCTGTAATTCGAGGCACTTGATCTTATGAGTGCGTGCATATTACATTAAATTTGGAAGCTTTGTGATTTGCTATGTATTCTAACTAGATCACATGGCCTTGTGTTTCTGCACTGTAGCAATTGTAGTAATAACTATGTTGAGCTTTAGGCGCCGGCCTCGTTCAATAAGGAGTTTGTGCCGTTTGATCAATGAGGCCGCCTGGCACAACCATCACTTTTGTTTCGTATTTTTGGAGCTCCAATCTGCTACTAGATGTGTGATGAATCTGCCACGGTACTTACTTTTGTAGTTTACTATGAATTTCTCTTGGTAATTGATAGGGCTGTTTGTTTTAGGGGCTAATTAGTTCGTTTCTACAGTTTATAGCTGGTTCGCTTATGGATCCATGGTGCCGTCGTTGTGAGAGTCATTATGGATGTCTATATTGTGTTGATTTGATTTCATTGAGGAGATCACTTCATTCTTAACCGTTTAAAGGGTCTGAGTTTTTTTTGACAGCTTATTTGCGACAAGTCTTTGTATTTTGTTCTTGATGGTGGCTGCGTTTCATAGCAGGAAATATATGGGCACAGGAGGATGCAGTTTGATGTTAGTTATTGTAGTTGCTAATTTTGTTCTTCCTTAAATAGAGAGGGTGGTTTCATTTGCTTCAGTGTACAGACTTCCTGTGGAGAAAGTAGAGTAAAGGCCTTCCTAATGTGACGGCGGAGTCCTTGATGGTGTCCCACTTGGTGTTTCATACGCGTAGGGTAGGATTCTTTCTGGGCTCCATCATGATGAAGCAGCACATAATCAAGTTTTCGGATCTTATTAGCGTTCTATATATTTTTGATGAGGGTCTTTCTTATCAGCACCCAGTCTGTGTGGGCTAGGCTCTCAATAGTTGGATGCTTGGTGCCATTTTTATTTCTAACTTTTTTATGTGGGATGAAGGATAATTGGGGTCAAAGATAAGACCAAGGAATTTAGTTCATCTGTTATTGGTATCTTCAGTGTTTATTTCAATGTTAGGTTTAGGGTGGTGTGCATTTGTGATTTGACAGAAGTTGCATGCATTTTGTTTTATTATTTTGAAATTGTGAATCCATTTCTGTTGTCCATTTTTGTTCCTATTGATGCGACTTGTTGCATTTTTCTTTCAATGGTGATCATATTTTTAGCAATGTAGCAGTTGAGGAAGTGATCTACATATAATGACCCTTTGATTTCTGGAGAGAAGACAGGATGTTATTGCTATTTATTTTTATTCATGAAAAGGGTTACCGACCAAGATTACTGCCCTGGGGGACTTCCTACCTCTTGTGGTCTTCGGATCAGAGTATGTGTTATTTATTTTTTGTTTTGAAGGTCCGACCTTCCAGGAAATGTTTGAATAAAACGGGAACCGCCCGCGTCAATCGAAAGTTCCCTTGAGGTCCTTGTTTAGTTATTCCATATGGCCATGTTGTACTGTCGAGGCCTTTCTTTAAGTTCAAAAAGACTGCCACAGGTTGTTCCTTTCTTAGAAATGCTTTCTCGGGATAAGGGTTTCTATATGGATTAATGGTCTTTAGTGCTTTTTTGTCTTAAAGGCTGTTGTAGGTTTAGAGCAAGTTGGTTTGATTCAAGGAGACCATATCAATCTTTGAATTGGATTATCCTTTTCCAAAGTTTATACATGTACAGCTAGTTAGCGGCTATTAGGTCTATTAACTGGGGATTTGTGGGGTCCTTGCTTGTTTTTTTTGAGGATTGGGAATTGATTGTGGCTTGCTTCCATAAAGTAGGATGTTGCCTTGAGATCAAACATATTATTATATATGTTTAAAGAGGTATTTTAAGGGAAAATAAGTGGGTAATTCTTTTAGAAGTTTTAATGGATTTCATCTGCGCCGGTGCTGAGTGTATTTAATTTAGATAAAGAATTTTTGGAGTTCATCTTAGGTGAAGGCGTTTGGTTATAGCATTCAGTCGTTGTCAGAGGTGAATTATTTTGTTCTTTTTCTTCTTTTATTTCTGATCCGAGTTAAATTTGTTGGAATATTTTTGTAATGATGATGCTTGAGCGAAGTTTTTGCCATCAAATTGGCTATTTGCTTCCACTAAAGCTTTTATGTTTCCTTGGGAGAGATGACTATCGGGAGTGTGGATAGTTTTATTAGATATTTTTTTTATAAAGTTCCAAATTGTTTGGGTTTATATGGAATTCATTCTTTGGGTAAGTTTCTCCATGAAGACCTTTTTGCATTCTTTGATTGTGCGTCTAGGTTTTTAGCCCTCTTTGTTGTCTATACTTGTTCTTAGGTTTCTCTGAATGGTCGGGTTATTTTGAATTTTTTAGGATTGCTGGCGCGTTTTTTTATTCATTGTTTTGCCATTCGTCTCTGAACAACCAGGGTTTGTTATGTTTTAAGGGATGTTACATTTTAGGTATGGTTTTGTTTGCTATAGTTGATGAGGGAGTTTTGTAAGAATGGTTATAATAGGTTTCTTCTTGGTTTGTATTTGTTATCTGGGATTAGATTGTGTCAAGGCATAGTTTTGGTATAGGTGCCGTTTGCACTTTTTGAAGGTTCCCATCGTGGCCGGTTTTTGAAATTTTTTGTGGTTCGATTTCACTAGTTTAGCCTATTTTCTGATTATGATGGGAGTTGTCGCTGCCACAGGATTGTCCTTCGGTATGACCTCCAAGTATATATTAGCTAGGAAGGTATCCGCTGGGGTCGCTTAGGGGTAGATCTATAGCAAGAGAATGTACCTGAAGATGAGCTATGGTGGGGTCTCAGTTTCTGATTTTGTGGAAGGCCATAAAATTGTTGTTTGTTAATGATTTTTCAAGGTTTGTCCTTTCTGTTTCGTTGTCCTGCTCCCCACAAAAATGTGTGGCTATTTGAAATCTCCCAATCCAATATGTATGGTTTTAGGGAGTTAATTTATTAATATTTAGCTCTTCTTCGTTTGAAGGATTCTTGAGGTGGGTGTATATTTGAGCAGATGGTGGTGTTTTTGGTGTAAGTCTGAAAAATTGCAATTGCTTATGTAAGGGTGTTTTGATGTTGATTTTGCTTCTGGGGACGGTAGTTTTTCCTTATTAGTGGTATTGCGACACAACCTCGCCGAAAGCTTTCTTAGTCGCTTGTGTTGTGTACTGTAATCGTACTTGCTCATATATTTTTGCATGTTAATTGTTTTTATCACTGCTTTTTTTAGTTTCTTGAGAGGACATATACATCGGTAGGGTTTTTGATTCAGCTATTTAATAGCTGGCAGCTAGTTCGTGTATTTGCCTTGTAGCCCTACAGTTCATTGAACTGCGCTAATCTTGTGGGTATTTCCTGGTATTTAGTCATTGAATGTTTCACTTGGTTGAGTGGGTTTGGCGGTATTTTATTTGGTATTTTCGTATTTCAATTTGGTGTCAAGTCCATCTTTCTGTCCAACTTTTCTATGTTTTCTGGACTGTTTTAGTTTTTGTAGGGGTGTGTTGAGTTGGTTTTGTTTTTCTTCTTTTTCTCTGGTTCTTGAGATGATACGATTTCTGCTTTTGATTCGTTAGTGTCATTTTTGCGCTTAGTGGTGAAGGGATATATTTTTGATTGTGCAGTTGAGTTAGTTCTATATTGGGTATAATAATTTTAAGTGTTTGATTAGTTCTTTGCAGGTCATTTATTTAATTTGTTAGTTCTCTCTTCTATTTTTTTGTTTCATTTGGGTTTTGCTTCAGGTTTCTATTGACTTTGGAGGGGTCCTGGGACTCTGTGAGAAGGTTGGTCTGTTGAAAGGATTTTCTATAAGCCTTCTTCTCAGGAAGTGATGTTTTTTGGTATTTTCATTTTGATAATTTTCCTCCCTTTTTCCAGAATGTTTGCAATAGTTTGAGTCCGCTCTGTCGATACTCTTTGCCAATTGTATTACATTTAGGTTGTTTACAGGATTCCTTCGTGTGGTCTGGTTACCTGCTTCCACATTAACACACACTTGGTTCTTGTGCAGTGCTCCTTCAAGGTGTCCATTATCTTTGGCGAATTGATGACATTCTTCTAGGGTTAGGGATATATGTTTCCACTTTGTCACAGTATAGCCTATTTTTATTTCTAAGGGGGGTTGGGGTTATCCAAATTCAAAAATATAAGTACTTGGTTTCAATGCCTTTCATTTTTGTTTTTTTATTGTTATCCTTTTAACATCTATACGTTTTTTTCTTTAGTTCATTTTTAAATTTCATAAGAGCAATTTGATGATAGTTCTCCGTTTCGATATCACCCCTAGAGGTGTTTAACCTTTCGTGGGGGTAGGCTTTTATGTTGTCATATTATGGATTTTTTTTGTTTTAAATAGTAGTCAGCTGCTCTTTTGCTGCCACCTCTATCGAGGATGGTTCCATCTTTTAAGTTTTACTGATTTTGGTGTAATTAATGCTTGACGATACTCTTTTCAATCAATAAATGGAGATTAGTCCTTGTTAAAGGCCGCTCCTGCTTTGGAGTCCAAATGAGTGAACTTTGTGATATGGCTTTCATCATCATCGAATCCACCTCATAACTGAGGTCTTTTACTTGGGGTTTTTACTTTTTTCAGAAGCCATATTGAATTTTTGATGAGTTTTCATTGACTATGCTCCCCACCCACCTCGAGCCCCAATGGGGTATTTCTAGGGGGAAAACCATTCGCCTAGAAATACAAGGCTTACACAGGTCAGTATACTCATGCTGATGATGGACAAAATTTTTATTTTTCTTCTTCCTGGTTTTTCGTACCAAGATCTAAAACCTAGTCACCAGAGACAGATATAAGGGATCAATACGTGCTTTCTTCAGCATGATTGACCCTACAGCATCGCCCCTCAATTCAGATTTTAAAAAAATCTGGATAAGAGGACTGACATGACAGCGAGTTGATCGATCGGGCCTCTCCGACCGCCCGTCCTAGCCCCAGGAAGCGGCCAAAGTGGAGTGTTCGCAGGTTGCTTCAGCCACAGGTTCTCCGCTCCTCAAGCATCACGCGGTTCGCCACCCACGGCACCCAACAGGTAGCTCGTGGGGGTCTTACCCCTCTGCAGAGGTTTGCAGTCAGCGTATTCTACAGCCCCAGTCCGACAGGGCACTGTAGCTGGATATCAAATATATATTATTATATATATAATATATATATATATATATATATGTTATATTATTACTATTCATTATTATTAATATTATTTGCATCTACTTAGTATGGAGCCACTCTTTACTATTATGCTTAGTAGTATCCTGGTGGTTTTTATATGTATATATATTCATCATATTATATTATCAATAAAGTATTAGTATAAATGACATTCCAAAAATAACTTCAGAATCAAAAGCCATTGTCTTTCTATTTCCAATCCTTTATCAATTACTCTAGTAGTGCGAATATGTCTTTACAAAGGAATTGTTAGTTGACTTATGAACATCTCTTATTATGGTAACTATCTCTTGAACTTGTTTTTTTTTTCTTTCTGTTTATAAACCAGTAATGACAACGCAGGTTGTAGATGTCATGGTATCTTATTTTATACAAACACTAATACAGCAAACTAGCATGCACCAAAAACGAAGCACAATGGACAAAGTGACAAAACTCTGAAGGAATCTGGACTATCCCCAAATGATTAGACATGAATAAATGCTATAACAAAACAGGAATGACAAGAAATCAACTCGAAGATTGAAAGAATGAATTTTTATGAAAGTTTGTGCAGAGGAGTGCTCGACAGAATACATGGTGAAATTTTCTTAGTGCAAATCTTAATAAAGCCGAACTATAGTCGGTCTATCAGTCGAGCAGCCAGGGACATTCCCCTTTCCATTGAGGCTAAACTAGGGAGATTGTGTTTTTGCGTATGGAGTGAGAGCTCTCACCCTACAATCAGCTTCCCACTTTACCACACAGATCCAAGCTTTGCTAGTCATACGGCTTTATTTGGGGTGAGGGTCGGTATGAAACTCGGCTACCTGTGTTCCGAGTGGATTCTCTACTTGACTGAGCTAAACCGTCCCCATACAAAAATATTAAGAGACTAACAAATATTGGTTTCGAACATTAGAGAAGCACCCTGCTCTATCAGGGGGTATTAGAATACACTACTATATTCCTTCAGTAGAGCTTATACCTCCCCCACCACAAAAAGTGGATATCTTGCGATATGACACTGGTGATATTTGATGGTGAGTTTCCAGGTTTCGAGAATCTGGATTGTAGAGTACCTTTTTATTTCCATTAATCTCACTTCAAGTCTGCTCGGATGTTTAAGAAAGTTCCTGATACCAGATAATTATCTTGTATTGAAGAATAGTTACTTGAAGTATGTAGTTCTTTCTAGACGATTATTGCTAATTATTATCATTAAATTACTGATTACCATATGAGTGCAAACAAATGGATTATTATTAGATAAAAATAATTAGTTGAAACCATATGATTATTAAATAGAAATATGTTGGAGAAACGATAGTTGGTTGTGAAAACGTTTCTTCGCACGAAATAGATAGAGGAAACAATTCGTGACGAAGACATTTTTATGCCGGAACCAAACTTAACAGAAGAGATACAAACATACATGAGATACAAGAAGAGCTTTATGCAGCTGTTGGTATGAGCGAAATGTCCCCATATGACAAGGCTTTAGTAGAATGTATTGCCACATGTTCATGCGATATGTAGTTGCGAGGAGCAAAGCCCCCTATTCTGATAGGAAACGCAGATTTACTACATTATTATTCTCCAAGGCTGAAAGATAAAAGAAGAGTTTTGACTTTGCTGCTTCTGGTTTTGTATGCTGCTCGTACAACACCTACACCTACTGCAGATTACAGCAGGTAAATTACCTTCTCATGTCCCCTAATTCAATATTGCACAACGTGGCAAGTAAAGAGAATTGGAATCCCTGAATATAATTGAACAGTATTACAACTGTTCACATTACTATATATTAGATTAGGAAAACTTTATATAAATATAACGGTGTACAAAAAAGCTCTTAAAAAGAAATACAAGAATTTAAATATGAAATCGAACTAATGAACGCGATTGCTAACCTCTTGACGTCAAATAACCCTAAATGGCTTATGTGCCATTAACATCAATAAATGCATTAGAAAAACCATAAACAAATGGCCCAACTGCGATATTGTGAAAAGTGAATCAAATTACGTGACAATCATGGGAATGAAAAAGTACGTTTTAAACCAAATGTCCCCAACCCCTTTCAAGCTCGAGGTGCTAATAGCTTAACCCAGGAGTGAGTCGGGGTTGCTCGATCTTAAAATGGACAAAAGAAAAAAACAGTTAAATTTACTTGGTAACAATCATGATTTTTAGCATGACATTTATATTTGTAATCACAAAAAGATGGTCAATACCATAAAAGATCAAATGAGGTTGACGGAAAATTGCACATCAGACAGGTAATGATCAATAGCTGCGAAACGGCACTATCACCTTAGTATTCCTTTTACTTTTTTAGAACTAACTTTACACAGTATTATCTGTTATTCGCACTTTGTCCCCATCTTCATTGTTACTGTCAACTTTCGGCCGATATGCCGCCCCCGCGGTCTTCTTCAGGTATTTCTTGTCGGGACTCGGGAACCTCGGGAGGGCATTATCGACCGAACGTATATACAAGTAACCAATGGAAGATGGGGGACAATAGTCCGAACTAACACAGATAAGTACTCATCTTCAAGCCATCTCAATCACATGGAAAACCTGTTCACAGCATGTTTATTTAGTCCAAACATGCTCACTACTTGAGGGTGTGGGTGATAAGATTAGGGATACGTCGACTATGGAAGCACGGTCTTCTATTTTATAGAAATCGAGATTGGCTATTTCAAGAACTTGGACTTTACTTTCCACAGTCAATATCAAAAGGAAGAAGAGAAAAATTCCGAAAGTTGTCCGAAGTCCTAACGAACCTGTGGACTACTGCTTTAAAATGATGAAATTGCAATAAGAGATGGACTTAATTTACCGTTTAAATGTCTCGCTTCGAGGAATTAGTATCGTGACTTTAGCTTGCTCATTGTCAATCATAAGAATACCAACATTTAATGTCCCTCTGGAGTTTCACAGCTGACTGGATTTTTGCCATGAAACCAGAGGACGATTTAGATTTATTATTGCTCCACGCTCTATAAGGCCAGAAACATACCTAACATTTATTTCCGATCTATTTTATTTTCTTCAAATAATGTAACATTACATCTCTTTCCCCACGGAAAAGTCTGTTTTTTTATGAGAAAGAACATTTGTCCATTTCGATTCAATCCACCTTCGCAAATATCCTGTCCACTCATTTTTGCACACATAGATTTTAAATGACACAATTTCATAAAAGTCAAATATCGACTTTGCGGATGTTAATCGAATATGCAGTCTTGCTATTAATAATTAAGTGCATTTTTTGATTTTTTGATTTGCAAACTGACTATAGAAAACCACCAAATAGGTTGAATCCTTAGAAAGTGTTTTGCATCCTACACAACGTATGTACAGTGCGGAATCAAAATAAGGTAGCGATGTGCAGTACGGGTGAGGTCGATTTTTAGAACTGTAAAGTCTCCCATGTGGGGAAGTTGTCAATATTTAGCCATACAAAAATGTACCACACAAATATTTTTTTCAAAAATTCTGCCTTCATTTAAGGAAATAATGATTTTCAATCTTTTAAAATATATCCCTGATACATTCTGATTAATGAGTAAAAAGCAGCATATCGTAGGTGTCGCTGTAATGGAGGGGATATTTTTTAATTAATTTGCTATAGTATCTTATTCATTTACACTTTCAGTAAAATAAATTTATGTTTGAATATGGAAAATTGCTTTAATTTTCAACCGATTTCTTGGCGCTTAAATGTTGCAAAAACGAGGATTTTTACTGCAAGTTTTAACTGAGGGATCGTCTGACTAGCTATTTCCTCAAACAATGATATAAAAGTAGAGATCGTTTGGTATTCAGTATCCATCAACCCACATACAACTTTGTTGTTTGAAGGAGAATTTGATCATTTTGAAAAAAGTGAAAAATCGGCCTACCCCAATGGGCTGCGCAAAATCTTCCCTAAAAAAAGAATTTGCGTTGCTATTAACATTGAAATATATTGCCTATCTTTTTGTCACTGTTAAGTATCTGGCCACCATCCTTGGCCAGTTGTAAAAGAACTTAAAGTAAATAAGTAAGTCAATAAAGTCCTGTGCTTAATATACTTTGGTAAGTCAATAAGTCCTCTGGTTATAGTATCCTTTGTAAGTCAATAAGTCCTATGTTTATAGTATCCTGGTAAGTTCAATCAAGTCCTGTGGTATATATATCCTTTGGTAAGTCAAGTATAAGTCCTGTGGTATATATCCTTTAAGGTAAGTCAATAAGTCCTGTGGGTATAGTATCCTTTTGGTAAGTCATATAGTCTGTGGTATAGTATCCTTTTCGTAGTCAATAAGTCCTGTGGTATGAGTATCCTTTAGGTCCGCACGTCAAGAGATCCAATAGCAATGAGCTAAGATTAAGAAATCAGCCAGTATAAATACAACAACACAAGCAGCAGCACTGATGTGGATAAGAGTTGATAAATCTAAATAAAAGAGGAGTGGCGTTGACTAAAAAACGAATTATTTTCCACAGAATGTAAAATATTTACATAAAACGCTGGATGGTCACTACTAGTATAGAGCCAGTCTAATTTAGGGATCTATTTCACTAAGTTGTTAATTCCTATTTATTTTATACCCTTTAATTATTAGCTACTCTTCGTCATAATTACCGGGTACTTGAATATCATACTATATTTGAATATTTTCTTTCTTTTTATATATTCCAGCCAGCATAATCGAGTAACTAATTCAATTCTTCGGACGAAATTAATATGTCTTGATATTTTGTTACAGATATATCATGATTTCTTTCTGTCTTGAAACATGAAGACACTGGTGCAAACTCACAAGATTAATAAGCTAGTAAAAAATGCTCAGTTTAATTTGGTAATGCTATAGATTTAGATCTTGATTAAAGCATGATCCGTATTATGATAATAATGGTTGATTGCCAATGATGATACATATATATAGAAAGTTTATATAATGACTATAATAATCAAGATATAAAGTGATATTGACATTGCGTCAAAAACACTTTATTGATATGTTACAACCTTAGATTATAGATAATTGCTGGGCCTGTCTAATCAATGAGCACAAATTACTTTATTCATTACATTTCGTTTGATTCCCTACAAAAATACAGATTTTTCGAAATACAGTGAAACCTATAGTTACAAAAAGATATTTCTGGACCTTATAATTCCCGATGGTAAGCCAAGTAATTTCGGTGATGAAAGAAAACGAAGGAAAACAATGAAGATTAAAGAAACATAATTCAAAAGAACAAAAAGGTTGAAACTTGTGGGGTTTGCAACCTGAATTATCTGCTGAGACTGGGGTGAAGGTAAAAAAGGTAGCACTGGATGAAACCACTCGCTGGTTTGACAAGATAAAGGGAGCGCTTAAAATCGCGTCTCGCTTGGTTGAAGCCCCACGATAAGTGACATTTAGTCAAGGAGTTTAACTTGGTGTTAATATCGCTATATTGGGATTCGCCCTCCGGTCTAGGGGGAGATAATTTTGAACACTATACCTTTTCCGATATTTACCTTAACATCTCTAATAGATATATTTTCTATTGAGATAGATTCTGTTACTATATATGTTATATCGTAATTTTTCGATATTTATCGGTACCGAGAACATTTAATCAAATTAAATGAAAAATATTTATAATTGTGTTTATACAGATGCAGAAAATTACCTTTCCACGTTTCAACGTCACCTGTGGTCACCTGTTGTGCCACTGGAAATAACACTCGCTGGTTGACAAGATAAAGGAGCCGCTTGAAAAAATCGCGTCTCGTTGTGTTGGAGGGACCCACGATAAGTACTTGGTCAAGGATTAACTGTGGGTTAATTATCGTATATTGGGATTCGCCCTCTGGTGCTAGGGGAGATAATTGAGAACAACTAACCTTTTTCGATATTTACTCTTAACATCTTCTAAGATAATATTTCATTGACGATAGATTTCTGTATTATATAAAAATGTCTCATATTCGTAACTTCAGTGACCTGAACAAAGTGGGCGTTAGCTACGGCAGCTGCCGAAGTCACAAAATCGCCGTTACACCAAAAACACCTTTGCTCCTCTGCTAAAACATTGCCACTATACTCCTTTAACCATAAATTGCGTAGACTTTGAAAAGCTTGTCGAAGGCAAAGCTTGAAACATATTGAATCGAGTTATTTATGACCACGGAAGGGGACGCCAGAACCCAGAGCTCTTCCTCGAGATCAGCGATGTTTGCACGCTCACTAGCCTGTTGGTACAAGTGAACATAGGCAAGTGCTAATGGTAGCCCATCTAGCTAAATGTCTTAGCATTTTTAGTTTAGGATCAGTTACGATAGATGCCTTATGACCGTTCTGTTAGGGCGATCTCACCTCTCCCTAACGAATATTGACACTGGTATGCGCAGTCGCCAAATCAGTAGAGGTGAAGAACATCGGCTGCTTGCATGAACACATCACATGGGCCGATAGCTGAACTATTTATCTAACTCATCCTATTGTATTTACCGGTCCGGTGAGAAAATAAAAACGCCTCATCATGTTATATGTGAAAAGTATTCTAACCTGTTTTTTATATTGTTATTCCAAACAAATGCACGGAGTAACCTGTTATAATACCCAATGATGTGGATATACAAATATAACAAAAACAGTTAAATACGTTCACATATAACAATATTAGTTTTTATTCTCACCCGACCGGTAATACAATAGGATGAGTTAGATAAAATGTTCAGCTATCGGCCATGTGATGTGTTCATCAAGCAGCCATTTTCTTCACACTCTCTGATTTGCGACTGCGCATACCAGTGTCAACTTCGTTAGGGGAGAGGTATCGCCCCTAACAGAACCGGTCTAAGGCATTATCGTAACTGACCTAAATTAAAAATGCTAAGACATTAGCTAGATGGAGCTACCATTAGCACTTGCCTATGTTCACTTGTACCAAACAGGCAGTGACGTGCAAACATCGTGATCTCGAGGAAGAGCTCTGTCTGGCGTCCCCTTCAGTGGTCAATAAATACTGATCATATTTTTCAAAGCTTTGCCTATCCGACAACTTTCAAAGTCTACGCATTTATGGTTAAGGAGTATAGTGGCAAATGTTATAGCAAAGCCAAGGGTTTTTGGTTACGGCGATTTTGTGACTTCGGCAGCTGCCCCGTAGCTAACCCCACTTTGTTCAGCCACTGAATTACGATATAACATTATATAGTACAGAAATCTATCTCAATAGAAAAATATTATCTATTAGAAGATGTTAAGGTAATATCGGAAAAGGTATGTTCAATTATCTCCCACTAGCACCAGAGGGCGAATCCCAATATACGATATTAACACCACAGTTAAACTCCTTGACCAAGGTCACTTATCGGGCCCTCCAACCAACGAGACGCGATTTCAAGCGCTCCCTTTATCTTGTCAACCAGCGAGTGGTTTTATCCAGTGCACACAGGTGACCACAGGTGACCGTTTTAAAAGTGGAAGGTAATTTTCTGCATCTGTATAACACAATTATAATATTTTCATTTAATTTGATTAAATGTTCTCGTACCGATAAATATCGAAAAATTACTGATATAACATTATATAGTACAGAAATCTATCTCAATAGAAAATATATATCTATTAGAAGATGTTAAGGTAATATCGGAAAAGGTTATAGTTTCAATTATCTCCCCCCTAGCACCAGGGGCGAATCCCCAATATACGATATTAACACCAAAGTTAAACTCCTTGACTAATGTCACTTATCGTGGGGCCTCAACCAACGAGACGCGATTCAAGCGCTCCCTTTATCTTGTCAACCAGCGAGTGGTTTCATCCAGTGCTACCTTTACCTTCACCCAGTCTCAGCTAGATAATTCAGCTTGCAAACCCACAAGTTTGCAACCCTTTTTGTTCTCTTTGAATATATGTTTCTTTATCTCATCATTGTTATTCTCGTTTTCTTTCATCCGAATTACTTGCTTACCATCGGAATTTTATAAGAGTCCAGAAATATCTTTTTGTAACTATAGTTTCACTGTATTTCCGAAAAAAATCTGTATTTTTGTAGGAAAAATCAATACAAATGTATGAAAAAAGTAATTTTGCTCATTGATTAGACAGCCAGCAATTATCTATAATCATAAGTTGTAACATATCATAGTGTTTTGACCAATGTCAATATCCTTTATATCTTGATTATTATAGTCATTATATAACTTTTCTATATATATGTTATCATCATTGCAATCACCATTATTATCATAATACGATCATCTTAATCAAGATTCTAATCTATTAGCATTACCAAATTAAACTGCATTTTTTACTACTTATTAATCTTGTTGAGTTTGCACCCAGTGTCTTCATGTTTCAAGAAAAAGAAAAGAAATCTTGATATATCTGTAAACAAAATATCAGAAACATAAAATCTAATTTCGTCCGAAGAAATTGAAATTAGTTACTCGATATGCTGGCTGGAAATATATAAAAAGAAAAGAAAATATTCAAATATAAGTATGTATTCAAAAGTACCGGTATTATGACGAGAGTACTAATAATTAAAGGGTATAAATAAATCAGGATTAAAACTTAGTGAAATAGATCCCTAATTAGGACTGAGCCTATACTAGTAGTGACCATCCCCAAGCGTTTTATGTAAATATTTACATATCTGTGGAAATAATCGTTTTTTAGTCAACCAGTCTCTTTTATTAATTTTATCAACTCTATCCAATCAGTGCTGCTGCTGTTGTGTTGTATTTATACGGCTGATTCTAATCTTAGCTCATTGCTACTTGGATCTTCTTGGACGTCGGACAAAGGATACTATACCACAGGACTTTTTGACTTACCAAAGGATACTATACCACAGGACTTATTGACTTACAAAGGATACTATACCACAGGACTTATTACTTTACCAAAGGATACTATCCACAGGACTTATTGACTTCCAAAGGATACCTATACCAACCAGGACTTATTGGACTTACAAAGGATTACCATAGGACTTATTGACTTACCAAAGGGAACTTATACCAAAGGATTACTATACCACAGGACTTATTGACTACTTATTTACTTTAAGTTCTTTTCAACTGGCCAAGGATGGTGGCCAGATACTTAACAGTGACAAAAGATAGGCAATATATTTCAATGTTATAGCAACGCAAATTCTTTTTTTAGGGCGATTTTGCGCAGCCCATTAGGGTAGGCCGATTTTTCACTTTTTTAAAATATCAAATTCTCTCAAACAACAAAAGTTGTATGTGGGTATGATGAATACTGATACCAAAAACTAGATCTCTTACTTATATCATTGTTTGAGGAAATAGTATCAACGATCCTCAGTTAAAATGCAGTAAAAATCCTCGTTTTTGCAACATTAAGCCCAGAAATCGGTTGGAAAATTAAGCAATTTCCATATTCAAAACATAAATTTATTTTACTGAAATTAAATGAATAAGATACTATAACTAGAATTCAAATTAAAAATATCCCCTCCATTACCAGCGACACCTACGATATGCTGCTTTTTACCTCATTAATCAAGATGTATCAGGGATATAATTTTAAAAGATTGAAATCTTATTCCTTAAATGAAGGCAGAATTTTGAAAAAAATATTTTGTGTGGTCATTTTTTATGCTAATTTACAACTTTCCCCACATGGGAGACTTTTACAGTTCTAAAATCGACCTACCCTACTGCCCATCGCTTACCTCATTTTGTTCCGCCACTGTATCGTGTGTAGGATGCAAAACACTTTCTAATTCAAGCACTTTGTGGTTTTCTATAGTCAGTTGCAAAATCAAAAAAAAAATGCCACTTTATTATTAATAGCAAACTAGCATATTATTAAATCCGCAAAGTCGATATTTGACTTTTATGAAATTGTGTCATTTAAAATTCTATGTGTGCAAAAATGAGTGACAGGGATATTTGCTAGGTGATCTGAATCGAAATGGACAATGTGTTCTTCATAAAAAAAACAGACTTTCCGTAGGGGAAAATGTATGTTACATATTGAAGAAAATGAAATAAAATGAATAAATGTTAGGTATTTTTCTGCTTAAAGAGCGTAGAAATAATAAAAATCTAAATCGTCCTCTTTTCATGGCAAAAATCCAGTCAGCTGTGAACGAGGACATTAAATGTTGGTTTTTATGATTGAAACAATGAGGCAAGCTAAAGTCACATACTATTCCATCAGAAGCGAGACATTTAAACGGTAAATTAAGTCCATCTCTTATTGCAATTTCATCATTTTAAAGCAGTAGTTCATCATTCGTTAGGCCTTCGGCCAACTTTCAGAATTTTCTCTTCTCCTTTTGATATTGACTGTGGAAAGTAAAGTCCAAGTTTCTTGATAGCCACATCCTCGATTTCTATAAAATAAAATGTGCTTCCATCTCGACGATCCCCTTAATCTTATCCCCACACCCTTCAAGTAGTGAGCATGTTTGGCACTAAATAACAATGTGAACAGTTCCCTGAATGATTGAGATGAGGCTTGAAGATTAGTATTATCTGTGTTATTCGGACTATTGTCCTCATCTTCATTGTTACTTGTATAACGTTTCGGTCGATATGCCCCCCGAAGGTTCCCGAGTCCGACAAGAAATACCTGAAGAAGACCGGGGGGGGGCATATCGGCCGAAACGTTGTACAAGTAACAATGAAGATGGGGACAATAGTCCGAATAACACAGATAATACTGTGAACAGTTGTTCTAAAAAATAAAGGATACTAAGGTGATAGTGCGTTCGCAGCTATTGAATCATTACTGTCTGATGTGCCTTTTCCGTCAACCTCTTTATTTTATGGTATTACATCTTTTTGTGATTACAAATATTAAATGTCATCTAAAAATCATGATTGTTACCAAGTAAATTTAGCTGTTTTTTTCTTTTGTCCATTTAAGATCGCAACCCCGACCACTCCTGGGTTAAGCTATGTAGCCCTCGAGCTGAAAGGGTTGGGGACATTTGTTTTAAAACGTCCTTTTTATTCCCATGACTTGTCGGAATTTTGATTCACTTTCACAATTCCAGTTGGGCCATTTTTATGGTTTCTAATCATTTATTGATGTTAATGGCACATCAAGCCATTTAGGGTTATTTGACGTCAAGAGGTTAGCAAATCGCGTTCATTGTTCATTCATATTTAAATTTCTTGTATTTCTTTTTAAGAGCTTTTTTGTACACCGTTATATTATATAAAGTTTTCCTATCTAATATATATAATGTGAACAGTTGTATACTTTCAATTATATTCAGGGATTCCATTTCTTACTTGCCACGTTGTGCATATTTGACATTAGGGGACATGAGAGGTAATTACCTCCTGTATCTGCCAGTAGGTGCTAGGTGTTGTAGCGAGCAGCATAACAAAACCAGAAGCAGCAAAGTCAAAACTCTCTTTTATCTTTCAGCCTTGGGAGAAATAATAATGTAGTAAACTGCGTTCCTATCAACGAATGGGGCTTTGCTCCCTCAGCAACTACATATCGCATGAACATGTGGCAAATACATTCTCTACTAAAGGCTCTTGTCATATGGGGACATTTCGCTCATACAACTCTGCATAAGCTCTTCTTGTATCTCATGTCATGTTTGTATTCTCTTCTGTTAAGTTTGTTCCGGCAATAAAATGTCCTTCGTCACGAATTGTTCCCCTATCTATTTCGTGCGAAGAAACGTTATTCACAACCAACTATCGTTCTCCAACATATTTCTATTTAATAATCATATGGTTTCAACTAATTATTTTTATCTAATAATAATCATTTGTTTGCACTCATATGGTATCAAGTAATTAATGATAATAATAGCAATAATCTCTAGTAAAGAACTACAACTTCAAGTAACTATTCTTAATACAAATAATTATCTGGTATCAGGAATTTTTAAACATCCGAGCAGACTTGAAGTGAGATTAATGGAAATAAAAAGGTACTCTACACATCCCAGATCTCGAAACCTGAAACCTCACCATCATATCACCAGTGTCATATCCAAGATATCCACTTTTTGTGGGTGGGGGAGGGTATAGCTCTACTGAAAGGAATATAGTCAGTGTATTCTAATCCCCTGATAGAGCAGGGTGCTTTCTAAATGTGAACCAATAATTTTAGTCTCTTTAATAAATTTGTAATGGGGACGGTTTAGCTCAGTCAGTAGAGAATCCAACTCGGAACCACAAGGTTCCGAGTTCAATACCGACCCTCACCAAATAAGCGTATGACTAGCAAAGCTTGGATCTGTGTGGTAAAGTGGGAAGCTGATTGTAGGTGTAGCGCTCCACTCCATACGCAAAAAACAATCTCCCCTAGTTTAGCCTCATGGAAAGGGGATAGTCTCCCTGGCTGCTCGACTGATACCGACTATAGTTCGCGGCTTATAAATTTGCACTAAGAAAATTTCACCTGTAATTTCTATCGAGCACTTCTTGCACCAACTTTCATAAAATTCATTCTTTGTCAAGTCTCGAGTCTGATTTCTTGTCATTCCTTTTGCTTTCATTTATTTCATGTCTAAATCATTTGGATAGTCACAGATTCCTTCAGAGTTGTACTTTGTCCACTTTTGCTTCGTTGGTGCATGCTGTTTCTGTATTTGTGTTGTATAAATAAGATACCATGACATCTACACTGGTTGTCATTACTGGTTTATAAACAGAAAGAAAAAAAACAAGTTCAAGAGATAGTTACAATAATAAGAGATGTTCATAATGTCAACTAACAATTCCTTTGTAAAGACATATTCGCACTAAACTAGAGTAATTGATAAAGGATTGGAAAATAGAAAGAAATGGCTTTTGATTCTGATAGATTATTTTTAATGTCATTTTATACTAATACTTTATGCTAATATATATATGAAAAATATATATACATATAAAAACCACCAGGATATACTAAAGCTAATAAGTAAAGAGTGCTCCATACCTAAGTAGAGCAAATAATAATAATAATAATAATAGTAATAATAATAACATATATATATATAATATATATATATATATATATATATATATATATTGATATCCAGCTACAGTGCCCTGTCGGCTGGGGCTGTAGAATACGCTGACTGCACCTCTGCAGAGGGTAAGACCCCCAACGAGGCTACCTGTTGCCGTGGGTGCGACCCGTGATGCTTGAGGACGGGAACCTGGTGGCTGAGCAACCCTGCAACACTCCACTTTGGCCCTTACTGGGCTAGACGGGCGGTCGGAGAGGCCCGATCCGATCAACTCGGCTGGTCATGTCAGTCCTCTATCAGATTTTTTTAAAATCTGAATTGGAGGGCGATGGCTGTAGGGTCAATCATGCTGAAGAAAGACGTATGATCCCTTTCTGTCTCTGGGTGACTAGTTTTATCTTGGTAACGAAAACCCAGGAAGAGAAAAAAAAAAATTTTGTCCATCATCAGCATGAGTATACTGACTGTGTAGCCTTGGTATTTCTAGGCGAATGGGTTTCCCCCTAGAAAATACCCCCAATGGGGCTCCGAGGGGTGGGGAGCATAGTCAATGAAACTCATCAAAAATTATATGGCTTCTGAAAAATAAAAACCCAAGTAAAAAGACCTCATTATGAGGTGGATTCGGATAATGATGAACCATATCCAAAGTTCATCATTTTGGAATCCAAAGAGGAGCGGCCTTTAACAGGACTATCTCCATTTATTATTGAAAAGAGTATCTCAGCAATAATTACACCAAAATCAGTAAAAAAACTTAAAAGATGGAACCATCCTCATAGAGGTGGCAGCAAAGAAGCAAGCTGAAATACTATTAAAACAAAAAAAAATCCATAATATAAACATAAAAGCCTACCCCCACGAAAGGTTAAACACCTCTAGAGGGGTGATACGAAACGGAGAACTATCATCATGCTCTATAATGGAAATTAAAAATGAACTAAAAAAACAAAACGTAATAGATGTTAAAAGGATAACAATAAAAAAACAAAATGAAACAATTGAAACCAATACTTATATTTTGACATTTGATAACCCCAAACCCCCTTAGAAATAAAAATAGGCTATACTGTGACTAAAGTGGAAACATATATCCCTAACCCTAGAAGATGTCATAATTGCCAAAGATATGGACACCTGAAGGAGCACTGCACAAGAAAACAAGTGTGTGTTAAATGTGGAGAGCAGGAACCAGACCACACAGAGGAATCCTGTAAAAACAACCTAAACTGTAACAATTGCAAAGAGTATCACAGAGCGGACTCAAAATATTGCAAAATCTGGAAAAGGGAAAAGGAAATTATCAAAATGAAAATCACCAAAAACATCACCTTCCCTGAAGCAAGAAGGCTTATAGAAAATCCTTTCAACAGACCAACCTTCTCACAGGTCACCAGGACCCCTCAAATCAAATAGAAAATGAAGCAAAAACCCAAATGAAAACAAAAAAAATAGAAGAAGAACTAACAAACTTAATAATGACCTGCAAGAACTAATCAAAACACTTAAAATTATTATACCCAATATAGAACTAACTCCAACTGACAAATCAAAAAATATCCCTTCAACCACTAACCAAAAAAATGAAACACTAACGATCAAAAGCAGAAATCGATCAATCTCAAGAACCAGAGAAAAGAAGAAAAAAACAAAAACCAACTCAACACACCCCTACAAAAACTAAAAACAAGTCCAGAAACATAGAAAGTATGGAAACAGAAATGGACTTGACACCAAAAATTGAAAATACGAAAATCAAATAAAATACCCCAAACCCAAACTCACACACAAAAGTAAACATTCATGACTAAATACCAAAATACCCACAAGATTATCCAATGGAACTGTCGGGGCTACAAGGCAAACTACAATGAACTCCAGCTATTAATAGCTGAACAAAACCCTACCATTATATGTCTCCAAGAAACATTAAAAAAAAGCAGTGATAAAACAAACATGAAAAATTATGAGCAATACGATTACATACACAACACAGGACTAAGAGCTTCGGGAGGTGTGTCAATCCTAATAAGGAAAAACATCCCCCAAAGCAAAATCAACATCAACACCCCCTTACAAGCAATTGCAATTTCAGCAACTTTACACAAAACCACCACCATCTGCTCAATATACATCCCACCTCAAGATCCTATAAACGAAGAAGAGCTAAATAACTTAATAAATCAACTCCCTAAACCATACATATTGATGGGAGATTTCAATAGCCACAACATTTTGTGGGGAAGCAGGACAACAAACAGAAGAGGCCAAACCCTTGAAAAAATCATTAACAACAACAATTTATGCCTCCACAATCAGAAAACTCAGACCCACCTAAGCTCATCTTCAGGTACATTCTCTGCTATAGATCTGACCCTAAGCGACCCAGCAACCTTCCTAGAATATAACTGGAGGGTACATAAAGACCCCTGTGGCAGCGACCACTTCCCAATCATAATAGAAAATACTAAACTAGGAAAATCTGAACCACAAAAATTTCAAAAACCCCACGATGGAACTTCAAAAAAGCAAACTGGCAAGCCTACCAAAAACTATGCCTTGACACACTAATCCCAGAAACAAATACAAACCAAGAAGAACCTATTATACATTTTACAAACTCCCTCATAACTATAGCAAACAAAACCATACCTAAAACTGTAACATCCCTAAAACATAACAAACCCTGGTTTTCAGAGGAATGCAAAACAATGATAAAAAAACGCCAAGCAATCCTCAAAAAATTCAAAATCAACCGACATCAGAAAACCTAGACAAGTATAGACAACAAAGAGCTAAAACTAGACGCACAATCAAAGAAGCAAAAAGGTCTTCATGGAGAAACTTCACCACAAAAATGAATTCCAATACTAACCCCAAAACAATTTGGAACTTTATAAAAAAAATATCTAATAAAACTATCCACACTCCGATAAGTCATCTCTCCAAGGAAACATAAAAGCCTTGAGTGAAAAGCAAATAGCCAATTTGATGGCAGAAAACTTCGCTCAAGCATCATCTACAAAAAAATATTCCAACAAATTTAACTCGATCAGAATCAAAGAAGAAAAGAACAAAATAAAATTCACCTCTGACAACACTGAATGCTATAACCAACCCTTCACCCTAGATGAACTCCAAAATTCTTTATCTAAATCTAATAACTCAGCCACCGGACCAGATGAAATCCATTACAAACTTCTAAAAGAATTACCCACTATTTCCTTAAAATACCTCTTAAACATATATAATAATATTTGGATCTCAGGCAACATCCCTACTTTATGGAAGCAAGCCACAATAATTCCCATCCTCAAAAAACAAAAGGACCCCACAAATCCCACCAGTTATAGACCTATAGCCCTAACTAGCTGTACATGTAAAACTTTGGAAAGGATAATCAATCAAAGATTGATATGGTTCCTTGAATCAAACCAACTGCTCTCAAACCTACAAACAGGCTTTAGAACCAAAAGAAGCACTATAGACCAATTAATCCATATAGAAACCCTTATCCGAGAAGCATTTCTAAAAAAGGAACACCTAGTGGCAGTCTTTTTTGACTTAGAAAAGGCCTACGACACAACATGGCCATATGGAATACTAAAAGACCTAAGGGACTTTGGATTACGGGGCAGGCTTCCCGGTTTTATCAAACATTTCCTGGAAGGTCGGACCTTCAAAACAAAAATAAATAACACATACTCTGATCCGAGACCACAAGAGGTAGGAGTCCCCCAGGGCAGTATCTTGTCGGTAACCCTTTTCATGATAAAAATAAATAGCATAACATCCTGTCTTCCTCCAGAAATCAAAGGGTCATTATATGTAGACACTTCCTCATCTGCTACAGCTCAAAAAATATGATCACCATTGAAAGAAAAATGCAACAATGCATCAATAGGATACAAAAATGGACAACAGAAAATGGATTCACAATTTCAAATAATAAAACAAAATGCATGCACTTCTGTCAAATCCACAAAATGCACAACCACCCTAACCTAACATTGAATAACACTGAAATACCAATAACAGATGAACATAAATTCCTTGGTCTTATCTTTGACCCCAAATTATCCTTCATCCCACATATAAAAAAGTTAAGAATAAAATGCAACCAAGCCATCCAACTATTGAGAGCCATAGCCCACACAGACTGGGGTGCTGATAGAAAGACCCTCATCAAAATATATAGAACCTTAATAAGATCAAAACTTGATTATGGCTGCTTCATATATGGAGCAGCCAGAAAATCCTACCTACAGCGACTGGAAACCATACACCATCAAGGACTCCGCCTCACATTAGGAGCCTTTACTACTTCTCCAAAGGAAAGTCTGTACACTGAAGCAAATGAACCCCCTCTCTATTTAAGAAGACAAAATTAGCACTACAATACTACATCAAACTCATCTCCTGTCCCCAAAATCCTGCTTATGACTGCACCACCAAAACAAAATACAAAGACTTGTACCAAAATAACTCAAAAAAAATCAGACCCTTTAACTTAAGAATAAGTGATCTCCTCAATGAAATCAAAATCAACACCAATATAGTACACCATACCATACTCTCCAACACGGCACCATGGACCATAAAGCAACCAGCTATAAACTTAGAACTGACTAAATTACCTAAAACAAAAACACACCCTATCACTTACCAAGAGAAATTCATTAAAATACAAAATAAGTACCCAGATCATCATCACATCTATACAGATGGATCCAAACAAAGAAAAAAAGTTGGTTGTGCCGCTATTTCTCAAAAACAAGAATCCTTAAAACGCCTACCAAATGAAGCCTCAATCTACAGTGCAGAAACTACAGCCATTGATCTAGCTATGAATATCATAGCAAATCACAAAGCTTCCAAATTTATTATATGCACGGACTCTAAATCAGTCCTATTAGCACTACATAACAAAAACACATCATCTCCTCTGATCACGAAGCTCCTAAACAAACTAAACACCCTCTCTGAAAATAATAACATTATATTCTTCTGGATACCAAGTCACATTGGTATCCAAGGAAATGAAAAGGCAGACAAAGCCGCAAGAAAGGCACTTCAGACACATATGAGCAAATCTAAAATCCCATATACAGATCTGAAACCAACCATAAACAAATTTATATTAGACAAATGGCAGAAATCATGGGACAATCTGACTCAAAACAAGCTCCACGAAATACAAGAAGTTATTGGAGAGTGGCCGACGGGCCACAGAAGTATTAGAAGAGAAGAAGTAATACTCGCCAGATTGCGTATTGGGCACACCCACATTACCCATTCGTACCTGTTAAAAGGGAGGGTGCCCCAGTGTGCCCAACATGCAAAGTACAACTTACAACCAAGCATATCCTTCTAAATTGTAACAGACTTAAACATATCCGCGCAAATTACTATCAAGCTAGAAACCTGAAAGACATCTTCAAGAATACAAACCCTGAAAACATTTTAAATTTTATTAAAAAAAGCAACCTTTTCAACAAAATATAACAGAACATAACCAATTATCTCCATAGAACCACTACCTTAAAGTCTGAAATCCAAAATAACCTTTTGGCATTAAATGACCCACAGGGGTTGATATGCCGTTAAACAAAACTCAAACTCAAACCCAGCTACAGTACAATATTGGTCTCTTACCGGTAATATAGTTTATATATATAGAATAACCCTGTCACACGTGGAATATATATATATATAATATATATAATATATATATTATATATATATATTTATATATATATATATATATATAGACAGGAGAGAGAGAGAGAGAGAGAGAGAGAGAGAGAGAGAGAGAGAGAGAGAGAGAGAAAGAGAGAAATAAATGAACAAATAAAAGGTTTAGCTTTTATTTATTTTCATAGGAACCATCTTTACGACCGAGCGCTTTCTTGCTAGTGCATTTGTCTGATACTTTGAGGGAAAAGACTTAAACAGTCCTTACAAATCAGCTTTCCTTAACTGGCAGTGATTTAGTGCAAATATTTGATTTTGTTTGCAACTTCAAACATCAAGTCGTGCTGATAGAATATGATCAAAATAAGAGTAATCTTTTTATATGCGTTCTTATTTAATTTCGTTAGTCTTTCTAATTTAATGTATTTCCTTACAATAAAATCTAAATACTTACAAATCAAATTCTGTTAATTAAACTGCATCTAGTGGTGAAGTTCCACTTCTGGAGTTTTGGGGAGTACCCTTCATCACCATTATTCCCAGTTCCACTCTGACCCGGATGGTACTACCTTTTAAGGCCCTATCTATGGGTTAAATAGATAATAAATGTGTTTTTAAAAAAAATTGTTTTTTTTTTAATTAATACCCAACAAGAAGGATTAAAAAAAAACAAGCGACCTAATCAAATCAAAAACAGCAGTAGTGTAGAAAATTTAAAAATGTAATTGGAGGAATTCAGAAATTATGATAAGTATTGTGAGGTTTTAAGGGGTCAAATAAGAACAAAACGACGGGTAACAAATGTAGGAAAATGTATTAACAAAAAGTAGACAAATACAATACAGAGAAGTGGGAATTACGCCCGACAAATAGAGTTATGAGCTGACTCGCATTGGCTTACTTTCAAGCCACAATTGTCCCTGTTACTTTAGTAACCCGTCGGCGCATTCCATTAGTCTTATAGGGTGTATCACCTATAACAATAAGAAAAAGAGGACATTCTTAGGAACTAGCAGTAAATTTGATCTGCATATTAATATTGTATATGTTCTAATGGCTCTCTCTCTCTCTCTCTCTCTCTCTCTCTCTCACTCTCTCTCTCTCTCTCTCGCCACCCACCACTATTGGTCAATGCTTCTGGCAGGTCCTCAATACGGCATCCAGTATCCGCGCATAGCTGTTGTGTGTAATTTATTGTTAGTCGACCAACACTGATGTGTCCATGTGTAGCTGTCCATAGAAGAACGTATGTTATCAGTTTATCCTTACGTCTCTAGCAGTTTCAATCATATCTTGTTCATCTTACTTGGATGATTTGTGTGATAGGAGGTAAGTGGTCGTACAGTTGCTTCTTGTGTGGTGATGCTTCCAGGATTTGTTCAGCATCCTTGTGTAGTTCTCATCTAGCGTTTCCTTAGTCCAAATGTTGCAGCCATAGAGTAGCACAAATACCGCTACAGGTTGAAAGAATTCTCGCATTATCTTATCAGAGAGATCAGGTCTCCATATGATCGGTAATCTGTCAATAGCAGTCCATGCCTTTCCTATTCGTATTTCTTTCTGTGGATGAGATACTTCTACCTAGGTAGGTGAACCGGGTTACTAATTGTGGAAATTCATTAAGGGATAGGCTATCCGGCTTCACCGGACACTAGCAGCAGTCCCTTAGGGTCTCATGATGCTAACTATATAAGAGGGGGCACCGAAGTGTTCGGCCTCTTTTTGCCTCTACCCCTGGCTAGCAACAATTGATCGTATCATTAGAAGCCCAAGACGGCGACGACTCGGAATCATCACCATTTCTACAGGGCTCAGCAAGTTACGAGGAACAGAACTCACAAGGATTACAGCTAAGTTCCGCAGACATTTTTTATCTGCAACCTTTAATTTCCTTTAACTACTTTTAATTCCCCTTAAACTACCTTTAATAACCTTTTACCTACCAAACACTTTTGAACTCCTTTGGACTCTTTTGGACTCTTTGGACTCTTTTGAACTCTTTTGGTTGTTTTACATTGTGTATATGTTTGATATTTGTTTATATGTACAATAAACATTTTCTTATATAAAAAGTCGTTGGTCTCCTTTCTTCAAAAGCGGCACCCATCTCCTCACTGCGTTCGAAGTACGGTTTATTCTCTTACAAAACTTAGGGTTTAAACAGTGTTTTTTCCGGGGACAAAAATCCCCACATAATTTCAGTGACTTGCCATTCCGTGTGGAGATGTCTTCGTCTTGTTTAAAGTGCATGAACTCTGTTTTATCCGAGTTCACATTGCAAGATTTGTAACTAAAAACTATCATTAGAAAAGAAAAACGTTTGTAGAAATCAATTTGACATGACAATTACACACGACTCGGAGTTCACTTTATTTATAGAGAGAACTTTTAAAAATAGGTAAACTGATGTTTTTTTTTTCTTTAAGTGATACAAGTTATTGAGAAACTACATGACTGCGTACATTAAACAATACATTCTTCTTCTATATTTTTGTTCTTTCACAGGTATTTAGAAATAAACAAAGGTGAGTGAAAAAAACCCAACAAACAAACAGTACAAATCCCTCGTAGACAAGCGTTTTTAAAAGCAAATAAAATCATTACTGCTTTTGATGTCTTTAGTTTAAGGTATCCACCCTCAAGCAAAGTAGAAATGAATTTTTATGACACTGGCAATAGAAAAAGAAAACAGAGTTTAACACAAAAACGAAAACAAAATTCAAACAAAACATTTACTGAATAAAAACAATACTGTTAACTGTGAAGTCACTGTAAGAATTTAGGCCATACATGGTAGAATTTACGGGGGTGTTCGTATATAATGGTTATCTTCAAAGGAAATAGAGACGGCGACCCGAGTTCAAATCCTAGACGAGACTGTTTGCATTTCACAAAGTGCTAATACTCTTGGGAAAGGTATGAATCTAACTATTCTCCATCCAAATAAAAATAAACTGGTAGGACAGGCTTGGCTCTTAAGACTAGGTATGACAACCAGTCTAGGAGAATGAAATCGAATTCGAACTTGTTTAACCCCGTTATAAGAATTAGTGGGACATTAGTTCGAAGCTAACATCCAAATTCCTATAATGCATTAGGTTATGAAAAGAGGGTAACGCAACACAGAATATTCGGTAGGGATGAGACAAAGTCAATTTATATATATTTACCAACTACACGAGCAGGATGCGACACAAGGTCAATTTCTTAAGCGGAGTTTAACAGGTTTGAATTCAGAGTTTTCCTTCTCCTAGACTGGTTACCTAGCCATGGTTAAAGAGTCCAGTCTGCCCTGCTATTTACCCATAGCTGGAGGGAGAATTGGATTCATACCTTTCCCAATGATATTAGCGCCATGTGAAATTCCAACAGCTTCGTCCAGGAATTGAACTCACGTTGACGAGTCCATTTCCTACGACTCTAACCATTAGACCACGCGCCTCTATGCAGATTAACAAAATTTAATGAGATCAACATACAAGGATAACAATGCTCCAGTCCCAAACCATACAATACCATAAGGGTCTTCTTCACGAGAAGTAACAAGACAAAGCTAGAAACGCACTTGATATTCCTTTGTGCTAAAGGTATGTTACGTAATATTCTCTTGACCAACGAGACGTGCCGTGGGAATCCCTGCCTCCAATATCAAAATGTGTTGCAGATTAACTATTGTTTCAATTCTTTTGGCGCGAAAAAAATTCAAAAAGACAAAGGAATTGAGAAACAAAGGATGTTCCAGACAGAAGTCTGGATAGAAGAAAGAAGAAAAGTGATAAACATCTAAGGCTTGCAGCTTGACCGGGCCAAACAAACTTTCCGGAAAAATAACAAAAGAAGGATAACAAAAGACTTCCTATTGATTGCGTGACAAATCTAGGATTGCAAGTCGCGACCTACAGTTCCGGTGTAATTTGAATAGACCAGAGCATGCTTGGTAAAAAATTGAAAAAGTGACGGTTAGACCGAGAGTTCAGGAGTTGAGATTTGGTAGCCGCCGAATTCAGTCGCTCCCGTCGACTCTCCGAAGAAGAGATTTGTTATAACTACGGTTCATTTCACCACTCATTCAAGCAGGCGCTATCACGACTCGTACCTCCTTTTCATCCATGCCAACCGAGGAAAGAAAATAAAAGTCCAGCTTTTTTTTTTGTATACCTGTGTTGGTTTTTAATCCAGTGTACTACACACCAGCGTCAAATCCGTCAAATTCTTCATCTTCGGTGTCGGAGTTTAACAGTTGGGCGATGATGGCATCAACCAAACCTGAATCCCTTTCGTCATCCTCTGAGTCGGTCTCATTACTGTTCGAGGTCACAAGGCCTAAACACAAACAGGATTCATACATGAGGCGCACCAGATTATAGGGTGCACTGCCGATTTTTTTAGCAAATATAAGGATTCTAAGTGCGCCTTATAGTCCGAAAAATACGGTATAATATATATATATATATATATATATATATATATATATATATATATAAGGTTAAGTAAACAAACAAATGTGTTTATTTTTATATGGCTTTAAGCCGACAATTTTTGGAGGATATGTGCTTAATTGAAGTCATACCTAATTTTGAAAATTAATTAGTTAATAATTAATGAATTTAGGCGGGCATATATGTTCAAATGCAAGGCTAAACTATAATTTGTATATAACAAATGAAAACAATTCTATTTTGTGTTCCAACACCGTTTTAAAAAATGGCCATGCTCGTTCAGAGGGGTTGGTAAATATATACTTAAAAGAACTTAACTTACTTAAAATTCAAACATATTAGTGACTTTCTTTCAAGATTGATAACTAGGTATCTGATTCTAATCTCTCTATCTGTTTGTCTGTCTCTCTTTAAAGTGTAAACTCTTTCTTTTTTTACTATATCTTTTTTTATATTTTAGTCTTCTCTGTATCATTCTGTGTTCTTTGTCGTTGTCAGTTTTTTCCATTTCAATTTCTCTCTTCATTTTCATTTTGCTGTGTTTTCGTTCATTCTTTCTTTCTTTTTCTCTATTCTGTTTACACAAATGATTTGTAAAGATTTAAGTCAACTTATGCTCTTGCATTCTCACCTTTCTAACATGAGTGACTTTAGTGTCTCGGTCCAATAGGCAGGCCAAAGTGCTGATCAATACATATACAAACCCACCATTTCCGACAATAAATCTTCTAGGTAATAACAATTCTAACACAATTATATTGGGGATAAACTTCTGACAATATATATATATATATATATATATATATATATATATATATATATATATATATATATATGTGTGTGTGTGTGTATATATATATATATATATATATATATATAATATATATGAGAAGTAAAAACACAAACGATGTGTTTTGATATGGCTTTTTTAGCCGACAATTTTGGGGAGAATATGTGCTTAATTGAAGTCGTACCTAATTTTGAAAGTTAATTAATTAATAATTAATTAATTAGGCGGGAATACCTATTCAAATGTAAGTCTAAACAAATCGAGAAAAATCAAGCTCTGTATGTACATTTCGGCCTTTTAGGCCTCATCAGCAGAGCTATAGATAGGAAGACCGCTTTGTGCGTGATTCGAACCCTGACTGTCAAGCTGACAGTCGAGGACCGTAACCCCTACACTAGCCGGACTCTCCTAGATTTTTCGTTTTGTTTAGTAGGTTAAATTACTCTTATAGTGACCTTTTCTACTCGACGAGTAGTATGAGAAGTAAATACACAAACGATGTGTTTTGATATGGCTTTTTTAGCCGACAATTTATGGGAGAATATGTGCTTAATTGAAGTAGTACCTAATTTTGAATATATATATAATATATATATATATATATATATATTATATATATATATACCGGCGATTATTTTTATCATATCATTTTCATCTCAAGATAAAGCGATACGTATCTATCTTTTAAAAAAAGTAAGTTAGCAAAATTTTCCTTCTTAGTTTTATTTTTTAAATGGTGTCTACTGATTATAGACGTCTGTTTCACTTTTGATCTTATCAGTTCTTCAATATAGAGAACAAATAAGTGTATGACTTTATCAATCTTAACTGAATAAAACACATTTTGATAATTTGTAAATTTAATGTACAGGATACCAAAATAATATTTCTAAAAATAAGTAAGTAAAATGAAATCATTGGTTGGCATACAAGTGTTACATAATCTATGCGGTTGCATAAGATTATTGTCAATCCCCTGTATTACTAAAGGGATGGCCCTTTTCATATCACGGGCGAGACTTTCCATGGAATAGTACAGAAAGCCCGCGAAATACGTGAAGTCACGTGGGACCTGGTTGGGGCCTCAGTTTTCAGTTGGACGTCGTGCAGAGAAGATGTCCTGCCTTAACTGGAACTCACTGCATACGCGGGCTATGTTAGTCAGATGTTAGTTACATGAAATGTTTAGTTAAGTAAATAAAAGCTTAAGAAAATAACACGGTTTTGTAGTTGGTGAATGCCAAGACGAAGTCCCCAAGAAGAAGAACATAAGATAGAAAAGACGAACAGAAGAAGAATAGAAGAAAGTAAGTAAAAGGGTATACAACAATGACGTGTACCTGTTAAATCTAGAAACGACATTTATGTTTTGTCATTAGAGTCGATCCTAAATGGAATTAGTAGTCTCCATTGCAATTCTCTAGTTCATGTCTGATTGTTTTTACAGTATTCAGGGAGCATTGGACAGCAGCCATAATCTCCTTATTTTGATGGCTGGCGCAGATCATCAAGATACAAGTTATTCTCTTTCATGATTCAGGTGGGTTCCCATCATCCATTGTATCTGTCATCACGTAAATGAATGAAAAAGGGTCCAAGACTTTAAATGATGCGTAGTGTGCATCAACACCCCCAACCTACGGAGAAAAATTACCAAATATAAATAAGTCAAATTTAACCCGAACACTATATATATATATATATATATATATATATATATATATATATATATTATAATTAACCGTATTAAACCACTCTAAACCTCTATTATTATAACGCCTACGTTTGGTCCTTTTCGCATACTCTCTAATCAAACCAAAACCAACCAATAAATAATTTTAATCTATTTTGCTTATTTAACCACTCTCACGTCCCGTAAACTACCCTTCATTGAACAACAATTGAAAAATTAATGCCCACAAATTAATTCACATTTTCCAGTTCAATAAACAAAAACAATTTCCGGTGAGATTTTCAAATTTTTATCAACAAGCGTCTATCTGTAACGATAAGATCCATTCCAACAGACATACGTGGTATCAACTGATATTAATCGAAAACTCAATTAATTCAGCGGATGTAACCCTGACGATTCAGTTGATGAAACTCGAGTAGGTTACTTTATATCCATTTCTTAAATATATATATATATATGTGTGTGTGTGTGTGTGTGTGTGTGTGTGTGTGCTATTGTGTAGCCAAAGTACAAAATAAGCAAGGGTGAAGGCGAAAATAGATTAGCAAAAATGTCATGGCTAAAACAACAGGGATAATGGAAAAAATGGAACTCCATATTTCAGCGTAAAATCAAATGGTTAGACATATTGCACGACCATGCGAACCTTAAATTCTTAATTAGACCCGAATGTGATACCTTCCTCAGCCCTGCAAACCTCTGCATATAGAGCAAAATGGATTCAGCACTATGCCCATTATGCAAGTGTACAGGGACTTCAAGACATATCATGAGCAGCTGCCTAACAGCACTTGCAAAAGGACGTTAATGATGGCGACTCGACCAGATTTTAAGTTATTGCTGATATAATCTGTACAGCCAACCGTACAAACAAATTTAACCCAGAGAGGAATGAAATAGGGTTCCTCAAGGCTGACACCAAACCGAATAAGACAAAAATGTCCCAAACCAAACATTCAGTCACTCGCAACAGACTGGTAATTAAGAATCGACTTAGAATCAAAATTGATATTTTCCAGACGATATAATAAAAACAACCTTGTGCCCAGACCTAATATTCTTCTCCAAAAAAATAAAAAATACTGTAGGAATATCTGATATTAGTTTATGTACAGCTAGATTAAAAGACTAATTAAACATCTTCTAATTGTGCTAATTTCATCATTTTTGACAGGGGTAGTATTATATCCTGTCAGTGGATAGAGCATCTGCCTAGGAATCGCAAGGTTCTGGGTTCAATACCGGTCCCTGCCAACTCAGCGTATGAGTAGCATAGCTTGGGTAATCTGATCTATGCGGTAAATTGGTTAGCTGGCAGTAGATATAGTGCTCTATCTCCACATAAACAATCTTCTAGCAAAAAGGGGATAAACTCCCTCACTGTCCAGCTGATACTGATGATAGGCCACTCCGCTAACTTTATTTTTTCTTACTTTTATTGTTTTGTTAATACTAATAATGATGTTCATTATGAGCGTGTATCCTTCTTTTTGTATCTAACAAAGGTTACTAAATGAGAAATACCGCCCTGTCGGTGGGGCTTTAGAATGCACCAACTGCACCTCTGCAGAGGGGTAAGACTCCCCAAATCGGGCCACCTGAAAAATACTGTGAAACATGGGAAGAAAATATCGATGAAGTGCACGAAAGAAAGAAGTCGGAATACGATGATCTATTTGTACAACATCAAACAATGGTTGGAAAGCATCGTTTCTACCAATAGAAATGGACTCAAGAGGATTTACAGCATAATCCCTTTGTAAATTATTTCTCAGAATTTGTACAGATAACAATGATGATGAGGACAATAGTCCGAATAATCCAAATAATACCCTTTGTAAAGGTCTATCAGAAATCGATTTGGTCAGGGCCACAAAAAGAAATGCAATTAAAACAATCACTGATATTGCCACAAAAAGTGCAAAATTGCTCTGGATGAAAAGAGGCAGCACATGGTTAAACAAGAATAATACCCAGAAACACATCAATCAGTTTTACATTAAGGATCATATTTTAAATTATTTTTATATTTAAAAAGATTTTTTATCTATGTTTTTTTTTAATGACATTTGCAATTAACCTGTAAAGAGGGAAAAAAGCTAAAATTTTAGGTTGCAATTCGGAAAATTGTAAAGGTCTTTCAGGTTGCAATCATATACTGGCAATTTTAAAACTATATCATTTCAATATTGTGTCAGTATTTTTTTTTATTTTACACACTTACACATTTTACACATTTTATGTGTAAATATTCTAAAATCCGAGTAACCCTTCTTTTTTTTTTTTGCAAATAATTTTAAGTTTTAGCACCCCACTTTCCCCCTCCCCTCGTCCTAGAAGGAAGATGAGGAGAAGAAAATCAATCCTAATAAGAAAAAGATCCTATGATTAAAAAAAGCTCATTTTGACATTTCACCGAGAAAAATTGTTATCTGGCCATTCATCCATATGCAAATTTCATATTACTAAATGTCCTAATGAGTACATTTGAATGTCTTGCCAGCCAAATCAATTCATATTGACTACTTCCGTTTTAAACCTTTAAAAATGCAACTGAGTTTAAAATACTTTCTTCAACTATACGCACTTAGTATTTTTTTTAAATGCATAACTTCGGATTTAGTTTACTTACATGAAAAAGTTTTCTTAAAAATTACACTGATAAAGTACTCTCCACATTTAGATTTTTTTTTTCGAATATATATATATATATATATATATGTGTGTGTGTGTGTGTGTGTGTGTGCGCGCGCGTGCCTGTGCGTGTGTGTGCGTGCGCGTGCGCGTGTGTGTAAGTGTGGAGAAAATTCAGAACAAACACGGGATGTTATAATGGAGGGAAATTTATTAGTCGATGTTCGAACATTTCGGTTTACAAAGGAAACCTTCTTCAGGATAATGAAATTATTCAAGGGGGAAAAAACGATTGTTGGAAAACGTTTGTGTATTCTTAACTTTTAATACCACTTATAGTTATACTGTGTATATAAGATATTAAATATTCTTGGTGTATACAAATAATTTTATTTTGTCTTTCATTTCGTTGTGTTCAGTGTTAGTATATCACATATATACTAATATCGGAGAGTGGGAAATCGACTAAAACATCTTCCTCACCACTAAGCAGACCAATAAATGGTGACCCCACCCCCGACCTAATATATCATTTTGAGACAAGATCTTTAATTCTACCAATAATTTGAATACGTAACCATAAAGTTTGCTTTTTCCATCAAAAATAAATCAGCCGATATATCATAAAAAAAACACGATCAATCCAGTCAACTGCTAACATACTACTTAAAATTTCTGTTGTGAATGTCATAAACTAGACTCGAACCATAATCGGCAGATATACTTTTTCTATATTCAAAAACACGTCAATATTGATTTATCCTGACAGTTGCCCGTTCTTCTCTTGGTTTATAATAAAGAGAAAGAGACAATGTATTAAAAAAAAGTTTCTTTTTCTGTAGACTGCGTTTTTACATGAAATCACGTAAGGAATAGAAAAACCAAGTGGAACATTGCAACAGATATTTTCTGTCAGATTTAAAAAAAATTCTTTTGAAGAATAAATATTTTTTCTTCATTTCCATAAAGAGTTACACCACACAGGGACACACAAAAAGAGTTACACCACACTGGGACACACAAAAAGAGTTACACCACACAGGGACACACAAAAAGAGTTAAACCACACAGGGACACACAAAAAGAGTTAAACCACACTGGGACACACAAAAAGAGTGACATCACACAGGGACACACAAAAAGAATTACACACACTGGGACACACAAAAAAAGTTACACAACACTGGGACACACAAAAGAGTTACACGATACTGGACACACAAAAGAGTTACACCACACTGGACACAAAAAAAGAGTTACACCACACAGGGACACACAAAAAGAGTACACCACACTGGGACACAAAAAAAGAGTTACACCACACTGGGACACACAAAAGAGTTACACCACACTAGGACACACAAAAGAGTTACACCACACTGGGACACACAAAAAGAGTTACACCATACTGGGACACACAAAAAGAATTACACCACACTGGGACACACAAAAAGAGTTACACGACACTGGGACACACAAAAAGAGTTACACCACACTGGGACACACAAAAGAGTTACACCACACTGGGACACACAAAAAGAGTTACGCCACACTGGGACACACAAAAAGAGTTACACCACACTGGGACACACAAAAATACGCAGAATTTTACAAATAAATTGTGGCACTCGAAAAAAAAACTACTTTTTTATTTTTCGGTAACTCTTTTATTTTTGGGGTAATATTTGATGTCACCATTTTTTTACCTTTTGAACTGTGTGCATTGTGTAACGCAGTTTACACACGCTATATCATCACTGATACATTGTGGTTTGTTTTGATAGAATGTGGAATTCCTTCTGCTCTTAAAAACATAGCAACAAATTCGTGTATATACAAAGATAACTGTATAATCATAATGTCTGCTCACTAAATAATTTTATACAATGTCATAAATGATGATTCGGACGACTTCCTATTATAAAACACTCTTAAATGTCTTTTTATAATAACAGAAATCGCTAAAATTACCTGCCTTGTTTTTCTCTCTTTCAAAATCAAATCAGGGTCGAATCAAGAAGTAGGGACCCTGTGGCATAGTACCCTCTTTGTTCTTCTATTTGGCTTTGGTATTAAATAACACACGAAGGTTGATATGCCATTAAACAAAAACAAACAAACAAACAAAAAACGAAAAAGAATATAAAATTCCAAAATTCTGAAGTCTGTGGGGTGACAAGTGGTTTAATGCTTTAGGTTTAAAGGTAGCTTATTATTTCTGGTACGTGTTCCCAGGGCTTGCTTTGAACCCCATCATATTTGGTGGTCGCGCTGAAAAGGAATTCCAGAAAAGAGAAGGAAGAGACAAAGAAAAAAGGATTTAGGTGGTGGGGAAATATCTTCCTGTCAGTAGTAATGTCTTGTCCCAGTTAAGTTCGAATGGCCGAGAGATTATCTTAGTGGCCGGAAATGGGTCCTTTTTCTTGCACATGCTCGGAGGGTTCTTCGGTTCTAAAGGCTCATGGGAGTTTGTTGTTTTTCATTTTTTTATTTCAATTTTATTTTAATTTCCACAGGATTATATTGAATTTGACGGTTTAAAGACAGTTTAAGAATGTTTGAAGAAATAACATTGAACAACAGAGTGAATGTGTGGTACACACACACACACACACACACACATATATATATATATATATATATACATATATATATATATATATATATATATATGTGTGTGTGTGTGTGTGTGTGTGTATGTGTGTGGAGAGAGAAAGAGAGGAGGGTCTGTTTGCATTTCCCATAGCACTAATACCCTTGAGAATGGTATGAATCCAACTATTTCCCCTCCAGCTAGGGGTAAAATAGGAGGACAGATTAAACCCTTTATAATTGTTATGGCAACCAGTCTAGTTATTTTATTCTGATTTTCGTCGATGCTTCGCCTTAATTCAGGATTCTTGACTTGCGGCTTCCTTCATGTCGGCTCAGAGGATCTTAAAATGTCCGTCTGCCTGCTAGTAGGGGTTATCGGTTTCTGTTAACCTGCTTCTCCGGTATTGGGCTTCTCAGTGCTTACCCGCTCTTTTTACGATTACCACCCGATTTTGGGCCATACCCATTCTTTGATATAAGCTGGATCGTCCATTAACATTAGAGGGAATAACCCCTATTTTTCATTCTGGCAAAAATAGAACGAGCGAAAACAAACAAAACAAAACAAAAATAACCCTGTAAAATATTTAGCTAGTATTATTTGTATTACAAAAACAGGATACCCCCGTGGACTTAAAAAAGGGTTAGGTTCAAAATTCCGTGATGGCTCCCGATTACGTCAGGAAGGTTCCTGAGTCCGAGAAGGCTCCAGAGTGCGACAAGAAATACCTGAAGAAGGCAGGAGGGCCCATCGGCTGAAACGTTGTACAGATAACAATGAAGATGAGGACAATAGTTCGAATAATACAAATAATACTAATTATCAAGTCTCATCTAAAAAATTCATAGAAATAACATTTAGCTTATTTACCAAGACATTTAAAGTAGCTTAGTGTCATAATAGTTTCACACAATTTAAAATTTAAAAAGAGAAATGTTTTCACTGGCAAATTTTAAATAACCAGAAATTTCCGACATGTACTCCCGCGTCTTTTCTATAAATAGCGAACGCAGGTTTAATCTTCTCCATTCAGCTTCTGAATTTGAACGAACGCGACAATCTGCTTAGACGTTAAATCCTTCTTATGTACAGATGTTAAAAATACTAAAATGACGCAACCTACATATGTATCTATCTCGCTCTACCTCTTAAATATAATGATCTTATCGTGCATGTATTGTCTTTAGTGATTATATGTCTTTTTAAATGCTTCAGTTTCATGCCCAACCATTTTATTATAAACCAAGACTTCTAAAACGTTTTACTTGATGCACCCCCGGTAAAAAATTTTTATTTACTTTCACTCCAAAATAAATTCATTGAAGATTGCCGACATTTTGTCTTTGTCCCACTGGATACTATCGGGTAGCAAGAGATTTTGGTGTTCTAAAAGTTTAAAGGTGGCTGGGTATTCTCTGCAGCGTGTTCTTAGGGTTTTCACTTTCAACCCCATCTCATTTGGTGGTCGTGCTGAAAAGGAAGGAATTTAAGGAACGAAAAAGAAAGAGACAGAGACAGAAAATGGTTTTGTGATTTAGGCTTTATTGACCGGACATAGTCGCCTGTGGCAAGGGAATATCTCCCTGACCAGTAGGAGCGACTAGATCCAGTTACGGCCTAAACTAGAATGGCCGAGATATTCTTTGGGGGGTCGGGAGTCAGTCCTTTTTGTCGCATATGCGCGGAGGGTTTTTCCAGTGAAGGCCCATGATAGTTTGTTGTTTTTTTTTAATTTTTATTTTATTCTAGTTTTATTTAATCTCCACACGTTCACTAATAAAATCGGGAGTGACCACACCCAGGCCAAAATTGCGCAGAAATCAACACAACCTTCCGGGCAGAAAAATCAACACAACCTTCCGGGCAGAAAAATATATCTGAATAACACCAAAAACGACGCAAAACAACTCCCAGTTAGGCTAACACGAGGTCAGATGCCAGCGCATTATAAGGACTTCGTAATGCAGTAAACCCACAGGATACATGCTCACACTTACCCATGCATACACATTGTGAATCAAATCGATATTAGGGAGAACTTTCTTATAACATAACGGTTTTCATTTCCGCCAGTGTCTTTTTGGAAAAAGTATACGTGGAAAATAATTCCAAGATCCTACTCTTACTAAAGGAATTTATAAATTCCAACTAATATATTTGTGTGGATTAAAATAAGAAAAATAAAAAATAACATAAGTCTTCAGACCGGAAGAACCCTCCGAGCATGTGCAGAAAAAGGGACCCACTTCCGACCACCGAGATAATCTCTTGGCCATTCGGACCAGGGCCTCAACAGGGACCAGACACTATTACTGAACAGGGTGAAATTTCCTCTCCACGTGATGGCTATGACCCGAGAATAAAGCCTGAATCCCAAAACTCCCTTTTGTGTTTGTCTCTTTCTTTTCTTTCCTTTAATTCCTTTTCAGCGCAACCACCAAATATAATGGTTGTTAAAAATAAAAACCTGTGAACACGCCCTGCTAACTTTTAACCAAACATTAAGATCTTTAGTATTATTTGGATTATTCGGACTATTGTCCTCATCATCATTGTTATCTGTACAATGTTTCGGCTGATGTACAAATAACAATGATGATGATGAAAATTGTCCGAATAATCCAAATGATACTAATTATCAAGCCTCATCTAAAAAATTCCGAGAAATATTAAGATCCTTGTCACCCCATAAATCCCCTATAATTTTTTTCAATGAGCTAAAATTTTATTCACCTCCAGAGATCTATATTGGACTACTTTTATTGTTAGGAAGCGCGTGGTGTAATGGTTAAAGTCATGGGAAATGGGCTCGTCGCCACGAGTTCAAATCCTGGACGTGGTAATTGCATTTCACTTAGCACTAATACCCTTGGGAAAGGTATGAATATGGTTAAATAAGGTAGACTGTGCTCTTTAATCTTGGTTAGGCAACCAGTCTAGAAGAAGGAAAACTTGGTTATTGTCATAAGAAATGTATTCGGCAAGTTCAAAAATTGGACTAGGCTGTTTGCATTTCACATATCATGAATACTCTTGGGAAAGATATGAATCAAACTATTCTCCATCCAGCTATGGTTAAATAGTAGGGCAGACTGAGCTCTTTAACCTTTGATAGGCAACCGCTCTAGGAGAAGGAAAACTCTGAATTCAAACCTGTTAAACTCCGCTTAAAAATGACCTTGTGTCACATCCTACTCGTGCGGAGGGGTTGGTAAATTTATATATTGGACTATTTTGATAGGCTCAGGTCTTTACTATTTCTGCAATGTCTTTGCATGTCCTTTGTAATAAATGTTATTATTGTTAGAGAGATTGTCGTGTTTGTGTTCATGTTGGGAGTTACCAATTTTATTGATTTATTGCAAATTCAATTTACTTATTGTGTTAATCTAAACTTGTGGACACCAACTTAGCAGCTACTTTAACGGGTTACTTATTTATTGAATGATAAATGAAAGTTTGCTTGACCACGGCATTGAAAGTAGTCGTCACCGATTAGTGAAGACAAGTTTAAGAAAGATGAAAAAGATAACGCTATTAAATTTACCAAATTAATTTATCACCGCTGTGTTCAATTGCTATTGATTGGGGTCAGTACGGTCAAAGGTGAAGCCAGTTCGACAAATATTTGTAGGCGCGAACGAAGATTCAAAGTTCATAGTGGGTCAAGTAGTACTAGGAAGTGAAGTAATGTGATGTGATATGTGACCGTATGGCCGTAAGAGTAGTTCGATGCTGAACAACAACCTGTTTTCCTCTCTACTAGACTTTACATCAATTTTCTTTAAAATAGCCTCTTGAAATTACGCATATTTATTTCAGTAGGTTTTCAGTGACAAAATCGCAACTGTCCAAAGAACAAAGGCATAAAGAGGACAATAATTGCTTGCTGGACTGTCATATGACACCTTACGAGCCCCGAATGGACATCTAAATTATCTAAGAAAGATAATTATTTTTTGTATCCCGACTACTAAAAGTATACCTGAAACCCGTTTGTGATATGGCGTGAAGCTGCTCTGTCGTATTTATTTGTTATATCCTCCTATATAATCAAATCATTTTCTTGAAATGAATTTTTAGCTTAAAAAAAACATGAAAAAATCTCACAGTGCTAGGTCTGTCAAATATTGAGGATGCTGTGCTTACTCAATCATGTATTTCGTCAAAAGGACGATGATAAAAATAGTCTAGAATTAGCATTGACTTGGCCTAACAGCATTCAAGATACCATTACATTATATATATATATATATATATATATATATATATATATATATATATATCAACCCCTCCGCACGAGCAGGATGTGACACAAGGTCAATTTCTTAAGCGGAGTTCAACAGGTTTAAATCCAGAGTTTTCCTTCTCCTAGACTGGTTACCTAGCCAGGGTTAAAGAACCCAGCCTGCCATACTATTTACCCATAGCTGGAAGGAGAGTAGGATTCATACCTCTCGCATATATATATATATATATATTATATATATATATATATATATATATATATATATATATATATATAATATATATATATATATTATATATATATATACTTGATATATATATATACTTGATATATATATATATATATATATATATATATATATATATATAAGAAGACTAGAAGTAAGAAGCAAGTAAAGGGGTATGCAACAGAGTATAGTTGAATCCATGCCTTTCCCAACTGTACTAGCACTATATGAAATGCAAATTGAATCATCTAACATTGGAACTCTGGTCGACGTTTCCATTCCCTCCGAAGATAATGATTACACCACCAGCACCTTTTATATTTTATATACATTCTCAGCAGTGCACGTGACTGGGGAAATAACTTCCATTCCTGCAAAAGAACTTATATAAACTATCGTTTGGAGGTGACAACATCCGATACCATAGCCACACATCTAGATATAAAGAAAGTCCGGAGGATAGTACATTCTCTTTCCCACAGCATTGCCCAGTGACTAGATATGCTTCTAGTGCTGTCTCTAGATACCCACTTTATGCTGGTCGCAAACGACTTACAACAATACACGGTACCTCGTACCGTAGGCTTTCACCCGAAAAGACATGTCTATTTCACACATAGCTCAGTTCAACACACGAGGGTGTTTTATTTCTTTAATATTCCCATTGTAATTCGTATGCACATACACGTACATCGTATGAAATAACTTTCCTACATCCGCACATTTTATCTAGTTCTTGAATTTTTTTCCAATTTTTTTATTTGGCTAATTAATTTTCCTTAAATTAATTCTTGAAAGGAACCTGCATTTATTTTCCACAGTTTCAACAATATTTCTTCTATATGACATCATTTAAATTTTTAAATAAAAAACGAATATTTAATTATAGTCGCATTTCAAAAATACAAAAAAATCATATATATATATATATATATATATATATATATATATATATATATATACTAAAGCTAAGTTAATCAACTTTTGCTTCTGAAAGGTTTCTTAATGTTTAGTTTTATGACACAAATATGATACTAAATTATTCCTTACTTTTAGGATTGAATTATGTTTGAAAAAATTATGTTTTAATTGGTTCTAATTAGTCGTAATTTGCAATTAAGTCAAAAACCGACCAATCTCTTACTTCACCCTCTGTCTATCACTTTCTTTCCCTCTATGTATCTCCTGACTACCTCCTCGTTGTATAATGTTAGTTTCTCTGGAGAGTTGAGAGAGAAAGAGGGGGGAGCCGAGAGAATTTGAAATGTATTTCTATGTTAAATTTCACAAACAGCAACCCGTAGCTTGAATGAGGTCAAACATTTCCTTTCTTAGAAAGCTAACAAAATGATTTTGAGGTTTCGTCCGGTCGTATTTTGTTTTCAAATTGTATTACGCTTTGTTAGCTCCGTTTTCCCTAATCTCAATTATCTACTCAGAGCTGAATAGATGACTCAGCCGGTCACGTTTTGTCTAATATAATATATATATATATATATATATATATATATATATATATATATATATATATAATCCAAGTAAATAAATTGAATAAATTAATCTAATAAATGACATAACTGTAAAGAAGATGTTTCTCATTTATAACTTCCTGAAGAAACAATTTCATGAAAGTTAATATTATTTTAATACAGAGGCTTTTTCATTGTTGGTATGCTTGAGTTCTTGAATAGGGATGCTCAGAAGACAGGCGTGCTATCATTCTTTTTTCTTCTCTTATATCTTTTATAGATATACATATATCAGTTTTCACTTGCTCATGTGGCACACCGTATACGCCTAAATTGGTAGGTTGTGAGCGAATAACAGTTTCCAGAGAATAGGGTATTCGATAGAGAAGGTCAGAAAGCAGATGTGTTTTTAGTCAGCATTTATGTTTCATTCCATTTTATGGATATATGAATATCATTTACTTATTTCCCTGTGATACACACCTTATATGTCTTGGTAGAGAGTGGGGGTGTAACAGTTTTCAGAGAGTGGGGTATTGAATGGAGAAGGTCGGAAAACAGACGTGTTATTTTATGTTTCTTTCCACTTTTATAGCTATATAAATGTCATTTACCACACTCCCTGTGATGCACACCTTATACGTCTAAGTAGGTAGTGAGTGTCCAGGGATGCCGTTTAGAGGACTTGGCAAAAGTGATGACAAATACGGACATATGGTGTGTGTGTGTGTGTCAGAGAGAGAGAGAGAGAGAGAGAGAGAGAGAGAGAGAGAGAGAGAGAGAGAGAGAGAGAGAATCCATGCTATTGAATGAAAAAGGTCGGAAAGCAGACTGAATATTGTATGAATATATATAGATTCCCTTTTTTGTGGTGATGCACACCTTATACATGAAGGTAGGTGAATATTACGGTATTAATATATGGATTAATGTATATATATATATATATATATATATATATATATATTTACTGCACGAGCAGGATGCGACACAATGTCAATTTATTAAGCGAAGTTTAAAAGGTTTGAATTCAGAGCTTTCCTTCTCCTAGACCGGTTGCCTAACAAAAGGTTAAAGGGTCCAGTCTGACCTACATATAGCTGGAGTGAGAGTAGGATTCATACATTTCGTACGGGTATTAGTGCTAAGTGAAAATACAATTTCCACGTCCAGGATTTGAACTCGGGGCGATGAGTCCATTTCCCATGACTTTAACCATTACACCAAGCACTTCCATTGCTATATAAGTGTATGAATCAGTAAAATGATATTTGGCAATTTTCCTTACAAATTCGCCACGTCTAGTCCTTCGGCTAATTATTTTCAGCAGTTCAAATCCAATAATCCTTTTCTGAATCACAGAAGGGAATAACTATGTCATCAACTAGATGAAGAAAAAGAAAAAAACTTTTTCCTTCCTGAAATATCTTTTTTGCAGAAATAAGGAAGACATTAAAATGCAAGATGTCAGCGAAATAAATAAAAAAGTAGAGGCTAAGGATCTTTTGACAGATGAAATCTAAGAAACTCCAAAGAATAATAAAGAATATTATAATAAAAAAAATTATTTATTTTTTATTTCATCTTTTTCTTTTAACAAAATCTTGGAGAATATACCAAAGTACATTACGTTCCCCGTTTTAGATCATTTTTTTTTTGACAAGAAGGGTTTCAATAAGAAATGATTTTATTGTATATTCTTTTTATATATTAAAAAAATGTTTATTTTAAAAAAAGGAAATAAAAAACCGCTGCTTGTGTTTTTCTTTTTTTAAGCTATCAGAACTTTCAAATAGAATCTGTTGTGGTGATAAGATTTCTAATAAAGACATGAACATTTTTTAATAGATTTCTGTGAAAAGAGCATTTACAAAGAGTTTTAATAATGAAAGATCAACAAAAATCTGGACATCTCCAGTAACCAATGATATTTCTTCATTTTTCTTACTTATCAGGCTAATGCAGGGACCACCAAACTTTTTTTTCACGGTGGGCCAGATAATTCAAAAAATAACGAGCGTGGGCCACATTATTGTGTTTAATACTCGCTAGCCAGAACGAAAGCTCTGAGAAAAAGATGTAAAACAAAATTTATCTTTCATGTTATATTCATGGATGAGCGGCGTAAGATGCACGAAAACAGATTTAACCAACTTATCTATATTCAAAACATTATCAAAGAACACAACTTTAGCAGAAAGGTTTAGTGAGATTTGTGAAACTGAAGTTTGCCTATCAATATATCGTCAATGTTTAATTTGGAATTGCTACATTCAATCAAGTGAATTGCTTTCAAATGTTTATCAGTCAATTTCGTTCGATGGATTTATTCCGTAGTCAAGTCCATAAAGTAAGTTTATATATATATGATATTTAAATTTAAATGGTATCAGAACGTCGCGCGTTCCGTGTGTTTTAACAAACAAATTCAAGTACCGTCGGCGGGCCTGATAAAATGCCTTCGCGGGCCGGATCCAATCCCCTGGCACTAGTTTGATGATCTCTAGGCTAATGCATAAAATACCACCAATTAGCAAATGTTATATATTAGCTGTGTGGAAAAGAAAATTAGTCTTCCTTGGTACGGTGTATGTTGGCGCCCTCTAATTATGTCTGCTGACCCTGCTTGAACCTGAAACTAGGGAATAAGAAATATAACACAAATAGAAATACTGACAGTCGAGTATTTAAAGGAGCTGTGACAGAGAACACGAGGCAAGTGGCGGAAATGGGGACCATGGAATTAAGAATTCCCTACCCCCAAGGACTAAGCGCGTCCGTATATGTCTGGCCTGCACGAGGGGGTGTGTGTATAGCGAGTGACTCGAGATTGAACTCGCAACCTCCTGATCATGAATGGTGGAATTGCTGTCACCCCTGTTAGCTGAAGTGGTTCAGCCACTGAGAGAAATAAATGCCGAAGGTGAATTCTCTGGGGCAGAACGTCTTTTCCAGTGGAGAGAACGGTGTGTAGTGTTTCGATCTTAAAGTAAAGTGAACTTTTGACGGATTGTGTATGAACTACTGAGAGTGTTGTCGGCAGAATACTTTTGGGGGGTTGAAGAAACTGATTATTCCGGTCGTCACTTGAAACTGACATCTAGAGGAGCTGGTGTATAAAATTTAAGAGTAACATAATGAAATTTTAGAGAAATTTGGGGGGATAGTAAAAATGTGTGATAAAAAAAACGCTTAAAAAGACGCACAAAAAACTTTAATTTTTGACACTGCTGGAGAAGTAAGGAAGAACTCATAAGCGACGTCCTGCTGTGGAAACCAGAACATGGACATGCTAGAGCGGGTCGTCCAGCAAAGACTTACATAGTCTGCTGACCCTTTTTTAAACATTTTAAAATCTAATTTCTTAACCCATAGATGGGACCCTAATAGGTACTACCACATTCGGGCAGAGTTGACCTGAGAAAAATGGTAATGAAGAGGTACTCCACACTTCCCAGAGCTCCAGGATATACGCAGTTTTTAAAGTTGGTTTTATATTGGAGATAATTTCCATGATGAGAAAAAAATGATATAGGAAGAATAAATATTCTCATCTTAAAATCAAACATGTTGCGGATACTGCATGCTGAGCCGAGTACCTCCTGGGGTCAATGAATGATAGGGATGGTTGGCGAGAGATTGTCATAGATATCCGCGCTGCTGGCACAACATGATAATGATATTTCATATGTTAATGTCATAGCCATCATCATCATGAAGGCGTGCTGATAAGATGGACTCTCTCTCTCTCTCTCTCTCTCTCTCTCTCTCTCTCTCCAACGCGGGTGCGCCATTTGTCTCTCTCGGGCCACGCTCTTGGCATGTCCACTAAACGGCATCGAGAATGCGCACGGAGCTGGTGAGTGTAAGTTTTTTTTTTGTTTTTTTTTTGCTCAGCCAGCCCTAATGTACTCAAGCGCAAAAGAAGAACATTGCTCATGAGTTCATCCTTGCTTGTCCAGCGTGTCTTACTTGGATAGTTTGGGAGATAGGGGATAAGTGGCCGTACAGCGGGTGTTGCTTACAGGATTTGTTCAAAAGAGCATGCAGGACACTTGTGTAGTTTCCATCTAGCTTTTAGTCCAAGTCATATAGCCATACAGTAGTTCTGATACGGCTAAAATCAGCTTTGTGCGGATTCTGGGTGATGCAGAAAGGACCTCTCAGGGGAGATGGCTGATTGAGATTGTTGGTGAGAGATTGCCATGGATATATGTGCTGCTTGGTTATATATATATATATATATATATATATATGCTCCCCATCCCCTAGGGTTGAGCACTCTGGGGGGATCTTGCTGACGGCCGCCAACTCAAGCGTAAACGCAACGCTCTTCTAAGGAATGGAGCACTTTGTGACGGCCTTTACACGCAAAGCGATGTGTGTATTAAAAACAGTTAAAATCCCCTTCCCATTCTGTAAGTGAAAACAGCCTAATGGTTACGGTGCCGGACTGGCACCCAACGATCGGATTTCAATTCCGGCTGTAGGTAGCTTACAAAATGTCTAGCCACACTGAGGAGACTTGATAAGTCGAAACACGTGTCTGTGGATGACCCTATATATATATATATATATATATATATATATATATATTTCACAATATATATTTCACACCTCTTCAGTGTGGCTAGACACAACAACTAACTCTCCTTGGCTAGGCTCGAACTCAGACGGACTGTTTGCCTGCC
>CM042143.1:21730679-21745679 GCA_023376005.1 Doryteuthis pealeii
GGGTATTCAATATATTCCAAAAACATTTTTTCAAACATGTCTCTATTTGACTCATAGATACGACCCTAACAGATACAAACATTCTGACAATGTGCCAAGTGTGTGAAACTTCAGTGTGAATATCTGGCATATCATGTAAATTTCACAGCTGTAGATGGTTTTGGTCTTGGTTGGGTCAATGAATTTTTCCACACCTTGTACTTTTTTGGGTGGGTGGTTGTGCTGAAGAAAATCGGTTAGTTAAAAAAATTTTAACTGACTCTCCTGGAAGCAAAAATTGCCAGTTTAATGTGGGATGGCCCACAGAAAGCAAGCCTCCCACAGGAAACAAACAGGATGTTTTTTAAAATTGTTTTGATCCTGTTGGCATTCACATTCAAGGACACTTAAGGCAATGGCAATAAAACGAACATTTACTCCTCATTATTTCTACTGAGTATTTATATTCTTTCCACAATTCATCCAACCTTGCCTTAAAAGGGTTAAGAGATGAAGCATTCACTACTGATGATGGTAGTTTACACCATTAATCTACTATCCTCTTTCTAAAATAATTTTTGTAAACTATTTTGCTCATCATTTTGTTTATGTTAATTTATTCTCAAATAGTTGCGCTCATGTATTTTATTTATGTGACAGAAATGTGATGACAAAGTTTTGAATTATCAATTATTAAATCCAAAATGTGTTTGTTATAATAGAAGTAGTGGGACTTTTTTTAAATGTACATAATAACTTTAAAAGGACTTTTACTTTACTTGGATATAAGTAACTATAGAAGTAATATAGTAGATAATTATAAATACTATAGAAGAGATATATTATATAGTACATGAATACTTAGAAGTCATATATTGGATTGTATATGTTTACTATAGAAGTAATATATTGGATTGTATATGTTTACTATAGAAGTAATATATTGGATTGTATATGTTTACTATAGAAGTAATATATTGGATAGTATATGTTTACTATAGAAGTAATATATTGGATAGTATATGTTTACTATAGTAGTAATATATTGGATAGTATGTGAGTATATTATAGCAAGGGGGCAGATGCTGCCTTGGGGGTGAAAGGCCAACTGGAATTAAGCTGTTGATTATTTTATGTGCCCCCTGGGATAAAATGTCATGTTTTGTACTTTAACTCTTAACATCCTATACAACCTCATTCTGCCTGGCCAGAAGTCACATTCATTTTCCTAATCCGACCCAGATGATAGTCTTTGTTTAAATGTAATATTAGACATATTTAGAAGTCTTTATTTTTAGGGAAATAACAGGTAACCTTAAGTGAAAAGGCCATTATTAGCCATATTTTGATAAATCATTATAGGAATGGGGCTCTGGACTTAGAAAATTCTCAACAGGATGTTAAGAGTTAAAATCCCACCAAACTAAAGCATTTGTTTTCACATTGTACATTACTAATGCATTATGGGAAAGCTGTCAGACTCAACTAAGAAAAAAATCAGATTTTATTAGAATTTTTGGGAGACAGTACCAGATTTGTCAAACTTTTGTTATTATCTTAAGATGGAAAGTATAAGTTTCTTCTTTTTTATTCTATCTACACCTTGCAGAGGGGTTTATCTCTTGCAGAGGATAGCTCTGTTGGCTGGGGCTTTAGAATGCACCGACTGCACATCTGCAGAGGGGTAAGACCCTCCTCCTCAATGGGGTTACCTGTTTGGCCGTGGGTTCCGATGTAATGTTTAAGAATATAGTGGCGAGCATTCCAAATAATTAATACAATTTAAATACATTGCATGTATTAGTATGTAAATATGGGTTAACAGTATTAATAATGTAAAATAATTTTATTAAATAACTGGATTTTTTGCATATTATTAAGAGAACCAAACAATTTGAAATAATAATACTGAGGACATATTCATTAATCAAATTGTTAATATCATATGCAAATTAGCCTTTCCTTTTACACTCTAAACAGCTATTTTGTTGTATATATAATACAATTGCCTATTATTAGTATGTTTGATATGTCCAACATATCTAACTCCGGTTTCGACAAGTCTAGTGGCTTTGGCCTGGACCGTTATAAGCTAACATCGTTGAATTCAGGGCTTCCCCAGGCAACACCTGCCCCTTGATTTAAAAGGGCAGGGGCTGGGTTTATTGCCCAGTGCCTGAGGTTCCCTCTTTAGGGGGAATGCGATGGATCAACGCATTTTTTGCACATGCACCCATGAGTTTGGCTCATGGGTTGTCCACATTAATAGGGCCTTGTGTCTAACCCGTACACGTGGGGTAACGTGGTATATATCTAGTATGTAGATATGGTCAACAGTATCAATAATGTAACAATTTTATTAATAACTGAGATTTGTGCTCATATTCATTAAGAAAAAACAACAATTTGAAATCAATAATATGAGATTCATATATTTAAATCAAATTTTTAATATCAATATGCAAATTAGTCTTCCTTTTTACAGTAAACCGCTATTTTGTTGTATTATAAATACAATTGCATATTATTAGTATGTAAGGGGCCGGGATAGTCAGTCGGTAAGCGTTCGGCTAGAAACCACAAGGTTCCTAGTTCGATACCGGTCTCGCCAACTCAGCGTTATGAGTAGCACAGGGATCTGTGCGGTAAAGTAAAGAGGCTGATATTAGGTGTGGCGCTCACCTCAGACGCCAAAACAATCTCCTTGGTCTAGTGCTATTGAAAAGGGGATAGACTTCCTCGCTGACTGGCTGATACGACTTTTAGGCCGCCATCGACTTTACTTTACTTTAGTATGTAGATATGGTTGACAGTATTAATAATGTAAAACAATCCATGTTGTCAACATTCCTTGATGATGCTGCTGATGATGATGAAGATACTAGTGCGACGAATCAGTCAATATCTGGTCAATTCCAACATTCGTTATAGATAACAAGATTCCATAATAATTCATAATGATCATAATGAATCTTTATTAGTGACCATTGATCAGATTTGTAACTTTCCACACAGATTGCGGCCATTTTGCTTTTCCTACTTCCTGCTTATTCATTATCATTGCACACAAGGGAGACGGAGTTCTTATGTATGAGAATGAGATGCAGTTTTTCAATTGCTCTATGATAACTTTTCCTTTTAGCCTCAACTCGTGTGAGACGTAATCTAGAAGACCAGCACCATTATCAACTACCTAAAGAAAAGGATTCCGCCCATTCATTTCTGTTTTTATACACAATTTTTATGAAGTTAGTGAATAATGCTATAAACGTGGGTAGGTTATATGCGAATAATTTATTAACTGTCAAGCACTGTGAACTCTTGGCGTATGTTCTATCTATCTATCTATCTATCTATCTATTATCAGTCTATCTATCTATTTATCTATTATCATCTATCTATCTATGCTATCTATCAGTCTGTTCTATCTATCTATTATCTATTATTATGGTCTGTTCCTATTATCTATCTATTATCTATCAGTCTTTTCCTATCTATCTATCTATTATCATCTATCTATCTATAGTTGTTTATCTTATTATCAATCTACCTATCTAATTCAGTCTGTTCTCTCCTCTGTCTTCCTTCTCTCTCTTCTCTCTCTCTTCTCTCTTCTCTTCTCTTCTCTTCTTCTCTCTTCTCGATCCTATTAATAATATCTATGCTTCTTACTTTACTTATATATCTCTCTTTTATCTAATCTTATTAGATTCTTTATTATATCTATCTTACTTTACTTATAGTTCTTTTTTTCTAATCTTATTAATATCTATCTATCTATCTATTATCTATATCTATTTACTTTGGCTTCTTCTCTTTATCTATTATTTACTTTGCTTTATCTATTCTATCTAATTCTATCTGATTTAATATTTTGAATTTCTTTCTGTTACAGGTTTCAGGTAAAACAATGTATTGCAATAATTTTATTTGGTTATGCTGCATGTTTATGTGAGGATTGTCCCGTGGTGATTGTGGCTATGTAAATGGCTGCAACATTATAAGTAGCGAGTTAACTTTAGTTGTGCTATTAACATTCACTTTTGGACAATGCATACCACTTTTGGACTTCCCAAGCTATAGTTAAATAGTATGCATACTGTATTTAGAAAGGGTGGCTTTGTCATTAAATAAACATGAAGGTTTGATATGGCCTAAACAAAAGGAACAAATCAAACATACAATGCGTTTTAATTTCCATGGCCAGTTGATTGATTTTAACGGTATGTAACTGTCTAGGGAATTTTGATACAGAAGTCAGAGAATTGTAATTATTGGTAATTCATGTTTAACTTTTTTGTGTTGTTGTTTCTTAATGATTTTTTGCCATGTCCTATAATACAAATAATGTTTAAATCTATTTGTCTTATAGATGGGAACTACTTCAGTTATAGTTGAGGTGGTATGAAGTGAAATTTGTGCTATTGAGATATTTCAGTGGAAAGAGGCTGCAAGACCAGTACTATCTTGGAGTGCCGAGTTAGTAGTGGGAGGGGAAAGTGAGATGAAATGGGCTGCGATGCTTGTTGCAGGGTGCTGTCTCAGGTAGTCTGAAAATGTACTAACATAGCAGGTTAAGATTAGCTCAAGCTAAGAGCTCAATAACGAGATAAACAGGAGCTGTTGACGGCGACGTCTTCGTCATATGATTTTTTTCCTGTATGTATGTGAGCATCTGCAAGTCCAGAATTGGGACTAATGAGCCAGAGGTCACAAACTGAAAGATTGGAGTGACATCATCGTCTGCGATGGACTTCCAAAGTAAGAAAGAGAGAAGAATCAGCTACTACACTGCATATAAGATGGATCATGGAGTAATTGCAATGAAGGGAAAATAAGTTATTATGATAATTGTTGAACTATTTCCCTCTTATTTATTTACTTGCAATTAATTATAATATAAATATATAAGAGATATTACTTGAATTGAGCTTAATATCATTCTACGGTAATATGTTTTACCACATTATTATAGGCAACAATCTAATGGACTCATTTAACGGCACACGCTTTTCAAACATACCATTCAATGAAATTACTCATTGCCACACACTTTTTTACCAAGCAGAATCTTTAAATAAACAGAACTAACTATGACTAATTCTAACAGATCTCATTCTAATGGCACTCATTCTAAGGTAATTCTAATGACACTCATTCTAACATGCACTCTATTCTAACGGCTCTAATTCTAAGCCTCAATTTAGGTCTCATTCTAACGTCTCATTCTAAAGAGTTAATTTAACGCATCCTCATATCTAACGGACTCATTTAACGGTCCATTCTAACAGCATCTATTCCTATGGCTCTCATTCTAAAGCTGTAATTTAAGCACTTCCCATTCTAACGAGCTAATATACAGATCGGTCATTCTAACGGTCTCATTCTAAAGGCTGCTATTAAAGCATTCATTCAAGGGCAACCATTTAAGGTCCATTCAACGGCCTCATTCTCATAGATTTCATTCTAACGGCTTCTTATAACGGTACCAATTTAGGCATCATTAACAGCAGCTCATTTCTAAAGGCTCTCATTCTAAAGCTTCTAATTTAAAGCATCTCATTTCTAAGGCATTCATTCTAAAAGGCTTTATTCCAATGGAATTCTTTAAACGCAACTCATTCTGAGAGTAAACATCTAAAAGCATGTATTTTAACGGGCATTATTCTAAAGCAATCATTCAAATCCCCGCTCATTCTAATGGCACTCATTTAAGAACCACACTTCTAAGACATGCCTTATTCTAACAGAAATAATTCTAACGACACTCATTCTTAACGGCATAATTCAATAGCCTGATTCAATTGCATTCATTCCAACATAATATGTTAATGATTCTAAGAGCACACTCCTTTAACAACAAATCATTCCTAAGTAACTCATTCTAACAGTTATCATTCTAATGTATATCATTCTAACAGCATTTCTAGCAGATCAGCTGATATGTGAACACAAGTCTTTACAGATAAATGGATCATGTTGAATCGCTATAAAGTTTTAAAAAGCTCACTAATGAATGAATCAGAAAATAAAGTGGCTACATTTTTATTTTGAAATAATCTGATATTTCTGTGTATATTGACAGCAAAAGTGGGTAATGCTTTGTTAATGCCCTTGGCATTTGTGACTGTAAACTCCTAGAGTTGTACATTTTGTTGAAAGTTTTGAATATAAGTATACTTGGGTGCATCAGTTATAATCTTTGTAGAAGAATATAGTTGAAAAAAATGCAGTTTCCTTTCTGAAAGATTCATTTCACCATGGATAATATTTTTTTGAATCAAAAATATTTTAATGATATATTTAGAAATTCATGAATTAAATCGAATCAGAAAAAAATGTGGAAGAGTATTAAATTGAACATCAGTTATCATTTAAGCAAGAAAAATCAATGCTGAATGATTTTTAGAGAAAAATGTTCTTCAGTAGGGAATTCTGTCTAAACTGTCTTCAGTTCTGTAGAGGATGGAAGAAAGAGTAATATTTCTTGCTTGTTTTTTGGGGTTGTTTTTTTTTATTTTTTTGTCCAATCATGTTGAATTTTTCATGACAATGGTGATATGCACAGATGATTTGAACATCCTCATGAAATGCAAATTTTAAGTAGGTACCAAAAGTAGGCCAGAAATTATTCTGAATTTGAATCTTAACCAAAAAAAAAAAAAAAAAAGAAAAGAAAAAGAAAATACAATTACTTGAATTTTGCATGATGTTTATTACCATTTTTCTCCTTGGCACCGAGATCTTAAATTATTGCTTACTTGAATTAAAGTGCTTTCCTATAATAGAAAATATATTTCGAGTAGGAAAACAAAGCTAATAAATAAAATTACAAATAAAAATGTTTCGAATGGTTTAAAAATGCTTGAATGGAGAAGGGTTTCCAATTTATTTGACTATACCAATTTTTCTGCAATTTACCTACAAGTGGTATGAAGAGTGATTTAATGAATATGATATGACTAGAACTAGGTTTGATATATAAACTTAAATGTCCATTATTTTGAATTATGTTACTTGTTTAAAATGCTTAGACTAAAATATAGTTTTATAGATAAAACATATATGCAGCTAAAAACATATTGATAATTCATTATCAGGTTCTAAGTATTTATTTATTATGAGCAATATTGTAATTTGTTTTGGTTTTTGTTGGCATTTCTTTAGGCTTCAAGAAGAGCGCTGTCCAGCAGGATCCTTTGTGTTAAGAAGCACGATCCTTAGTGAAGAATATTTGGTTGTTCCTTGTGCTTCTTCAGTCTTGCAGGATCTTCGTAATGAGTGAAAATGGGACGTCTTTCAATTCAGCGATTAGTAGTTAACTAGACATGTATTTGGCTGTTTGATTGGCTGAGTTTAAACCACTGCCTCGCTTAGTCTATAAATTTAAGTGGTGTATTTTAGCACATTAAATATATAAAAATATTCAACAGTTTTAAGAAAACATCTTCCAATGTATAAGGAAACGAAATATGGTTTAATATTGTTAGTAAAAGATGGTAGGACTCTCTAAAGAATTGGAAGTAATTTAGAAAATTCCAGAATAGGTAGAGCCTCGAAATGGAGAGGCAAGTAAAAAGCAAATTCAATAATTTAATTATGAATTTAAATGTATGATTATGAGGTATGTTACATAATTATTAAATTCTAACCTTATGTAACATTAGTGTAGAAACCAAAGTGGCTGTTATAATTTTAGCCGGTGGCTTGAGGATTGAGTGACTCGGTTGACGCTCAGTTGATCTCCTTCTGGGGATACCGTATAATCGGTGGAGAGAAATTTCCCGGTTTAGATTAGAAAGAGAGTTTAGTTCAGTATCGGCCAAACCAGAAGTCGTGTTAAGCACACTGCCTTACTCAATTGCGTAGTTAGTCTGGTGGGGATTTGGAATAAAATATGATCTAAAACAAATCGAAGTTTGGGTTATTATCAAAAAACTACCAATGACACAGGGCTTCTGATAAAGAGAAATCCCCAATGGAAGACCAGACACGAAGTCCCCAAGATGAAGTCCAGACGCTAGAAGAAGAACGTAAGATACCAATGATGAGCAGAAGAATAATAGAAGTAAAGAGAGTGTACACATTTTGGCAACAAGGATTATGTTATGTTGATGATGATGATGTTGATGTGACTATGACAAAAAGTGAGTCAACGTTTTTACCTAATAATGAGGCTCCTTCAGGGAGTCTTTTCTGAGGAACCTATGGACATTCCCACTTTATAGATAAAACATATGTGCAGATGAAACAATCATAATAAATTGATATAACAATATCTATTAATAATGGAGATTAGCTTCCGGTTTTTGTCTGTAAAAAAATTACGTCACTGCTACGACACATTACCCAAAATCATCATAATTTGAACATACAACATTCCTCATTGTTTTTTTTTAAAACAAGTTTAATAAATAATGATGGTATTATATATCTATATATAGTTTGTTTTATTTTATACATATTTAAAGTTTACTTTCAAATCGTTTTATTTTTTAATTTTAATGAATTTGATGATTTTACATACTTAGGGTACAAACTCGGTGACATTGATTTTTTACTCCAACCTCAGGCAATATGTTTAAAAATCTATTTTTACATGCCAGAGAGTGTTTTTTTAATTTTGTACAGTGTTGATAATCTGCATCATCATCAGGTCAAGTTGTCAGCATGGATAATCATGACTTCCTCTCTCTAACAGTCTTATCAGTCATCACTCTTGCAAAGTCTTCTGCACAGCATCCAGAATTCTCAGAGCTGATTGATGTAGCTTTTTGCTGGTCAGATATCATTGGTGTGCTTGTTATAATTAATGGATGTCATAAACTGTTGGCAGACCCTGTAGCAAGAATCAGGGCCGTTAACTTTGAATTTAAGGGGGCAAGTGGGAATTTACCAGTGACTGTTGGTAACCCTGACCTCTAGAGGCGTGAATCACACGCGTCACAAGAAACACATGATGAGTTTTAGTTTTGAGATTCAACCCTGCCGGCAAAGAGTTTAGACATGCTCTGAGGCTGGTCTCCCCACATTGCGAATAAGAATCATGGGCTAGATAAAAAAAAAAGCAAGCTTGATTAAGCAACAAAAATGTCTTGTTAACTCATTTAATTGAAGACAAATAAAGACCAAAAGCAAAGCCCTTAGTAGAAGAACCCAACTAGACGAAATGTCGACCAGAGAAGAAGAAGAGGAAATAGAAGACAGGAACAGGGCAACTGGAAGAGTAAAGATGTCAACAAGTGATAAAGTAAGACCATGTCCTCTCTAAGTAAATCTCTAATCTGTCTGTCTGTCTCTGTCTTTCAAAAATGTCTGTTTATCATCTCTGAACACTCTCTCACACTCTCTCACACTCTCGTTTATATACCCGATGTACAATGTTTGATGTGGGTATATAACATGTTCATGTGTAGGTGTTCACAAAAGAATGTCATTTATGTGTCTGCCTTTGCTTTTTCAGCAGTGTCTAGTATATCTTTCTTTTGAGATATTGTTTCTAAGATTTGTTTAAAACAGCACACAGTATCCTTGTATAGCTCCATCTATTTATTTCTCTAATCCTTTGTTAGAGTTCAAGTGGTGCAGTTATGCAGCATGGCTACAGCTTGGAAGAATTTTCCACTTAATATGTCACTGGATGTGACCAAGGTCAATTTCTGAAGCGGAGTTGGACATATTATCTTTAGGCTTTTTTGATCTCGATTATGAAAGGATATGTTTTTCATTTATACCATCAATGTTATAGAGGTTATGGTTAGGGGTATGGTTAGGGGTTATGGTTAGGGTTAGGGTTAGGGGTTAGTTTATAAAAAAATTTTAAATCTAAAATGTCTGTAAAAACAAACTGATATTGAAAGTGTAAATGAAAAAATGTCCTTTCTTAATCGAGATCAAATAGGGGTGCTAAAGGTCATATGGTCGCAGAGTTGAACAGGTTTGAATTGAGTGTTCCTTCTAGATATGTCAAACAAGGTTTTTCTCTATCTATATCTAGAAGGAACACTCAATTCAAACCTGTTAAACTCTGCGGACCATATGACCTTTAGGCACCCCAGTCTGCTCTAGTCAAATGGTTGGAATAATACGTTTCCCAAGGTATTAGTGCCATGTGAATGTTAAAGAGCTAATTCCAGGATTTGAACTCAGGTTGATGAGTTTTTTTCCTAAGACAATAAACATTAAACAACACACCTTCATGCAATATTTTTTTACAGAAATCTTGATGATTCCCTTTTAACTGTGGACTGAAAACGCAAGGCTTTTTTTTTCCTACTGGTGCTTTTGTCACACTAAATTTCTTTATTTTAGAATAGAGGATGTAATAAGGCCAATTTGCATCCTATTTACAGTTCTTATTGCAATTCAAACATAAGCGTTGTAAATTTTGTCATCTCTACTACTTAGAAATATAATCTATGTTTTCTTTTTATAAAAGGAGATAAATATTTTTTGTGGTTTGAATCTCTTTCTCCTCAAAAATGATATTTACTGCGCATCTGTTTTGTCGAGCTTTGCTTTGATATAATTGGTTCCGATGCCTTTTATTCTAGGCTAATCATAAGATTCAGTTCCCTTTTAAAATGTCATCTGTGTATTAGAAAGAGTTGAGGAGAGAGAAAGAGGAACAGAAGAATGCTATTTCTCTGTTATGGTGTATGTATTTTGAAAGTTACTTAATAACCAACTGAAAAGTCTCTAATCTTGATAAATCATTCCTCTTCCTCCTTTTCGCTCTCAGAAATTCTGTTTTCTCATTGTGTACAACCTGGTTCAGTATCATTGCTCGTCTTTAATTACTCAATTCGCATTACTCTCTTGTGCAGCCAAGAAAGGGTTCTGAGTGAGTAATGGGATACTACTACTATCGTTATAGAATGGAAATTTCAGATAGACTAATGCCCTTCAGAAAGGTAGACATCTAACTATTCTCATTCCAGCTGTGTGTAAATAATAGGGTAGACTAGGCTCTTTTCTTTTGATATGGCAATCAATTAGAAGGTCCATCTATGTGTTTTAATAGAAACATGAGTTGATAACAATATTGTATTATGCATTAAGAATGAATTTATTTCACAACTTTGACAAATTTAAATTACCTACTGAGTTGATATGCCGTAAACAAATAAACCAAACCAAAATCTAGAAGGAAAACTCTAAATTAAACTTTGCTTAAAAATGATCTGTTTTGTGTGAAGGGTTTGTAAAATATATACTACAATTATTATTTGAGGGGCTTACATAAACATTATCATCATAGGAAATAGAACTGAAGAATGAGTTATCTGGACAGGGATGATATTGTTCACTTTGCACTAATGCCTTTGGAAAAGAATGAATCAATCTATTCTCCTCATCAAAGATGTTGATAGGTACCCTTTCTCGGGTGAGAGAGAGAGAGAGAGAGAGAGAGAGAGAAGAGAGAGAGAGAGAGAGAGAGAGAGAGAGAGAGTGTGTGTGTGTTGTGTGTGTGGACAGCATAGAGTGTATTTGTCGTATACCCACTTGTATGGACTGGGCACAAGGCCTCGTTTTAATGTGGGTCCACCACAAGCCGAAGCTGATGGGTGGGAAAGAACAAAAGTTGCGTCGATCTCTTCGGCATCCTCAAGCGCTGGGCAATAAACCAGCCCTGCTCCTTTAAGTCAAGGGCAGGTGTTGCTGGGGGAAAGCTGGGATCGACGCTAATATTGTACTTTAAACCGGTCCAGTGGTCGAAGCACACTAGACCCCCGGGTGGGACAGGGAAACAGTGGACCAGCATAGAGAGAGACAGATAGATACAGATAGACAGATGGAGTCATGTGACTTACTTGCTTGTTACTTTCTATCTTCTTTCTTTCGGCCATCCGTGATCGTAAAGTCGCTTTGTTGGATCATTACTTCTTTCTATTTTGTCTGGTCTTCTGACTTGCTGCTTCTTTTCAAGTCATGCATAATTAATCAACAGACTTGTATTACTTGATCAAAGGTTTTTATTTTACCCATGTTAATTCACCGCGTGGCTAAGTCAACAGCCTCAGCGCAGAGATATAATCCTTCTATTTGACTCTGGCTGCAACTAATTACTTAACTAGTTTCCATGATTTGCGGGTTTCCTGCCTTGAGGTCAAAGTTCCTAGGTCTGTATTTTTTCCATTTGGTCTTTTGCCTTCTCGCTACAGGGTGTTGTCAATATCTATGCTACACATAAATTATGCAACAATATGTAATAATAGGGAAGACTGATTTTTTAGCCTTGCTTAGCAACCAATCTTGGAAGAGGAAAGCTGAATTAAAACCAGCTGTACTTTGTTTAAAAATTGATCTTGTGTCACATCCTGATTGTAGAGGAACAATACTTGCTACTACTATTATTTTAGTCTTGGAGTACTATCTAGTGACGTCATTATTATACTCATTATTATTGTTATTATTATTATTGAGATAACATATATCGGTTTTATGATATTATTATTTTACTAATGACAAATAAGTATATGGTTTATATATAATGATAATTATGAATGAATGATAAACTTAATAATCAAGATAAAGTATTCTCATTGGTAATTATTTCATTTACTCCAGATTTATCAAATGCTTAACTGATAAGTGGTGTGTCAGCGACATGATCCAGAGGGGTGTGCGGCAAGAGCTCGACCCGGCAACTTATCCAGTGGCCAATAAATACTGATTAAGATTTTTCAAAGCTTCACATGGCTGCCCACTTTTAAATTCTACACATAGTTCAAGTGTATAGTGGCAAAAGTTAGGCAATATATTTCAATGTTATAGCAATGCAAAATCTTGGGTTAGGGCGATTTTGTACCCGACTGAAGCTCCACCCTGTGGGAGCTGCCCATCCCTAACCCCATTTTGTTCTGCTGTTGACTGTATATTCTCCATCAAGGGGCAATGCGCATTTTTAACCACAGACTCTTCAAGGTAATATCTTGGAATGTATCTCCAGACTTTTTTACTGAAGCATTTGTGACATAACGGTCACTGTCATAGGAAGTGAATTTGGCTACCTGAGTTCAAATCCTGAACAATGCTGTTTGCATTTCACATAGGTCTAATATGCCGGGGAAAGGTATTAATCATCCATCTGTGGGTAAATAGTAGTATAAGATGTAAAGTTCTTATAAGTTAGTAGGCTCAAAGTAACCTTAAGGGGCTGAGGCGCCAAGCGCCTAAACGATGTGAAGTCGTTGCTGGCCCAAGAGAAAGAGAGCGATTTTCTCCCGGGTTCCTGCCTAAATACTCTAGCCACCTATCAGCAAAAACCTGCAGAAAGGGGACATAACGTTATTGAACTCATGTCCATCCGGAATTACCATTTTACTGACCCAACAGTAGAGCATATTGAGCATTTTAACCTTGAGATGGTAGTCAATCAAGTAGAAGGAAAAATCTAAATTAAAACCAGTTGTGGAGAAGGATGGGCTCTGCCTGGCTATTCTTGCTCAAGGCACACTACATGAGTCAAATGCAAATGACTAAATCAGGTTATTGCATAAGTCTAATTCTCTCATCTCATTACATTGTTATGTGTGTGTGTGTGTATGTGTGAGTGTGTCTGTGTGTCTTGTTCAAGTATAGGTGTATACCGATAGACTAACCCAAATTCATACTAACAAACACAGATACAGACAAAGACATACGCATACAAACACACACACACGTACACACACACACACACACACACACACACACACACACACTAAAAAAGGGAGATCTCGTTTTGAAGGAAAATCATAATAAATACAATAAATTAAAGTTAAATGTTAAAATTTTTGATCCATTTTTCATGAAACACGTTCATGAGCACATTTCTAAACACGTTTGCTGTTAATGGTTCACTGGAGTGCCGAAATCTCACATTTTAAAAAACAATGTCATTATTAGTATTATTTGTATTATTCGGACTATTGTCCTTATCCGGTGGTATGGATCATTGTGCTAAGCAATTCCTCTTCATGGCATTTTTTCAGGGCAATGGAAGGGTTCCTTGCTGTACCCATCTCCTCTTTAAGTAACATGTGACATATGGTAGTTGGTTACATGGTACAATAGTGAGGAACAATACCTGATCCTTTGACTGTATCACTACGTATCCTACATTAGTAATGGGTTTAATTCAGTTTTCTTTCTCCTAGACTGGTCTGTCTATCAACAATCCAGAGAACAAATCTTACCCACAGCAAGAGAAAGAAGAGATGGATTCATGCTCTTTCACCCAAGAGCGGCGGAATCAAATGCAAACAGCCATGACCAAGATTTGAATTTGCACTCTGGATCCATTTACTATGAGGATACATTACATAACACAGACATCTTGTAAGCATTATATAAGTGAGCCTAAAATAATTTCATGGATTATTCTTAATATGGAATTTATAAAATATGGTTACAATTTCAAGAAAGGTTTCAGAGTTCATTATCTTTGATAATTTTTAGATACATTTTGTCTTTAGCCTGAAAATTTTTCTTGGCATGAAATCTAATTTCATAAAAATCCTATATTCAGAATTGGTTTTCCTATTTGGATGACTATCCTATATAATATATATATATATATATATATATATATATATAGAGAGAGATGAGAGAGAGAGAGAGAGGAGAGAGAGACAGAAGACAGACAGCAGAGAGAGAGAGAAGAGAGGAAAGAGAGAGACCAGACAAACAGACGACATACAGAGACAGAGAGATGACAGAGAGAGAGAGAGAGAGAGAGAGAGAGAGAGAGTTTAAATTGATACTTACTTAGGTAAAAAATCTTATACAATTCATATGAGATTTAAAATTTTCAAAAGAAATCTTCACGGTAAGAATTTCGCCACAAAAGAGAGTCTTTTTTAAGCTTGCAGTTTAACTGTTCCAATTTATCTAGATTGATGTATTTTTCAGAGAATGTAGAATTGCATATATATATATATATATATATATTATTATATATGATATATATTGAGAAGGTATGAATCCATATATTCTCCTCCAGCTATGGGGTTAAATAGTAGGGAGACTGGGCTTCAG
>CM042143.1:21750679-21755296 GCA_023376005.1 Doryteuthis pealeii
GATAATCATATAGGTACTAGGGCTTGATTTCACAAGCCAATTGATGGGAGTGGGCCTCTCCAACCACCCATCTAGCTTTAGTTTGGGCAAAGTGGATTGTTGCATATCATGGACTGCTCAGCCACCTGTGTTCCACCCTTAAGTGTCACGGGTTGCCACCCACAGTGAACATGTGACCCCATTAGATGAATTTTATCACTCTATAGAGGTACAGTTGGTGTATTCTACTGCCCTAGTCAAAAAATTGAAATTGTTTTTTGTTGTAGGTGACTCACCTATGACCAGAACAATGGACTTACCCAAAGGGTTATATTTAGTAGAGCAAAGCTACTCAAGTGAGAAGTAGCAAATGCATGTCTTCGTGTAATGCTGGTACCAAGGAAACCCTCCTCATTTTGTACATTGATATATATTGAATACATCTGTCCTCTACTTTTATCTCCGTGCTTGAGTATTTATTTATTGACCCTTAAACAGGTCATAACAGTTTTCTTTCTCCTTGAATGGTTGCCTAAGCAAAGCTAAAGGACCTAGTCTGATCTACAATTTACTCATAGCTATGTGAAGGTGAATAAATGGCTTCATGCCTTCCCAAGAAAGCATAAAGTAAAATGTAAACAGCCTTATTGGGCATTTGAATTTGGGTCTCAGATTCCATTTTTTATGAAGATAACCATTACGTTCAGTGCACTTGTTGTTACTGATGTATATTGTATTCAACAAAGTAGAGGTGCAGGATGTAATTGTTATCGTCATCATAAATGGACTCAAGGATCTGTTTAAATCCTGGATGAGGCTGTTTGCATTTCACATAGCATTAATTCCCTTGGGAAAGGTGTGCATACAACTATTAACTATGGATAAATAGGAGGGTAACCTGGGCTCTTTAAACATGGTATGTCAACCAGTCTAGAAGAAGGAAAACTGAATTCAAAATCTGGTAAATTCTGCTTGAGAAATTGGCCATGTGTTGCATCCTACTTGTGTGAAGGTGTGTGTATGTGTGTGTGTGTATATATATATTTACCAACCCCTCTGAATGAGCAGGATGCAACACATGGTCAATTTTTAAGCAGAGTTTAACAGGTTTGAATTCAGAGTTTTCCTTCTCCTAGACTTGTTACCTAGGCATGGTTAAAGAGCCCAGTTTACCCTGCTATTTACCCATAGCTGGAGAGAGAATTCGATTCATACCTTTCCCAAGGGTATTAGCGCCAGGTGAAATGCAAACAGCTTTGTCCATTAATTGAACTCGGGTTGATGAGTCTATTTCCCATGACTCTAACCATTAGACCACACGTCTCACTATATGTATATATATATATATATATATATATATATATATATATATATACATTTCCCAAGGTATAAATCCAATTCTCCTCCAGCTATATATATATATATATATATATAAGACATCGGACTACCATGCGGTCAGTCTGAGTTCGAACCCTACCCAAGGATAGTTGTGTCTAGCCACACTGAAGAGGCATGATATGCCGAAACACGTGTCTGTGGATGACTTATTAATTATTAATATATATGCTCCCATAAATTTGGTAATGAGCTCTCTAATTGCTAATTTAAATTAACTCTCACTACTAAGCAAATAAGCAATGATCATTTCTCCGGAAATTTGATCTCTCAGTGACCGAATGATACATACATTCGTATGTATTTAATAGTTTAAAAACACCAGTTCCCGCATCAGCTGTCAGTGGGCGAGGGGATAAGACATCAGACTACCATGCGGTCAGTCTGAGTTCGAACCCTACCCAAGGATAGTTGTGTCTAGCCACACTGAAGAGGCATGATATGCCGAAACATGTGTCTGTGGATGACTTATTAATTATTAATATATATATATATATATATATATATATATTGAATCCAACATCATTAATTTGGTTAAACGAAACTAGTACATGATCTTTTTATTTGAGAACTAGTATTAATTCAAAATTAAGTCACTAGAGTTATAATTTGAAAATCTTAGCAAGTATGGCACTAGGCCAAAACTATGAGACACTCAGTGAGTATTCACAAACAGTTAGCTAGCCATGAGAGGTACCCAATTAGCTCGCTGTTCACTTCACTGTCTATCTACACTTTTGATAAGAGAACTAGTTTATTTTATTTCCACACAGTTTTTTTTTGTCTTTTTATCATGGCATAGTTTGTTTTACACTTAAACAAAAGATGACTTCGATTAGAATATTGATTTCATTAACAGCAGGAGAAGCATGTGTTTTGCTCAGACTAAAACAAAACTTATTAAAAAAAAAAGATCAAAGTAAAACCATCTCGGTGTAAAGAAGTGCAGACCTGACATCAAATTTAACAAATTGCTTACAACAATGTTTTCTTTGTTGACAAACAACACAATTCATTTTGTTTTGTTTTCTTGCTTTCTTCAAAAAAGCTGTTATTCCTTTTTAAATGTAAGAAAGAAAGTTTTACAATCTTTTGTAATTTGTTAAAATTGTATGAATGTAACATTTCACTCTGTCAAGACTTGGTAAGAGCAATTACTGGATAAGAGTGATTTTTTTTTACATTGAGTTTGACATTTGCTACTTTAGCTAATATATTTTTGCATAAAGAGCTGCATTTTTCTTGTCTAAAACATAGAATGTTTAATACAAAATTTATAAATATACATGGGTGAGTTAAAAACTAATGCCATTTTCTTTAATTCATGTGAAGTTTTTTTTATAAAACTAAGGTCTACATTGAGGCCCTGAAGAGGCTCAGAGCAAGAATCCAATGAGTAAGACTCGACTTGCCAATCGACAATGTCCTCCTTCAGCATGACAATGCTCGGTCACACAAGCATCAGAACTAGGGAGAAAATTGCCTCATTTGGGTGAACAACTTTACCGCATCCTCGATACTCACCAGATTTAGCTTTTTCAGAATATCATCTCTTTGGCCTCGTGGAAGAGGGTTTGAGAGGCAAACATTATTCCAGTGACGAGGAAGTGAAATCTGTAGAGAAGAAGTGGCTCAAAGAACAGAATTTTACGGGACAGGGATACAAGCTCTTATTTGAAGGCGGAATATTGCTATTGAGAGAAATGGTGACTATGTAGAGAAGTATGGATGTGATCAATTGAGGATCAGCTTCATTTTGATGTATGATACATGTTCCTGTGTTGGTAATTTTACATGTCCTAAACAAAATGGCATTACTTTTTGACTCACCTATGTATAGGATTAGGGATGTGATCAACAGAGGACCAGCTTCATATTGATGTATGCGTTAGTGTGACCTGTGTATGTGTTTGTATGACCTGTGTATGTGTTAGTGTGATCTTTGTATGTGCTTGTGTGACCTGCATGATATAAAACGCTATATAAAATATATTACGTCAAGCCGAGTCAATTCCGGACGGAGCTGTTTTGCATTTCCATGGGCTAATAGACCTTGGGAAGGAATAGAATTCATTGTCCCTCCAGCTATGGGTAAACAGAGGATAGACGGGCTCTTTAACCTATGGCTAGGTAACCAGTCTAGGAGCAAATAACTGAATTCAAACCTGTTAAACTCTGCCTTAATAAATTTACCTTTTGTCGCATGCCTGCTTGTGTGGTGGGTTGTAAGAGCTATATATATAACCTGTTATATGGGTATACAATACAAGATTTTGAACGTTAAATGAACAGCCACCAGGAGCGTGTGTAATATACCATTAATAAGTCACTAACAGGACCAGTCACTGATTCCGTGGATGCTGTGCATTCGTTTACCGGAATATCAAGACTTGGTACGGGCTTGTTGCATAATTGATGGGTTTCCTATCAATGTGTACGTTTATAGTGGTAGCTTAAAATCAAACTAACGGCGCTTTGTGGAAAAATACAGTTATTTGACTTGGACCATATTGACAATTTTCTTACGCCTTCTCTGATTCGTCAGAGCGAACGTGAAGAAAGTTATTTTAGGAAAATTAGTTTTTGGCTGGGTGCTGAACAGGACGATTGAAATGTGATCTGTACTGCGAAAACCAAATATCGGTTTTTGATTGACTGGGATGTAGAGAGAATCATAAAATAGCTCTTAAGTAAAACAAAAATGTATTGTGTCGTTATCAAATACAAACAACGGATCAGACACAGAAGACTTTCCAAGAGTCAAGTCAAAGCGAATCGCATAGAAAGACCAGAATACAGATACAATCAATCAGAGAGAGACGAGCGATAGATCCAGTTAAGAAACCAGATCAGAATCCAGGTACGCAATCTCAGTATCCAGCTGCCGAATAGGAAATCAGAGTGTAAGAACCAGCAGAAGAAACTGGAGCTAGAATATAGAAGTATATCGTCGACGGTTATAGGTCTCTGGTATATCTAAACAAAATACGTAAAGATACGTTGATTTTAAATCAATGACAGTATACAGAATACAAATGGACGCGTGTTCTCTCCGACGTCATTTCAATGCGATGAACCTCTCATTGAAATTACATAGACTATGTGTAACATAAGGGTAGGGTCGATTCTGAAACTGTAATGTCCTCCCATGTGGTGAACAGTTGCAAATTTAACATAAACAAATTATCACAGAAATATTTTTCTTCAAACTTTCTTCATTTGGGGAATAGATTTCATATTTTT
>CM042143.1:21755396-21782896 GCA_023376005.1 Doryteuthis pealeii
TGGGTGACGTGTATGAAGGATCTTCTGAACTCATTCAGCTAGAAAAATCTCAACTTCGGAAACCGACAAGGTTCCGTAAGTTCAATACCTTTCAAACTGACTCAATCTCATCTCAAACTCTAAGCGTCATGGACTAACGCAATAGCTATGAAGATGCTGAATGTGTGTAAGCACACATATGAGTGGGAGAGCGTAGTATGTCAAGATAGTACGCTCACTCCAGCATGCCATAGGGACAAGTAAAATAGCGCAGATCATCTGTGAACGCTTATAGGAGATTGTCTTCTCTCGGACTTAATTAGAGGGGACAATAGTCTACCAAACTAATTAGGAACCAATTAAAATGGAATTTTCCTGGCTGCTCGTGTGATTGATACTAAAAGTCACATAACTTTTGTATCATGTGAACGTCTAATACGAGTATAAGCGAGAATTGATCTATTACGATAGATCGCAACATCATAAGAGAAATACTTTCCACGCCTGTATATGTTTCATTATCTGTAGCACTATACTTTGTACACCATATCATTTCATAAAATTGCATTCATTTTAGTCAATATATATATGACTATCGAGTTATTTAGAATAGTTCTTGCAGTACGTAGTGTCCTATTTGTGCTTGTGCATAATCAGTATCATCAGACATACGTATGGGGAGTCTATTTCCGGCTTTCTATAGTATTCTGTAGTGCTCCAGAAGCTCTGTCAATGTGGATAGTTCTTCACTTTGCTTGTAGTGTGGAGCTCCTACCAGTCGGTGCAATTGCTCGCCTGTTTCTGACTCATGTGTCACTCGTATGTGCAGTATTATATTAAGATACAATCTGTGCCATATGAAATCTACATTCATGCCCTGAGTTTGAGTTGTCGCGATGTGGACTGGTATTGGTTTAAAAGCAGAACCAAGAAAACAGTTAGAAATGACAATGTCTTCAAGAGATCACAGGTTAGCCTCAATCTACTCACCTCACAACAAATCAAAGAAGACGGTTCATATGTCAACTGACAATGAGAGTCCTTTGGATAGGAGAGAATATTAGCCGCACTAAGCTAGAGAGTAAGTTGAATTAGAGGATTGGAAAATGAAAGGAAATGGCTTTTCGAGATTCTCTGATTAGTTACTTATTATATATGAAGGTCATTGAACCGTTTATATATGAGATTACATATTAAATCACACTAATATAGTACTCCACGTGACAACTTAGGGAGCAATATATATCAGATAAGTATAAGATAACACCAGGATATACTAAAGGCTAATAAGTAAACAAGAGATGCTCCATAGACCTAAGTATGTAGCAAAGTATATATATATCTGATATGTGCCGGTAAAAAATAATGAAATGAGGAGGTGAGAGTGAGGACATATATAAGTAGTATGTGGGGCTATATTTACTACAACCTATATATATTATATATACTATATATCTAAGTACTAAAAATAATATATTGTATTTGATATCCCAGTCGTGATCAGTCTACAATATTGGTCGTGTTCTACCCGTGAGGTAATCTAAAAAATAGTTTAGTGAGGGGATATATATAGGACATATCCCGCCCTTTGTCACAGTGTTGGTTCATTGGCTGATACAGATACTCATAATATATGAGTATCATACCTTACTATGTCTCATAAGACTCTTAATTAATTAATATATATATAAATATATATATAGATACAGAGATGAAGGTGAGAGAGAATATAGAGTAGAGAAGAGAGTAGAGAGAGAGAAGAGAGAGAGTGAAGACCTGTAAAATAAAGATGAATCGAATGAAATAGGGTATTTAGCTTTATTTCATCTATTATTTCGATTAGTGAATGCCATCTCTTGACGTAAAGATAGGCTGTGTGATCTTGCATATTACCTTGCTTAGTTGTCATATTGTCGAATACTATTTAAGAGGAGAATAAACAGCTTAAAAAAGTCTGATCCTTACAAATCAAGCTCTCTTCCTTTGAATAATAGAAAACTAGTGTGATATATTGTGTGAAAATAATGATTGGTTCGTTTTATGCTCACTTAGTCGGTGATTTGCTCACACAATAAGTCGTGCTGGAAGAATATGATCAAAAAATCAAGAGTAATCTTTTCAATATAATGACGTTACTTAATCTTATATTCTCATGCTTAGTTATCTTCTAATCTAATGTTTACCATTACAATATATCATAATCTAAGAATACTTTAAATCAAAATTCTGTTTAAAATTATTTACACCTGCAACTAGTGGGTCGAAGCTTCACTTCTGGAGCTTTTGAGGGAGTACCTTCATCACGCATATTATTCCCCTCCTCCCAGTTCCACTCATTGTACTTGAGACCCCGGAGTGGTTCATTTTGATTACCACTTCTCTGTATAGGATCCATCTGATATCGTTAGTCTATGCGGTTTCATATGAGATGATAATGAAGTAGATTGTGTGTAGTAAGAAATATGAGAGATTTTTTGTATTTTTTATTGAAGTATATTGATATCATGTTAAGTTTCCATAAGATAGACTGATATTACAAAAAAAAACCACAGCAAGGCCTACATCTAATTGACTAAATAATACAATGAATGTAGTAGGTAGTGAAAAAATTTTCAATATTGTAAATATCTTACATAATGAGGATGGAATTCTCTAATAGAATATGTTGATATATATAGTATTGTTGAGTTTTAAAGAGTAATCTAATATAACTATAGATACGTATTTATTTTTTAATATGACAGGGATAAAATCAAATGTTGGAAGAACATTTGTGTGAGTTCACCACATACAATACAGAGTAGACAATAACAGTACAGAGAAGTGGGAATTACGGTCCGACAATAGAGTTTATGAGCCTGACTCGCATTGGCCTTACTCTCAAGCCACAATTGTCCCTGTTACTTATAGTAACCCTGTGGCGCATTCCATAGTTCTTATAGGGTGTATCACCTATAACAATAAGAAAAAGGGCATTCTTAGGAACTAGCAGTAAAATTTGATATGTATATTAATATCGTATATGTTCTAATGATTCCTCTCTCTCTCTCTCTCTCTCTCTCTCTCTCTTTCTCTTTTCACTCTCTCTCTCATCTTTCTCTCCTAATCTCTCTCTCTCTCTCACTCGCCACCACCACTATAGGTCAATGCTTCTGGCAGGTCCTTAATACGGCATCCAGTATCCGCGGCATATCTGTTGTGTGTAATTTAATTGTTAGTCCGACCAAGCACTGATGTGTCATGTGTAGCTGTCCATAGAAGAACGCTAAATGTTATCAGTTTATCCTTACGTCTTAGCAGTTTCAATCATATATTGTTCATCTTACTTGATGATTTGTGTGATAGGAGGTAAGTGGTCGTACAGTTGCTTCTTGTGTGGTGATGCTTCCAGGATTTGTTTCAGCATCCTTGTGTAGTTCTCAATCTAGCGTTTCCTTAGTCCAAATGTTGCAGCCATAGAGTAGCACAAATACGACTACAGGTTGAGACGAATTCTCGCATTATCTTATCAGAGAGATCAGGTCTCCATATGAATCGGTAATTTGGCAATAGCAGTTCATGCCTTTTCTATTCGTATCTCTTTTCTGTGGATGAGATACTTCTACTAGGTAGGTGAACCGGGTTACTTATAGTGGGAAAATTCATTAAGGGATAGGCTATCCGGCCTCACCGGACACTTGCAGCAGTCCCTTAGGGTCTCATGATGCTAACTATATAAGAGGCAGCACCGAAGTTATTCGGCCTCTTTTTGCCTCTACCCCCTGGCTAGCAACAATTGATCGTATCATAAGAAGCCCAAGACGGAATCATCACCATTTCTACAGGGCTCAGCAAGTTACTAGGAACAGAACTCACAAGGATTACAGCTAAGTTCGCCAGACATTTTTTATCTGCAACCTTTAATTTCCTTTAACTACTTTTAATTCCCCTTAAACTAACCTTTTAATAACTTTTACCTACCAACACTTTTTGACTTCTTTGGACTCTTTTGGACTCTTTTGGTTTGTTTTACATTGTGTATATGTTTTGATATTTGTTTATATGTATAATAAACAATTTTCTTAAATATAAAAAAGTCGTCCTTTTCTTCAAAAGTGGCACCCATTTCTCACTGCGTTCGAAGTAGGTTTATTCTCTCAAAACTTAGGGTTTTAAACTGTGTTTCTTTCCGGGGACAAAATCCACACAGTAATTTTCCAGTGACTTGCCATTCCGTGTGGAGATGTCTTCGTCTTGTTTAAAGAACATGAACCTCTGTTTTATCTGTTTTTAATTTTAAACTATCATTAGAAAAGAAAAACCTTGTAGAAATCAATTTGACATGACAATTACACACGACTCGGAGTTTCAACTTTATTTATAGAGAGAACTTTTAAAAATAGGTAAACTGATGTTTTTTTTTTTCTTTAAGTGATACAGTTATTGAGAAACTACATGACTGCGTACATCAACAATACATCTTCTTCTATATTTTTTGTTCTTTCACAGGTATTTAGAAATAAACAAAGGTGAGTGAAAAAAAAACCAACAAACAACAGTACAAATTCCTCGTAGACAAGCGTTTTTAAAAGCAAATAAAATCATTACTGCTTTTGATGTCTTTAGTTTAAGGTATCCACCCTCAAGCAAGTAGAAATGAATTTTTATGACACTGGCAATAGAAAAAGAAAACAGAGTTTAACACAAACGAAACAAAATTCAAACAAAACTGAATAAAAACAATAACTGTTAACTGTGAAGTCACTGTAAAGAATTTAGGCCATCCATGGTAGAATTTACGGGGGCGTTCGTATATAATGGTTATCTTCAAAGGAAATAGAGACGGCGACCGAGTTCAAATCCTAGACGAGACTGTTTGCATTTCACAAAGTGCTAATACTCTTGGGAAAAGTTGAATCTAACTATTCTCCATCCAAATAAAATAAACTGGTAGGACAGGCTTGGCTCTTAAGACTAGGTTATGACAACCAGTCTAGGAGAATGAATCGAATTCGAACTTGTTTAAGACACGTTTAAGAAATTAGTGGACATTAGTTTGAAGCTAACACCAAATTCCTAATAATGCATTAGGTTATGAAAAGAGGGTAAAGCAACACAGAATATTCGTAGGGATGAGACAAAGTCTCAATTTATATATATTTACCCAACTACACGAGCAGGATGCGACACAAGGTCATTTCTTAAGCGGAGTTTAAACAGGTTTGAATTCAGAGTTTTCCTTCTCCTAGACTGGTTACCTAGCCATGGTTAAAGTCCAGTCTGCCCTGCTATTTACCCATAGCTGGAGGGAGAATTGGATTCATACCTTTCCCATGATATTAGCGCCAATGTGAAATTCCAACAGCTTCGTCCAGGAATTGAACTCGCTTGACGAGTCCATTTCCTACGACTCTACCAATAAACCAACGTGCGCCTTTATGCAGATTAACAAAATTTAATGAGATCAACATACAAGGATAGCAATGCTCCAGTCCAAACCAACAATAACATAAGGGTCTTCTTCACGAGAAATAACAAGACAAAGCTAGAAATGCACTTGATATTCCTTTGTGCTAAAAGTATGTTACGTAATATTCTCTTGACCAACGAGACGTGCGTGGGAATCCCTGCCTCCAATATCAAAATGTGTTGCAGATTAACTATTGTTTCAATTCTTTTGGCGCGAAAAAAATTCAAAAAGACAAAGGAATTGAGAAAAAAGGATGTTCCGACAGAAGTCTGGATAGAAGAAAGAAGAAAAGGGTATAACATCTAAGGCTTGCTGCTTGCAGGGCCAAACAAAACTTTCCGAAAAAATAACAAAAGAGGATAACAAAAGACTTCCTATTGATTGTGTGACAAATCTAGGATTGCTAGTCACGACCTACAGTTTTCCGGTGTAATTTGAATAAACAGAGCATGCTTGGTAAAAAATTGAAAAAGTGACGGTTAGACCGAGAGTTCAGGAGTTGAGATTTGGTAGCCGCCGAGTTCAGTCGCTCCCATCGACTCTCCGAAGAAGAGATTTGTTATAACTACGGTTCATTTCACCACTCATTCAAGCAGGCGCTATCACGACTCGTACCTCCTTTCATCCATGCCAACCGAGGAAAGAAAATAAAAGTCCAGCTTTTTTTTTTGTATACCTGTGTTGGTTTTTTAATCCAGTGTACTACACACCAGCGTCAAATCCGTCAAATTCTTCATCTTCGGTGTCGGAGTTTAACAGTTGGGCGATGGTGGCATCAACCAAACCTGAATCCCTTTCGTCATCCTCTGAGTCGGTCTCATTACTATTCGAGGTCACAAGGCCTAAACACAAACAGGATTCATACACGAGGCGCACCAGATTATAGGGTGCACTGCCGATTTTTTTAGCAAATATAAGGATTCTAAGTGCGCCTTATAGTCCGAAAAATACGGTATATATATATATATATATATATATATATATATATATATATGTGAGGTTAAGTAAACAAACAAATGTGTTTATTTTTATATGGCTTTAAGCCGACAATTTTTGGAGGATATGTGCATAATTGAAGTCATACCTAATTTTGAAAATTAATTAGTTAATAATTAATGAATTTAGGCGGGCATATATGTTCAAATGCAAGGCTAAACTATAATTTGTATATAACAAATGAAACAATTCTATTTTGTGTTCCAACACCGTTTTAAAAATGACCATGCTCGTTCAGAGGGGTTGGTAATATATATCTTAAAGAACTTAACTTACTTAAAATTCAAACATATTAGTGACTTTCTTTCAAGATTGATAACTAGCTATCTGATTCTAATCTCTCTATCTGTTTGTCTGTCTCTCTTTAAGTGTAAACTCTTTCTTTTTTCAACTACATCGTTTTTATATTTTAGTCTTCTCTGTATCATTCTGTGTTCTTTGTCGTTGTCAGTTTTTTCCATTTCAATTTCTCTTTTCATTTTCATTTTGCTGTGTTTTCATTCATTCTTTCTTTCTTTTTCTCTATTCTGTTTACACAAATGATTGTAAAGATTTAAGTCAACTTATGCTCTTGCATTCTCACCTTTCTAACATGAGTGACTTTAGTGTCCTCGGTCCAATAGGCAGGCCAAAGTGCTGATCAATACATATACAAACCCACCATTTCCGACAATAAATCTTCTAGGTAATAACAATTCTAACACAATTTATATTGGGGATAACTTCTGACAATTATATATATATATATATATATATATATATATATATATATATATATATATTTATATATATTATATATATAAATGAGAAGTAAATACACAAACGATGGTGTTTTGATATGGCTTTTTTAGCCGACAATTTTTGGGAGAATATGTGCTTAATTGAAGTCGTACCCTAATTTTGAAAGTTAATTAATTAATAATTAATTAATTAGGCGGGAATACCTATTCAAATGTAAGGCTAAACAAATCGATAAAAATCAATCTCTGTATGTACATTTCGGCCTATTAGGCCTCATCAGCAGAGCTATAGATAGGAAGACCTCTTTGTGCGTGATTCGAACCCTGACTGTCTAGCTGACAGTCGAGGACCGTAACCCCTACACTAGCCGGACTCTCCTAGATTTTTCGTTTTGTTTAGTAGGTTAAATTCCTCTTATAGTGACCTTTTCTACTCGACAGTATGAGAAGTAAATACACAAACGATGTGTTTTGATATGGCTTTTTTAGCCGACAATTTTTGGGAGAATATGTGCTTAATTGAAGTCGTACCTAATTTTGAATATATATATATATATATATATATATATATATATATTATATATATACCGGCGATTATTTTTATCATATCATTTTCATCTCAAGATAAAGCGATACGTATCTATCTTTTTAAAAAAGTAAGTTAGCAAAATTTTCCTTCTTAGTTTTATTTTTTAAATGGTGTCTACTGATTATAGACGTCTGTTTCACTTTTGATCTTATCAGTTCTTCAATATAGAGAACAAATAAAAAGACATCTTTCAATGTATGACTTTATCCATCTTAACTGAATAAAACACATTTTGATAATTTGTAAATTTAATGTACAGGATACCAAAATGATATTTCTAAAAATAAGTAAGTAAAATGAAATCATTGGTTGGCATACAAGTGTTACATAATCTATGCGGTTGCATAAGATTATTGTCAATCCCCTGTATTACTAAAGGGATGGCCCTTCTCATATCACGGGCGGGACTTTCCATGGAATAGTACAGAAAGCCCGCGAAATACGTGAAGTCACGTGGGACCTGGTTGGGTCTTGAGTTTCAGTTTAGACGTCAGGCAGAGAAGATGTCCTGCCTTAACTGGAACTCACATGCATACAAGCGCTATGTTAGTCAGATGTTAGTTACATTAAATGTTTAGTTAAGTAAATAAAAGCTTAAGAAAATAACACGGTCTTGTGATTAATGAATGTCTTGGTAACAAGACTGATATAGAAGAAGAAATGAGTTAAGTGCGACCGACCACCAAGGCGAAGTCCCCAAGAAGAAGAACATAAGATAGAAAAGACGAACAGAAGAAGAATAGAGGAAAGTAAGTAAAAGGGTATACAACACAAGTAATTCAAAATTGAATGACGTGTACCTGTTAAATCTAGAAACGACATTTATGTTTTGTCATTAGAGTCGATCCTAAATGGAATTAGTAGTCTCCATTGCAATTCTCTAGTTCATGTCTGATTGTTTTTACAGTATTCAGGGAGCATTGGACAGCAGCCATAATCTCCTTATTTTTATGGCTGGCGCAGATCATCAAGATACAAGTTATTCTCTTTCGAGATTCAGGTGGGTTCCCATCATCCATTGTATCTGTCATCACGTAAATGAATGAAAAGGGTCCAAGACTTTAAATGATGCGTAGTGTGCACAACACCCCCAACCTACGGAGAAAAATTACCAAATATAATAAGTCAAATTTAACCGAACACTATATATATATATATATATATATATTATATATATATATATATATATATATATATATATATATTATTAATTTATATATATATATATATATATATATATATATATATATATATTATAATTAACCGTATTAAACCACTCTAAACTCTATTATTATAACGCCTACGTTTGGTCCCTTTTTCGCATACTCTCTAATCAAACCAAAACCAACCAATAAATAATTTTAATCTATTTTGCTTATTTAACCACTCTCACGTCCGTAAACTACCCTTCATTGAACAAAATTGAAAAATAATGCCCACAAAATTAATTCACATTTTCCAAGTTCAATAAACAAAAACAATTTCCGGTGAGATTTTCAAATTTTTATCAACAAGCGTCTATCTGTAACGATAAGATCCATTCCAACGGACATACGTGGTATCAACTGATATTAATCGAAAACTCAATTAATTCAGCGGATGTAACCCTGACGATTCAGTTGATGAAACTCGAGTAGGCTACTTTATATCCATTTCTTAAAAATATATATTATTTGTGTGTTGTGTTGTGTGTGTGTTGTGTGGTGTGTGTGTGGTGTGCTTGTGTGTGGCCAAAGTACAAAATACGCAAGGGTGAAGGCAAAAATAGATTAGCAAAAATGGCATGGCTAAAACAACAGGGGTAATGGAAAAAATGGATCCTCCTATACTTCAGTCGAAAATCAAATGGTTAGACATATTGCACGACCATGCGAACCTTAAATTCTTAATTAGACCCGAATATGATACCTTCCTCAGCCCTGCAAACCTCTGCATATAGAGCAAAATGGATTCAGCACTATGGCCATTATGCAAGTGTACAGGGACTTCACGACATATTCTGAGCATCTGCCTAACAGCACTTGCAAAATGACGTTAATGATGGCGACTCGACCAGATTTTGAGTTATCGCTGATATAATCTGTACAGCCAACCGTACAAACAAATTTATCCCAGAGAGGATTGAAATAGGATTCCTCAAGGTTGACACCAAACCGAATAAGACAAAAATGTCCCAAACCAAACATTCAGTCACTCGCAACAGACTGGGAATTAGGAATCGACTTAGAATCAAAATTGATATTTCCAGACGATATAATAAAAACAACCTTGTGCCCAGACCTAATATTCTTATTGAATAAAATAAAAAATACTGTAGGAATTAAAAGAATTTAATTTTTTAAATTAAAATCTTTTAGTAAAAAACATAAAAGTTCAACTCGAAGTTTTATTATTGATAGACATTAGATTATCACACTTCAGCATATGCACCATCTTTGTTGATACATTTTAAACCAACAGCAGGTCTTTATGGACACTGTATAAACATTTTTAATACAGTGTTTTTAAGTATATAAATATTTTGGACCAAGTAATCAATAAGCACCCCAAATCATCAACTTAATGAAAGGTTCATATTTTAACTCATCACCGGTAAGTTTTGCTTTCAAATATTTGAAAATAAACGATCAGACGATTTTCGCAAATATATTGTATCTGACAAAAACAGATTTTACAAATTGTGTGATATTATTTCTGAACAACATCCTTTTATTTAAATAAGTATAAAAATATTTTGTAAATAAAAACTGTATTTTTATTTAAATAAACATAATTGCATTTCTCTTCTGATTAAGTAAAAACTATTTTAGTATACAAACGTCTTTCGTCCTTTTTTAATCATCCTAAGTGTTGAAAAATATTCATAAATTTCTGATTAAAAAGTATTTATTTAAAAAATGATTTTGCTGTTGGGAAGAAAATATCGACGAAGTCCACGAAAGAAAGAAGTCGGAATATGATGATCTACTTGTACAACATCGCGCAATGGTTGGAAAGCATCGTTTCTATTAATAGAAATAGACTCAAGAGGATTTACAGCATAATCCCTTTGTAAAGTATTTCTCGGAATTTGTACAGATAACAATGATGATGAGGACAATAGTCCGAATAATCCAAATAATACCCTTTGTAAAGGTCTATCAGAAATCGATTTGTTCAGGGCCACAAAAAGAAATGCAATTAAAACAATCACTGATATTGCCACAAAAAGTGCAAAATTGCTCTGGATGAAAAGAGGCAGCACATGGTTAAACAAGAATAATACCCAGAAACACCATCAATCAGTTTTACATTAAGGATCATTTTTTAAATTATTTTTATATTTAAAAAGATTTTTTATCTGTGTTTTTTTTAATGACATTTGCAATTAACCTGTAAAGAGAGAAAAAAGCTCAAATTTTAGGTTGCAATTCGGAAAATAGTAAAGGTCTTTCAGGTTGCAATCATATATTAGCAATTTTAAAACTACATCATTTCAATATTGTGTCAGTATTTTTTTTATTTTACACACTTACACATTTTACACATTTTATGTGTAAATATTTTAAAATCCGAATAACCCTTCTATTTTTTTTTTTTGCAAATAATTTTAAGTTTTAGCACCCCACTTTTCCCCTCCCCTCCCCTCGTCCTAGAAGAAAGATGGAGAGAAGAAAATCAATCCTAATAAGAAAAAGATCCTATGATTAAAAAAAAGCTCATTTTGACATTTCCCCGGAAAAAAAATTGCCATCTGGTCATTCATCCATATGCAAATTTCACATTACTAAATGTCCTAATAAGTAGATTTGAATGCCTTGCCAGCCAAATCAATTCATATTGACTACTTCCGTTTTAAACCTTTAAAAATGCAACTGAGTTTGAAATACTTTCTTCAACCATACGCACTTAGTATTTTTGTAAATGCATAAATTCGGATTTAGTTTACTTACATGAAACAGTTTTCTTAAAAATTACACTGATAAAGTTCTCTCCACATTTAGAATTTTTTTTCCGAATTATTATATATATATATATATATATATATATATATATATATGTGTGTGTGTGTGTGTGTGTGTGTGTGTGGTGTGTTTGCGCGCGCGCGTGTGCGTGTAAGTGTGGAGAAAATGCAGAACAAACACGGGATGTTATAATGGATGGAAATTTATTAGTCGATGTTCGAACATTTCGGTTTACAAAGGAAACCTTCTTCAGGATAATGAAATTATTCAAGGGGAAAAAAGATTGTTGGAAAACGTTTGTGTTTTCTTAACTTTTAATACCACTTATAGTTATACTGTGTATATAAGATATTAAATATTCTTGGTGTATACAAATAATTTTATTTTGTCTTTCATTTCGTTGTGTTCAGTGTTAGTATATCACATATGTACTAATATCGGAGAGTGTGAAATCGACTAAAACATCTTCCTCACCACCAAGCAGACCAATAAATGGTGACCCCACCCCCGACCTAATATATCATTTTGAGACAAGATCTTTAATTCTACCAATAATTTGAATACGTAACCATAAAGTTTGCTTTTTCCATAAAAAAATAAATCAGCCGATATATCATAAAAAAACATGATCAAATCCAGTCAACTGCTAACATACTACTTAAAATTTCTGTTTGTGAATGTCATAAACTAGACTCGAACCTATTCGGCAGATATACTTTTTCTATATTCAAAAACGTCATATTGATTTATCCCTGACAGTTGCCCGTTCTTTCTCTTGATTTTATAATAAAGAGAAAGAGACAATGTATTAAAAAAAAGTTTCTTTTTCTGTAGACTGCGTTTTTACATGAAATCACGTAAGGAATAGAAAAACCCAGTGGAACATTGCAACAGATATTTTCTGTCAGATTTTTAAAAATTTCTTTTGAAGAATAAATATTTTCTTTCTTCATTTCCACAAAGAGTTACACCACACTGGGACACACAAAAAGAGTTACACCACACTGGGACACACAAAAATACGCAGAATTTTACAAATAAATTGTGGCACTCGAAAAAAAAACCCTACTTTTTTCTTTTTCGGTAACTCTTTTATTTTTGGGGTAATATTTGATGTCACCATTTTTTTACCTTTTGTACTGTGTGTATTGTGTAACGCAGTTTACACACGCTATATCATCACTGATACATTGTGGTTTGTTTTGATAGAACGTGGAATTCCTTCTGCTCTTAAAAACATAGCAACATATTCGTGTATATACAAAGATAACTGTATAATCATAATGTCTGCTCACTAAATAATTTTATACAAGGTCATAAATGATGATTCGGAAGACTTCCTATTATAAAACACTCTTAAATGTCTTTTTATAATAACAGAAATCGCTAGAATTACTTGCCTTGTTTTTCTCTCTTTCAAAATCAAATCAGGGTCGAATCAAGAAGTAGGGACATTGTGGCATAGTACCCTTTTTGTTATTCTATATGGCTTTGGTATTAAATAACCCACGGAGGTTGATATGCCATTAAACAAAAACAAACAAATACACAAAAAACGAAAAAAAAAATTCCAAAATTCTGAAGGATTGTGGGGTGACAAGTGGTTTAATGCTTTAGGTTTAAAGGTAGCTTATTATTTCTGGTACGTGTTCCCAGGGCTTGCTTTGAACCCCATCATATTTGGTGGTCGCGCTGAAAAGGAATTCCAGAAAAGAGAAGGAAGAGACAAAGAAAAAAGGATTTAGGTGGTGGGGAAATATCTTCCTGTCAGTAGTAATGTCTTGTCCCAGTTAAGTTCGAATGGCCGAGAGATTATCTTAGTGGCCGGAAATGGGTCCTTTTTCTTGCACATGCTCGGAGGGTTCTTCGGTTCTAAAGGCTCATGGGAGTTTGTTGTTTTTCATTTTTTTTAATTCAATTTTATTTTAATTTTCACAGGATTATATTGAATTTGCCGGTTAAAAAGAGTTTAAGAATGTTTGAAGAAATGACATTTGAACAACAGAGTGAATGTGTGGTATGCACACACACACACACACACACACACACACACACACATATATATAATATATATATATATATATATATACATATATTATATATATGTGTGTGTGTGTGTGTGTGTGTGGAGAGAGAGAGAGAGAGAGAGAGAGAGAGAGAGAGAGAGAGAGGAGGGTCTGTTTGCATTTCCCATAGCGCTAATACCCTTGAGAATGGTATGAATCCAACTATTTCCCCTCCAGCTGGGGGTAAAATAGGAGGACAGATTAAACCCTTTATAATTGTTATGGCAACCAGTCTAGTTATTTTATTCTGATTTTCGTCGATGCTTCGCCTTAATTCAGGATTCTTGACTTGCGGCTTCCTTCATGCCGGCACAGAGGATCTAAAAATGTCCGTCTGCCTGCTAGTAGGGGTTATCGGTTTCTGTCAACCTGCTTCTCCGGTATTGGGCTTCTCAGTGCTTACCCGCTCTTTTTACGATTACCACCCGATTTTGGGCCATACCCATTCTTTGATATAAGCTGGATCGTCCATTAACGTTAGAGGGAATAACCCATATTTTTCATACTGGCAAAAATAGAACGAGCGAAAACAAACAAAACAAAACAAAAATAACCCTGTAAAACATTTAGCTAGTATTATTTGTATTATAAGAACAGGATACCCCCGTGGACTTAAAAAAAGGGTTAGGTTCAAAGTTCCGTGATGGCTCCCGATTACGACAGGAAGGTTCCCGAGTCTGAGAAGGCTCCAGAGTCCGACAAGAAATACCCGAAGACGGCCCGAGGGCACATCGGCCGAAACGTTGTACAGATAACAATGAAGATGAGAACAATAGTTCGAATAATACAAATAATACTAATTATCAAGTCTCATCTAAAAAATTCATAGAAATAACATTTAGCTTATTTACCAAGACATTTAAAGTAGCTTAGTGTCATAATAGTTTCACACAATTTAAAATTTAAAAAAAGAAATGTTTTCACTGGCAAATTTTAAATAACCAGAAATTTCCGACATGTACTCCCGCGTCTTTTCTATAAATAGCGAACGCAGGTTTAATCTTCTCCATTCAGCTTCTGAATTTGAACGAACGCGCCAATCTGCTTAGACGTTAAATCCTTCTTATGTACAGATGTTAAAAATACTAAAATGACGCAACCTACATATGTATCTATCTCGCTCTACCTCTTAAATATAATGATCTTATCGTACATGTATTGTCTTTAGTGACTATATGTCTTTTTAAATGCTTCAGTTTCATGCCCAACCATTTTATTATAAACCAACACTTCTAAAACGTTTTACTTGATGCACCCCCGGTAATAAAATTTTATTTACTTTCACTCCAAAATAAATTCATTGAAGATTGCCGACATTTTGTCTTTGTCCCACTGGATACTATGGGGTAGCAAGAGATTTTGGTGTCCTAAAGGTTTAAAGGTGGCTGGGTATTCTCTGCTGCGTGTTCTTAGGGTTTTCACTTTCAACCCCATCTCATTTGGTGGTCGTGCTGAAAAGGAAGGAATTTAAGGAACGAAAAAGAAAGAGACAGAGACAGAAGATGGTTTTGTGATTTAGGCTTTATTGTCCGGACATAGTCACCTGTTCCAAGGGAATATCTCGACTAGATCCAATTACGGCCTAAACTAAAATGGCCGAGATATTCTTGTGGGGGAGGGGTCGGGAATCAGTCCTCTTTGTCGCACATGCCCGGAGGGTTTTTCCAGTGAAGGCCCATGGGAGTTTGTTGGGTTTTTTAATTTTTTATTTTATTTTAGTTTTATTTAATCCTCACACGTTCACTAACAAAATTGGGAGTGACCACACCCAGGCCAAAATTGCGCAGAAATCAACACAACCTTCTGGGCAGAACAACATATCTGAACAACACGAAAAATGACGCAAAACAACTCCCAGTTAGGCTAACACGAGGTCAGATGCCAGCGCATTATAAGGACTTCGTAATGCAGTAAACCCACAGGATACATGCTCACACTTACCCATGCATACACATTGTGAATCAAATCGATATTAGGGAGAACTTTCATATAACATTCAATTGTCGGTTTTCATTTCCGCCAGTGTCTTTTTGGAAAAAGTATACCTGGAAAATAATTCCAAGATCCTACTCTTACTAAAGGAATTTATAAATGCCAACTAATATATTTGTGTGGATTAAAATAGGAAAAATAAAAAATAACATAAGTGTTCAGACCGGAAGAACCCTCCGAGCATGTGCAGAAAAAGGGACCCACTTTCGACCACCGAGATAATCTCTTGGCCATTCGGACCAGGGCCTTAACTGGGACCAGACACTATTACTGAACAGGGTGAAATTTCCTCTCCATGTGGTGGCTATGTCCCGAGAATAAAGCCTGAATCCTAAAACTACCTTTTGTGTTTGTCTCTTCCTTTTATTTCCTTTAATTCCTTTTTAGCGCGACCACCAAATATAATGGTTGGTAAAAATAAAAACCTGTGAACACGCCCTGCTAACTTTTAACCAAACATTAAGATCTTTTTGAATTATTCGGACTATTGTCCTCATCATCATTGTTATCTGTACAATGTTTCGGCTGATGTACAAATAACAATGATGATGATGAAAATAGTCCGAATAATCCAAATGATACTAATGATCAAGCCTCATCTAAAAAAATTCCGATATATATTAAGATCTTTGTCACCCCTTATATCCCCTATAATTTTTTTTCAACGAGCTAAAATTTCATTCACCTCCAGAGATCTATATTGGACTACTTTTACTGTTAAGAAGCGCGTGGTGTAATGGTTAAAGTCATGGAAATTGGGCTCGTCGCTTCGAGTTCAAATCCTGGACGTGGTAATTGCATTTAGCACTAATACCCTTGGGAAAGGTATGAATATGGTTAAATAAGGTAGACTGTGCTCTTTAATCTTGGTTAGGCGACCAGTCTAGAAGAAGGAAAACTTGGTTATTGTCATAAGAAATGTATTCGGCAAGTTCAAATCTTGGACTAGGCTGTTTGCATTTCACATATCATTAATACTCTTGGGAAAGATATGAATCAAACTATTCTCCATCCAGCTATGGTTAAATAGTAGGGCAGACTGAGCTCTTTAACCTTTGATAGGCAACCGCTCTAGGAGAAGGAAAACTCTGAATTCAAACCTGTTAAACTCCGCTTAAAAATGACCTTGTGTCACATCCTACTCGTGCGGAGGGGTTGGTAAATTTATATATTGGACTATTTTGATAGGCTCAGGTCTTTACTATTTCTGCAATGTCTTTGCATGTCCTTTGTAATAAACGTTATTATTGTTAGAGAGATTGTCGTGTTTGTGTTCATGTTGGGAGTTACCAATTTTATTGATTTATTGCAAATTCAATTTACTTATTGTGTTAATCTAAACTTGTGGACACCAACTTAGCAGCTACTTTAACGGGTTACTTATTTATTGAATGATAAATGAAAGTTTGCTTGACCACGGCATTGAAAGCAGTCGTCACCGATTAGTGAAGACAAGTTTAAGAAAGATGAAAAAGATAACGCTATTAAATTTACCAAATTAATTTATCACCGCTGTGTTCAATTGCTATTGATTGGGGTCAGTACGGTCAAAGGTGAAGCCAGTTCGACAAATATTTGTAGGCGCGAACGAAGATTCAAAGTTCATAGTGGGTCAAGTAGTGCTAGGAAGTGAAGTGATGTGATGTGATATGTGACCGTATGGCCGTAAGAGTAGTTCGATGCTGAACAACAACCTGTTTTCCTCTCTACTAGACTTTACATCAATTTTCTTCAAAATAGCCTCTTGGAATTACGCATATCTATTTCAGTAGGTTTTCTGTGACAAAATCGCAACTGTTCAAAGAACAAAGGCATAAAGAGGACAATAATTGCTTGCTGGGCTGTCATATGACACTTTACGAGCCCCGAATGGACATCTAAATTATCTAAGAAAGATCATTATTTTTTGTATCCCGACTACTAAAAGTATATACTAAACCCGTCTGTGATATGGCGTGAAGCTGCTCTGTCATATTTATTTTTTATATCCTCCAATATAATCAAATCATTTTCTTGAAATGAATTTTTAGCTTAAAAAAACAAGAAAAAAATCTCACAGTGCTAGGTCTGTTAAATATTGAGGATGCTGTGCTTACACAATCATGTATTTCGTCAAAAGGTCGATGATAAAAATAGTCTAGAATTAGCACTGACTTGGCCTACAGTATTCAAGATACCATTACATTATATATATATATATATATATATATATATATATATATATATATATATATATATATATAATCCAAAAGTCCAGAGAAGAAATCTTCCTTACGACATAGGTTTTTTTAAAAAAAACTTGTCGCAGTTTGAGAGCTCAATGTGTGCTCTTATTGTAAGAGTCACAGAGCAATTTTGTCTAAGCTCCCTGAAATATTTAAATAAATAACAAAAGACTTATAGATCTTGCATTATAGACTATTTTGTCTAAGCTCCCTGAAATAGTCTATAATGCAAGATCTATAAGTCTTTTGTTATTTATTTAAATATATATATATATATATATATATATATATGTGTGTGTGTGTGTGTGTATGTGTGTTTGTGTATTTATATATATATATTTAGCTGTTTATAGTATATATTGTTTGGTATTTAGTATGAAGCATTAGTTATGAAATATAAGAAACTCAGTTTTTTAATATTAAGTTTAGTTTTATTTCTTTAAATCTTCGGGGCCGTTTGTGTCTCTTCCTCGGAGCTCATAGACTGGCTGCTTTGGTCGTCCTGGCGTCTTATTTATACTCGTTTTTCGGGGCTACTAGCATCATCTATTGGGACATCATTGAGTGGTGTGTGGGCGGTCGCTTTTAGTGACCTCCTTTCTTCCTTGTTGTCGCTTCTCGTGTGTTTTTTGTGCTATATATATATATATACATATATATATATATATATATATATATATATATACATATATATTACATTGGATTATTATATATTAGATATATTTCATTATATTAGATATATTACATTATCATATACATTAATATATCATCCACCTCTTCCTCCATGAATAGGATGCAACGCAAGGTTATCTTTATTAAACGAAGTACTACTAGTTTGAATTCAGATTTCTTATTTCTCCCAGACCGGTTTCTCTGGCAACATTAAAGAGCTGAGTCTGTTCTACTATTTACCCATAGCTAGAGTTGTTACATAATTATTAGATACCTAATATTTATGTGCAATAGTGTAGAAATCAAAATGGCCATTATAAGCTGCAGCCCACGGCCTTGAAGGATTTGAATGACAAGGCTTGACCTGTCCTGATCCTTCCTTCCGGTGGATACCGTGAGAATCGGTGGAGAAGACCCTCTTCCAGTTTAGATTAGAAATAGATTTTAGGCAGTCGGCGATAAACCACGACGGTGGTGAGTCGGGTTATACACGCCCCGACTCGATCTGCGCAGGTAGTCTGGTGGGGGATTTCGAGAATAAAATATGATCAAAGTAAATCGATGTCTTGTGTTATCATCTAAAAACTAACAATGACACAGGGCTTCTGATAAAGAGAAATCCCCAATGGAAGACCAGACACGAAGTCCCCAAGAGTAGTCCAGACGTTAGAAGAGACCTAGAAGAACTTGAAATGTCAGAAGAACAGAAGAAGACTAGAAGTAAGAAGCAAGTAAAGGGATATGCAACAGAGTATAGTTGAATCCATGCCTTTCCCAACTGTACTAGCACTATATGAAATGCAAATTGCATCATCTAACATTTGAACTCTGGTCGACGTTTCCATTCCCTCCGAAGATAATGATTACACCACCAGCACCTTTTATATTTTATATACATTCTCAGCAGTGCATGTGACTGGGGAAATAACTTCCATTCCTGCAAAAGAACTTATATAAACTATCGTTTGGAGGTGACAACATCCGATACCATAGCCACACATCTAGATATAAAGAAAGTCCGGAGGATAGTACATTCTCTTTCCCACAGCATTGCCCAGTGACTAGATATGCTTCTAGTGCTGTCTGTAGATACCCACTTTATGCTGGTCGCAAACGACTTCCAACAATACACGGTACCTCGTACCGTAGGCTTTCACCCGAAAAGACATGTCTCTTTCACACATAGCTCAGTTCAACACACGAGGGTGTTTTATTTCTGTAATATTCACATTGTAATTCGTATGCACATACACGTACATCGTATGAAATAACTTTCCTACATCCGCACACTTTATCTAGTTCTTGAATTTTTTCCCAATTTTTTTATTTGGCTAATTAATTTTCCTTAAATTAATTCTTGAAAGGAACCTGCATTTATTTTCCACAGTTTCAACAATATTTCTTCTATATGAAATCATTTAAATTTTTAAATAAAAAACGAATATTTAATTATAGTCGCATTTCAAAAATACAAAAAAATCATATATATATATATATATGTGTGTGTGTGTGTGTGTGTGCGTGTGCGTGTGCGTGTGTGTGTTATTATACTAAAGCTAAGTTAATCATCTTTTGCTTCTGAAAGGTTTTCTTAATGTTTAGTTTTATGACACAAATATGATACTAAATTATTCCTTACTTTTAGGATTGAATTATGTTTGAAAAAAATTATGTTTTAATTGGTTCTAATTAGTCGTAATTTGCAATTAAGTCAAAAACCGACCAATCTCTTACTTTACCCTCTGTCTATCACTTTCTTTCCCTCTATGTATTTCCTGACTACCTCCTTGTTATATAATGTTAGTTTCTCTGGAGAGTAGAGAGAGAGGGAGGGGGAGCCGAGAGAATTTGAAATGTATTTCTATGTTAAATTTCACAAACAGCAACCCGTAGCTTAAATGAGGTCAAACATTTCCTTTCTTAGAAAGCTAACAAAATGATTTTGAGGTTTCGTCCGGTCGTATTTTGTTTTCAAATTGTATTACGCTTTGTTAGCTCCGTTTTCCCTAATCTCAATTATCTACTCAGAGCTGAATAGATGATTCAACCGGTCACGTTTTGTCTAATATATATATATATATATATATATATATATATATATATATTATATATATATATATATATATATATATTAATAATAAGTCATCCACAGACACGTGTTTCGGCATATCATGCCTCTTCAGTGTGGCTAGACACAACTGCCCTTGGGTAGGGTCGAACTCAGACTGACCGTATGGTAATCCGATATCTTATCCCCTCGCCCACTGACAGCTGATGCGGGGACTGGTGTTTTTAAACTATTAAATACATAGTAATGTATTTTTCGGTCACTGAGAGATCAAATTTCCGGAGAAATGATCATTGCTTATTTGCTTAGTAGTGAGAGTTAATTTAAATTACCAATTAGAGAGCTCATTACCAAATTTATGGGAGCATATATTAATAATAAAGTCACATATATATATATATATATATATAATCCAAGCAAATAAATTGAATAAATTAAACTAATAAATGACATAACTGTAAAGAAGATGTTTCTCATTTATAACTTCCTGAAGAAACAATTTCATGAAAGTTAATACTATTTTAATACAGAGGCTTTTTCATTGTTGGTATGCTTGAGTTCTTGAATAGGGATGCTCAGAAGACGTGCTATCATTCTTTTTTTCTTTTCTTATATCTTTTATAGATATACATATATCAGTTTTCACTTGCTCATGTTGCACACCGTATACACCTAAATAGGTAGGTTGTAAACGAATAACAGTTTCTAGAGAGTAGGGTATTCGATAGAGAAGGTCAGAAAGCAGATGTGTTTTTAGTTAGTATTTATGTTTCATTCCATTTTATGGATATATCAATATCATTTACTTATTTCCCTGTGATACCCACCTTATATGCCTTGGTAGAGAGTGGCGGTGTAACAGTTTTCAGAGAGTGGGGTATTGAATGGAGAAGGTCGGAAAACAGACGTGTTATTTTATGTTTCTTTCCCCTTTTATAGCTATATAAATGTCATTTATCACACTCACAAGTGATGCACACCTTATACGTCTAAGTAGGTAGTGAGTGTCCTGGATGCCGTTTAGAGGACTTGGCAAGAGTGATGACAAATAGGGACATATGGTGTGTGTGTGTCAGAGAGAGAGAGAGAGAGAGAGAGAGAGAGAGAGAGAGTCAAGAGAATCCATGCGATTGAATGGAAAGGTCGGAAAGCAGACTGAATATTGTATGAATATATATAGATTCCCTTTTATATGGTTATGCACACCTTATACATGAAGGTGGGTGAATATTACAGTATTAATATATAGATTAATATATATATATATATATATATATATATATACCAACCACTCCGCACGAGCAGGATGCGACACAATGTCAATTCATTAAGCGAAGTTTAAAAGGTTTGAATTCAGAGTTTTCCTTCTCCTAGACCGGTTGCCTAACAAAGGTTAAAGGGCCAGGCTGCCCTACATATAGCTGGAGTGAGAGTAGGATTCATACATTTCGTACGGGTATTAGTAGCTAAGTGAAAATACGATTTTCACGTCCAGGATTTGAACTCGGGGCGATGAGTCCATTTCCCATGACTTTAACCATTACACCAAGCACTTCCATTGCTATATAAATGTATGAATCAGTAAAATGATATTTGGCAATTTTCCTTACAAATTCGCCACGTCTAGTCCTTCGGCTAATTATTTTCAGCAGTTCAAATCCAATAATCCTTTTCTGAATCACAGAAGGGAATAACTATGTCATCAACTAGATGAAGAAAAAGAAAAAACTTTTTCCTTCCTGAAATATCTTTTTTGCAGAAATAAGGAAGACATTAAAATGCAAGATGTCAGCGAAATAAATAAAAAAGTAGAGGCTAAGGATCTTTTGACAGATGAAATCTAAGAAATTCCAAAGAATAATAAAGAATATTATAATAAAAAAATTATTTATTTTTTATTTCATCTTTTTCTTTTAACAAAATCTTGGAGACTATACCAAAGTACATTACGTTCCCCGTTTTAGATGATTTTTTTTTGACAAGAAGGGTTTCAATAAGAAATGATTTTATTGTATATTCTTTTTATATATTAAAAAAATGTTTATTTTAAAAAAAGGAAATAAAAAACCACTGCTTGTGTTTTTCTTTTTTTAAGCTATCAGAACTTTCAAATAGAATCTGTTGTGGTGATAAGATTTCTAATAAAGAGATGGACATTTTTTAATAGATTTCTGTGAAAAGAGCATTTACAAAGAGTTTTAATAATGAAAGATCAACAAAAATCTGGACATCTCCAGTAACCAATGATATTTCTTCATTTTTCTTACTTATCAGGCTAATGCAGGGACCACCAAACTTTTTTTTCACGGTGGGCCAGATAATTAAAAAAAATAACGAGCGTGGGCCATATTATTGTGTTTAATACTCGCTAGCCAGAACGAAAGCTCTGAGAAAAAGATGTAAAACAAAATTTATCTTTCCATGTTATATTCATGGATAAGCGGCGTAAGATGCACGAAAACAGATTTAACCAACATATTTATATTAAAAACACTAGCAAATATATGCACCCTCCGGGTGCAAGTATTTAAGCTTTAATGTAATAAAATATTGTATTAAATTAGAAAGACTAATAAAACTAAATAAGAATACAGATAAAAAGATTTGAAACAGAGGGAGTATAATAAAAGATTTCAAACAGAGGGAGTATAATAAAAAATAGAACAACTGAAACTTACTCTTCCATCACTCTCGTCTTTCATTGTTATTTTTTCTAATTTAAGTATTTAGTTATAAGAGGAAGTAAAGAATAAAATGACAGTTATTTTATCTTGTTAATGGATTTCATTTAAGATTCATTGAAGAGATTTTTGCTTATATTCATTAAAATAAAACCAAACAGTTAGAAATCAATAATACTAAGCACATATTTATTAAATTCGATTTTTTAATATTAATATGCAAATTAGCCTTCCCGTTCTCACTGGAACCGCTATTTTGTTGTATATATAAATATAATTGCATGTTGTCAGTATGTAGACATAGTTAACAGTATTAATAAAGTAAGACAATTTTATTAATAATTGAGGGTTAGATAAAAATAAAATCATGGAGAATGTGATGTCAATAACTAAGAGAATTGTGACTTGAGTAGGAATATAGTTTCGGTTACAGACATAAAAACACACAATCTCCATTATAATAAGAGTATCAAAGAACGCAACATTAGCAGAAAGGTTTAGTGAGATTTGTGAAACTGAAGTTTGCCTATCAATATATCGTCAATGCTTAATTTGGAATTGCTACATTCAATCAAGAGAATTGCTTTCAAATGTTTATCAGTCAATTTCGTTCGATGGATTTATTCCGTAGTCAAGTCCATAAAGTAAGTTTAACATGATATTTAAATTTAAATGGTATCAGAACGTCGCGCGATCCGTGTGTTTTAACAAACAAATTCAAGTACCGTCGGCGGGCCTGATAAAATGCCTTCGCGGGCCGGATCCAATCCCCTGGCACTAGTTTGATGATCTCTAGGCTAATGCCTAAAATACCACCAATTAGCAAATGTTATATATTAGCTGTGTGGAAAAGAAAATTAGCCTTTGTTGGTACGGTGTATGGTGGCGCCCTCTAATTATGTCTGCTGACCCTGCTTGAACCTGAAACTAGGGAATAAGAAATATAACACAAATAGAAATACTGACAGTCGAGTATTTAAAGGAGCTGTGACAGAGAACACGAGGCAAGTGGCGGAAATGGGGACCATGGAATTAAGAATTCCCTACCCGCAAGGACTAAGCGCGTCCGTATATGTCTGGCCTGCACGAGGGGGTGTGTGTATAGCGAGTGACTCGAGATTGAACTCGCAACCTCCTGATCATGGATGGTGGAATTGCTGTCACCCCTGTTAGCTGAAGTGGTTCGGCCACTGAGAGAAATAAATGCCGAAGGCGAGTTCTCCGGGGCAGAACGTCTTTTCCAGTGGAGAGAACGGTGTGTAGTGTTTCGATCTTAAAGTAAAGTGAACTTTTGACGGATTGTGTATGAACTACTGAGAGTGTTGTCGGCAGAATACTTTTGGGGGGTTGAAGAAACTGATTATTCCGGTCGTCACTTGAAACTGACATCTAGAGGAGCTGGTGTATAAAATTTAAGAGTAACATAATGAAATTTTAGAGAAATTTGGGGGGATAGTAAAAATGTGTGATAAAAAAAAACGCTTAAAAAGACGCACAAAAAACTTTATTTTTTGACACTGCTGGAGAAGTAAGGCAGAACTCATAAGCGACGTCCTGCTGTGGAAACCAGAACATGGACATGCTAGAGCGGGTCGTCCAGCAAAGACTTACATAGTCTGCTGACCCTTTTTTAAACATGTTTTAAAATCTAATTTCTTAACCCATAGATGGGACCCTAACAGGTACTACCACATTCGGGCAGAGTTGACCTGAGAAAAATGGTAATGAAGAAGTACTCCACACTTCCCAGAGCTCCAGGATATACGCAGTTTTTAAAGTTGGTTTTATATTGGAGATAATTTCCATGATGAGAAAAAAATTATATAGGAAGAATAAATATTCTCATCTTAAAATCAAACATGTTGCGGATACTGCATGCTGAGCCGAGTACCTCCTGGGGTCAATGAATGATAGGGATGGTTGGCGAGAGATTGTCATAGATATCCGCGCTGCTGGCACAACATGATAATGATATTTCATATATTAATGTCATAGCCATCATCATCATGAAGGCGTGCTGATAAGATGGACTCTCTCTCTCTCTCTCTCTCTCTCTCTCTCTCTCCTCTCTCTCTCTCTCTCTCTCCAACGCGGGTGCGCCATTTGTCTCTCTCGGGCCACGCTCTTGGCATGTCCACTAAACGGCATCGAGAATGCGCACGGAGCTGGTGAATGTAAGTTTGTTTTTTGTTTTTTTTGCTCAGCCAGCCTTAATGTGCTAAAGTGAAAAAGAAGATCATTGCTTATGAGTTCATCCTTGCTTGTCCAGCGTGTCTTACTTGGATAGTTTGGGAGATAGGGGGTAAGTGGCCCTACAGCGGGTGTTGCTTCCAGAATTTGTTCAAAAGAGCATGCAGGACACTTGTGTAGTTTCCATCTAGCTTTTAGTCCAAGTAATATAGACATACAGTAGTTCTGATACGGCTAAGATCAGCTTTGTGCGGATTCTGGGTGATGCACAAAGGACCTCCTAGGGGAGATGACTAATTGGGATTGTTGGTGAGAGATTGCCATGGATACATGTGCTGCTTGGTTATATATATATATATATATATATATATATATATATATATATATATAAGGAATGACTTACAGGTAAAAATATTTGGTTTCTCTCAATATTTGGTTGGTACAAGTATTAATTGGATAAGTCAGTGTTAAAACAAATATAAATTACTCAATACGTTAGTAGAGTGGATTTAATATTACATTTTCTATACACACTGTAATACTATATATATATATATATATATAAGCCATCCACAAACACGTGTTTCGGCGTTTCATGCCTCTTCAGTATGGCTAGACACAACAACTATCTTTGGCTAGGGTCGAACTCAGACGGACTGTTTGCCTGCCTGATATCTTATCCCCTCGTCCACTGACAGCTGTAGCGGGACTGGTGTTTTTAAATTATTAAATACATAGGTTTGTTTATGTATTTTACGATCACAGAGAGATCAAGTTTCCGGGGAAACGACCATTGCTTATATACTAGTAGTGAGAGTTAATTTAAATTCCCAATTAGAGAGCTCATACCAAATTTATGACACCTGTTTCGGCGTTTCACACCTCCTCAATGTGGCTATACACAACAACTAACTATCTTTGGCTAGGGTCGAACTCAGACGGACTGTTTGCCTGCCTGATATATATATATAATTTCAACAATAAACAAAGGAATAAATGGGAAGAAAAATATCACACCAGTTAAGTAAATTAAGGAATAAATATTAAATAATAATACATATTAAATAATATTAAATAACAAGTAAATAAAGAAATGAATATTAGAGAAATCCGTGAAAAATTGTTATGATTATGAACAATGAATTCTAAAAGAATATGTACTTAAAATATGAAGACAATAGAATAAATGCAGGGACATTGTAACCAGTTTCTTACAGAAGGAATTTTAGCATAGAGAAAAAAAGATAATAATTCAATTTTCAAAATACATACGTAAGTAGTTTTAATTAATGAAATGAATTTAAATAACATAATTAGTTTTCATTTTTATATTTTCTCTCTTAAGAATTAGCTCCTCTCAAGATGTACATTTCTTCTAATTTCCATTGTATTTCCATTGTATTTTAATAACTTCAATTATCTTAACCATTGTTCCTCTTACAGATATTGAGATCAATATAGCTATAATCATTGATATTAATATTATTACTTTTGTTTTACTACTATTATTTAATTACAATCCATATTACTGTTTCAACTGTAATAGTTAATTACTAAAGGAATTACTGTTAATGCTATTCTCATAATTATTAGAGCTTACTTATTTTCATTATTTTCTATGTAATTAAGGATCATCATCATTATTATTGATGTGTTTATTTGTGATATAAATGTGAGAAAAAGGAGCGGGTGTAATAATTGAATTAGATTTATTTTTATTCTTTTAACTGGGTTGTATTGTTTCGAAAGATTAAGATTATTACTATTATAATATATATATATATATATTATATATATATATATATATATATAGAGAGAGAGAGAGAGAGAGAGAGAGAGAGAGTAAACTACAGACACGTGTTTCGAGGTATCACCTCTCATCAGTGCAGTTATACCATTTTTAGCAGCT
>CM042143.1:21787896-21800396 GCA_023376005.1 Doryteuthis pealeii
ACTCTCAGTAGGTTACTTATGAATTCTCTGTATATTAAAAATGGAAAATATCTTTGATATAACCCAATATTCAAATAAGGGTTTTATGATTGATAAGAGCAAATTATGAAATAAATAAAACATATTTTCAGGATATATGTTTACTGTATTGCCTTTTTTCTTGCTGTGGCCTTTTTTCTCTGTGTTAAGTTTTTAAGGGCCATTGCTTGGCCTTATAGCAGAAGCGCTTATCTGGTGGAATCCTTGATAAAGAGTTGGTCGAAAATGTGAATCCTTTGGTTACTAAAGTGTCCTCAGTTACTGGTAATCATATAAGTCCTTCGTGAGTATTGGTAAAGATCCCGGCAATCCTATGTGCGTCCGTCGTCAAAGGGGGCAGTTTTAATTATGACCAATGCGGGGGGGGGGATAAGTATCTTATCAGGCCATTAGTACTGCCAGTGATTGGTTACAAGTGTCAATCACGTGACCTTGGCTAGTCTATAAATAAAGGTGGGTATTTCGAGCACATTTTATATCAGAAGAATCCTATGGGCACCTCACGTGGTGTAATGGTTAGCAAGCTATATTAGCAGACCATTGTTAGTGAGATCGATTCTCACTGGGTGCCCCATACTTCTGGCCTTGTGTCACATCTAAGCTAAGCCTAGTAAATAACTATAGCAGAAGAATCCTATGGGCCCCTTACGTGGTGTAATGGTTAGCAATCTAGATTTACAGACCATTGTTAGTGAGTTCGATTTTCATTGGGCGCCCCCTACTTCTGGCCTTGTGCCGCATCTAAGCTAAGAACAAACACAGGATGTTATAATGGATGGAAATTTATTCATAAATTTCCATACATTGTAACATCCCGTGTTTGTTCTACATTTTTTCCACATACTATCAGATTAATTTCCTCATTTTACTCCCATACATATATATATTTAAGAAGGGATACTGACATTCTCAGCATGACCACAAATTGAAGGGACATTTTTTGGAAGGCTTAAAGAAACTTCAAAAGCAATGTGCCAAACTGGTTGGTTGAATTTTATAACATGTCAACCCATGTCGGGTCATTTTATATTGAAGACGTTTTGTTTTATTCATTTTTGATGGGTATTCAACATATTCCAAAAATATTTTTTCAAACTTATGTCTCTATTTAACACATAGATACGACCCTAACAGGTACAAACACTCTGACAATGTGCCAAGTGTGTGAAACTTCAATGTGAATATCTGGCATATCATGTAAATTTCACAGCTGTAGATGGTTCTGTTCTTGGTTGGGTCAATGAATTTTTCCACACCTTGTACTTTTGTGGGTGGGTGGTTGTGCTGAAGAAAATCGGTTAGTTAAAAAAATTTTAACTGACTCTCCTGGAAGCAAGAATTTCAGTTTAATGTGGGATGCCCCACAGAAAGCAAGCCTCTCACAGGAAACAAACAGGATGTTTTTTAAAATTGTTTTGATCCTGTTGGCATTCACATTCAAGGACACTTAAGGCAATGGCAATAAAACGAACATTTACTCCTCATTATTTCTACTGAGTATTTATATTCTTTCCACAATTCATCCAACCTTGCCTTAAAAGGGTTAAGAGATGAGGCATTCACTACTGATGATGGTAGTTTACACCATTAATCTACTATATTCTTACTAAAATAATTTTTGTAAACTATTTTGCTCATCATTTTGTTTATGTTAATTTATTCTCAAATAGTTGCGCTCATGTATTTTATTTATGTGACAGAAATGTAATGACAAAGTTTTGAATTATCAATTATTAAATCCAAAATGTTTTGTTATAATAGAAGTAGTGGAATTTTTTAAAAATGTACATAATAACTTTAAAAGGACTTTTACTTGGATATAAGTACACATTGCTATAGAAGTAATATAGTAGATAATATATAAATACTATAGAATAGATATATTATATAGTACATGAATACTTCAGAAGTCATATATTGGATTGTATATGTTTACTATAGAAGTAATATATTGGATTGTATATGTTTACTATAGAAGTAATATATTGGATAGTATATGACTACTATAGAAGTAATATATTGGATAGTATATGTTTACTATAGTAGTAATATATTGGATAGTATGTGAGTATATTATAGCAAGGGGGCAGATGCTACATTGGGGGTGAAAGGCCAAACTGGAATTAAGCTGTTGATTATTTTATGTGCCCCCTGGGATAAAATGTCATGTTTTGTACTTTAACTCTTAACATCCTATACAACCTTCTGCCTGGCCAGAAGTCACATTCATTTTCCTAATCCGACCCAAATGATAGTTTTTGTTTAAATGTAATATTAAACATATTTAGAAGTCTTTATTTTTAGGGAAATAACAGGTAACTTTAAATGAAAAGGCCATTATTAGCCATTTTGTGATAAATCCTTAAAGGAATGGGGCTCTGGACTTAGAAAATTCTCAACGGGATGTTAAGAGTTAAAATCCCACCAAACTAAAGCATTTGTTTTCACATGGTACATTACTAATGCATTATGGGAAAGCTGTCAGACTCATCTAAGAAAGAATTCAGATTTTATTAGAATTTTTGGGAGACAGTACCAGATTTGTCAAACTTTTGTTATTATCTAAAGATGGAAAGTATTAGTTTCTTCTTTTTTATTCTATCAACACCTTGCCAGAGGGGTTTATTTCCTGCAGAGGATAGCCCTGTTGGCTGGGGCTTTAGAATGCACCGACTGCACCTCTGCATAGGGGTAAGACCCTCCCCTCCTCAATGGGGTTACCTGTTGGCCGTGGGTTCCGACCTGTAATGTTTAAGAAATCCTGGTGGCCGAGCAGTCCAAAATAATTAAATACAATTAAATACAATTGCATGTAATTAGTATGTAAATATGGTTAACAGTATTAATAATGTAAAATAATTTATTAATAACTGAGATTTTTGCTCATATTCATTAAGAGAAAACCAAACAATTTGAAATCAATAATACTGAGCACATATTCATTAAAATCAAATTGTTAATATCAATATGCAAATTAGCCTTCTCTTTTACATCTAAACAGCTATTTTGTTGTATATATAAATACAATTGCATATTATTAGTATGTTGATATGTCCAACATATCTAACTCCGGTTTCAAACAAGTCTAGTGGCTTTGGCCCTGGACCGTATAAGCTAACATCGTTGAATTCAGCGGGCTATCCCCCAGGCAACACCTGCCCCTTGATTTAAAAGGGCAGGGCTGGGTTTATTGCCCAGTGCCTGAGGTTCCCCTCTTTAGGGGGAATGCCGATGAGATCAACGCATTTTTTGCACATGCCACATGAGATTTGGCTCATGGGTTGTCCCACATTAATAGGGCCTTGTGTCTAACCCGTACACGTGGGGTACGTGGTATATATCTAGTATGTAGATATGGTCAACAGTATCAATAATGTAAAACAATTTTATTAATAACTGAGATTTTTGCTCATATTCATTAAGAAAAAACCAAACAATTTGAAATCAATAATACTGAGCACATATTTATTAAAATCAAATTTTTAATATCAATATGCAAATTAGTCATCCCTTTTACACAGTAAACCGCTATTTTGTTGTATATATAAATACAATTGCATATTATTAGTATGTAAAGGGGCCGGGATAGCTCAGTCGGTAGAGCGTTCGGCTAGAAACCACAAGGTTCCTAGTTCGATACCGGTCCTCGCCAACTCAGCGTTATGAGTAGCACAGGGATCTGTGCGGTAAAGTAAGGAGCTGATAGTAGGTGTGGCGCTCCACCTCAGACGCCCAAAAACAATCTCCTTGGTCTAGTGCTATTGAAAAGGGGATAGACTCCCTCGCTGACTGGCTGATACCGACTTTAGGCCGCCCCATCGACTTTATTTTAGTATGTAGATATGGTTGACAGTATTAATAATGTAAAACAATCCATGTTGTCAACATTCCTTGATGATGCTGCTGATGATGATGAAGATACTAAGTGCGACGAATCAGTCAATATCTGGTCAAATTCCAACATTCGTTATAGATAACAGATTCCCATAATAACTTCATAATGATCATAATGAATCTTTATTAGTGACCATTGATCAGCTTTGTAACTTCTCACCACAGATTGCGGCCATTTTGCTTTTCCTCACTTCCTGCTTATTCATTATCAATTGCACACAAGGGAGACGGAGTTCTTATGTATGAGAACTGAGATCAGTTTTTCAATTGCTCTATGATAACCTTTTCCTTTTAGCCTCAAACTCGTGTCAGACGTAATCTAAGAGACCAGCACCATTATCAACTACCTAAAGAAAAGGAATTCCGGCCCATTCATTTCTGTTTTTATACAACAATTTTTATGAAGTTAGTGAATAACTGCTATCAAACATGGGTAAGGTTATATCCGAATAATTTATTAACTGTCAAGCACTGTGAACTCTTGGCGTATGTTCCTATCTATCTATCTATCTATCTATCTATCTATCTATCTATCTATCAGTCTGTTCCTATCTATCTATCTATCTATCAGTCTGTTCCTATCTATCTATCTATCTATCTATCTATCTCTGTTCCTATCTATCTATCTATCTATCTATCTAGTCTGTTCCTATCTATCTATCCCTATCTATCTATCTATCTATCTATCAGTCTGTTCCTATCTATCTATCAATCTACCTATCTATCAGTCTGTTCCTCTCCCTTCTCTCCCCCTCTCTCTCTCTCTCTCTCTCTCTCTCTCTCTCTCTCTCTCGATCCTATTAATAACTATCTATCTATCTTACTTTACTTATATATCTCTCTCTTTATCTAATCTTATTAATATCTATCTATCTACCTATCTATCTTACTTTACTTATATCTCTCTCTCTTTATCTAATCTTATTAATATCTATCTATCTATCTATCTATCTATCTTACTTTGCTTCTATCTATCTATCTATCTATCTTACTTTGCTTCTATCTATCTATCTATCTAATCCTGATTTTAATATCTTTTGAATTTCCTTTCTGTTAAAGGTTCAAGGTAAAACATATGTATTGCAAAATTTTATTCTGGTTATACTGCATGTTATGGAGGATTGTCCCCGTGGTGTTGTGGCTAATGTACTGGGCTGCAACATCATAGTAAGCGAGTTCAAACTTTAGTTGTGCTATTACATTCACTTTTGGACAGACATACACTTTTGGACTCATCCCCCAGCTATAGTCTAAATAGTACTGCTACTGTTATTCTAAAAGAGTGGCTTTGTCATTAAATAACACATGAAGGTTGATATGGCATTAACAAAGAAACAAAATCAAACCAACCAATGTGTTATAATTTCATGCAGCTTGATTGATTTTAACGGTATGTAAACCTGTCTAGGGCAATTTGATACCAAGAAGTCAGAGAATTGTATTCATTGTACATTCATGTTTACATTTTTTGTGTAGTTGTTTCTTAAGACTTTTTTTGCACATTGTCCTGTCAAATACAAATAATGTTTAAATCTATTTGTCTTATAGATGGGACTCTATCAGCTACTAGTTGAAGGTGGTATGAAGTGAAACTTGTGTATGAGATATTTTCAGTGGAAAGAGGCAGCGCAGAACCCAGTCCACTATCTTGGCAGTCCCGTAGTTAGTCCAGTGGCAGGGGAAAGACCGAGATGACTGGGCAGCCGAGCTGTTGCAGGGTGCTGTCTCAGGTAGTATTGATGAAATGTACCATCACACCTAGCATGGAAAATCTGGCCTCCAACAGCTAAGCAGCTCAATAACGAGATAAACAGGACTGTAGAGCGGCAACGTCTTCGTCATCATGAATTTTCCCTGTAATGTATGTGACGCATCTGCAAGTCCAGAATTGGACTAATGAGCCACCAGAGGATCCACAACTGAAGATATGGAGTGACATCATCGTCTGCGATGGACTTCCAAAAGTAAGAAAAGAGAGAAGAAATCAGCTACTAACACTGCATATCAGACTGGACAACTGGAGTAATTGCAATGAAGGAAAATAAGTATTAAATGTTAATTGTTGACTATTTCCTCTTATTTATTTAATTGCAATTAATTATAATATAAATACTATAAAGGGATATTACTTGACATTGAGCTTAATACTCATTCTAACGGTATTGGTTCTTACCACACATTCATTATAAGGCAACCAATCTAATGGCACTCATTCTAACGGCATACGCATTCTTACAACATACCCATTGAAATGAAATTACTCATGCCAACAACACTTTTTAACAGCACACATCTTTAAATAAACAGAACTAACTAATGGCACTAATTCTAACAGCACTCTCATTCTAACGGCACAAATTCTAACGATACCCATTCTAATGACACTCATTCTAACGCACTCTCATTCTAACGGCTCTAATTCTAACAGCACTCTTCTAACGTCTCATTCTAACGGCTCTCATTCTAGCAGCTCTAATTCTAAGCACTCTCATTCTAACGGCACTCATTCTAACCATTCTAACAGCACTCTCATTCTAACGGCTCTCATTCTAACTCAATTCTAACAGCACTCTCATTCTAACGGCTCTAACTAACAGCACTCTCATTCTAACGGCCTCATTCTAACGGCACCTTCATTCTAATTCTAACGGTACCCATTCAGGCACTCATTCTAACAGCATTCTCATTCTAACGGCTCTCATTCTAATTCTAACGGCACTCATTCTAACAGCACCTCATTCTAAAGGCTCTCATTCTAACAGCTCTAATTCTAACAGCACTCTCATTCTAACGGCATTCATTCTAACAGCGCTCTTATTCCAATGGAATTCATTTAAACAGCACACTCATTCTGAGAGTAAACATTCTAAAAGTATGTACTTTTTAACGGCACTTATTCTAACAGCAATCATTCAAAAATCAGACTCATTCTAATGCCACTCAATTTAAGAACACACACATTCTAAAGACATGCTTATTCTAACAGAACTAATTCTAAGCATTCATTCCAACATAATCATTTTAACTGCATTCTAACAGCACACTCATTCTAACAGCACAATCATTCTAAGAACACACTCATTCTAACAGCATACTCATTCTAACAGCACAATCATTCTAACTGTATACTCATTCTAACTGTATACTCATTCTAATAGCACAATCCTTCTAGCAGCTAGCAGCTGATATGTGAACACAAGTCTTTACAGATAAATGGATCATGTTGAATCGCTATAAAGTTTTAAAAAGCTCAACACATGAAAATGATCAGAAAATAAGGTGCTCCAATTTTATTTTGAAATAATCTGATATTTCTGTGTATATTACTGTAACACAGCAAAAGTGGGTAGATGCTTTGTCAATGCCTTGGCATTTGTGACTGTAAACTCCTTAGAGTTGTACATTTTGTTGAAAGTTTTGAATATAAGTATACTCTGGGTGCAGCATCAGTTATATCATTTTGTAGAAGAATATAGTTGAAAAATGCAGTTTCCTTTCTGTAAAGATTCATTTTCACATGGATAATATTTTTATGAAATCAAAAATATTTTAATGAATATATATTAGAAATTCATGAATTAAATCGAATCAGAAAAAAATGTGGAAGAGTATTAAATTGAACATCAGTTATCATTTAAGCAAAGAAAAATCAATGCTGAATGATTTTTAGAGAAAAATGTTCTTCAGTAGGGAATTCTGTCTAAACTGTCTTCAGTTCCTGTAGAGGATGGAAGAAAGAGTAATATTCCTTGCTTGTTTTTTGGGGTTGTTTTTTTTATAATTTTTTTGTCCAATCATGTTGAATTTTTCCATGACAATGGTGATATGCACAGATGATTTGAACATCCTCATGAAAATGCAAATTTTAAGTAGGTACCAAAAGTAGGCCAGAAATTATTCTGAATTTGAATCTTACTAAAAAAAAAAAAAAAGAAAAAAGAAAAGCAAAAGAAAGTACAATTACCTTGAATTTTGCATGATGTTTATTACCATTTTTCTCCTTGGCACCGAGATCTTAAATTATTGCTTACTTGAATTAAAGTGCTTTCCTATAATAGAAAATATATTTCGAGTAGGAAAACAAAGCTAAATAAAATAAAATTACAAATAAAAAAATGTTTCGAATGGTTAAAATGCTTGAATGGAGAAGGTTTCCATTAATTTTGACTATACCAATTTTTCTGCAATTTACCTACAAGTGTATGAAGAGTGATTTAATGAATATGATATGACTAGAACTAGGTTTGATATATAAAAATAAATGTCCATTATTTGAATTATGTTACTTGTTTAAAATGCTTAGACTAAAAATATAGTTTTATAGATAAAAACATATATGCAGCTAAAACAATATTGATAAATTCATTCATCAGGTTCTTAGTACCATTTATTATGAACCAATATTGTAATTTGTTTATTGTCTTTTTGTTATGATTTATGTGACCATTCTTTAGGCTTCAAGCAAGAGCGCTGTCCAGCAGAGATCCTTTGTGTTAAGAAGCACGATCCTTAGTGAAGAATACTTTGGTTGTTCCTTGGTGCTCTTCAGTCTTGCAGGTCCTTCGTCAATGAGTGAAAATGGACGTCTTTCAATATCAGCTGATTAAGTAGTTAACCAGACATGTATTTCGGCTGTTGATTGGCTGAGTTTTAAACCACCTGACCTCGCTTAGTCTATAAATTTAAGTGGTGTATTTTAGCACACCTTATATATAAAAAATATTCCAACAGTTTTAAGAAACCACATCCTCCAATGTATAAGGAAAACCGAAATACTGGTTCCACTATTGTTAGTAAAAAGATGGTAGGACTCTCTAAAGAATTGGAAGTAATTTAGAAAATTACCAGAATACCGTAGAGCCTCGAAATGGAGAGGCAAGTAAAAAGCAAATTCATAATTAATTATGAATTTAAAATGTATGATTATGAGGTATGTTACATAATTATTAGATTCCTAACACTTATGTACTATTAGTGTAGAAACCAAAATGGCTGTTATAATTTGCAGCCGGCGGCCTTGAAGGATTGAGTGACTCGGCTTGACCCCAGTCTGATCCTCCTTCTGGGGGATACCGTGATAATCGGTGGAGAATACTCTCTACCGGTTTAATTAGAAAGAGAGTTTAGTTCAGTATCGGCCAAACCACGAAGGTGGGAAGTCGTGTTAAGCACACTGCCGTACTCAATCTGCGCAGTTAATCTGGTGGGGAATTCGGAATAAAATATGATCTAAAGCAAATCGAAGTCTTGGGTTATTATCTAAAACCTACCAATGACACAGGGCTTCTGATAAAGAGAAATCCCCAATGGAAGACCAGACACGAAGTCCCCAAGACGAAGTCCAGACGCTAGAAGAAGAACTTAAGATACCAAAGATGAGCAGAAGAATTATAGAAGTAAAGAGAGTATACAAATTTTGGCAACAAGGATTATGTTATTGTTGATGTTGAAGATGATGTTGATATGATTATGACAAAAAGTGGGTCAACGTTTTTACCTAATAATGGGTTCTCCTTCAAGGAGTTTTTCTGAGGGACCTATGGACATTCCCACTTTATAGATAAAACATATGTGCAGATGAAACAATCATAATAAATTGATATAACAATATCTATTAATAATGGAGATTCGCTTCCGGTTTTTGTCTGTAACAAAAATTACGTCACTGCCACGTCACATTACCCAAAATCATCATAATTTGAACATGCAACATTCCTCATTGTTTTTTAAAACAAGTTTTAATAAATACATGACTGGTATTATATATCTATATATAGTTTGTTTTATTTTAATACATATCTAAAGTTTACATTTCAAATTGTTTTATTTTTTAATCTTTTAATGAATTTGATGATTTTACATACTTAGGGTACAAACTCGGTGACATTGAATTTTTTACTCCCACCACTCAGGCAATATGTTTCAAAAATCTATTTTTACATCGCCCAGAGGGTGTTTTTTTATTTTGTACTAGTGTTGCTAATCATCATCATCATCAGGTCAAGTTGTCAGCATGGATAATCATGACTTCCTCTCTCTAACAGTCCTTATCAGTCATCACCTCTGCAAAGTCTTCTGCACAGCATCCAGAATTCTCACAGAGCTGATTGATGTAGTTTTTTGCTGGTCAGATATAATTGGTGTGTTTGTTATAATTATTGGATGTCATAAATTGTTGGCAGACCCTGTAGCAAAAATAAGGGCCGTTAACTTTGAATTTAAGGGGCAAGTGGGAATTTACCAGTGACTGTTGGTAACCCTGACCCCTAGAGGCGTCAATCTCACGCGCCACGAGAAACACATGATGAGTTTTAGTTTTGAGATTCAACCCGGCCGGCAAAGAGTTTAGACATGCTCTGAGGCTGGTCTCCCCACATTGCGAATAAGAATCATGGGCTAGATAAAAAAAAAAAAAACAAGCTTGATTAAGCAACAAAAATGTCTTGTTAATTCATTTAATTGAAAACAAATAAAGACCAAAAGCAAAGCCATTATTAGAAGAAGTTAGATAGAAGGCCCCAACTAGACGAAATGTCGACCAGAGAAGAAGAAGGGGAAATATAAGACAGGAACATGGCAACTGGAAGAGTAGAGATGTCAACAAGTGATAAAGTAAGACCATGTCATCTCTAAGTAAGTCTCTAATCTGTCTGTCTGTCTCTCTCTCAAAAATGTCTCTTTAACATCTCTGAACACTCTCTCACACTCTCGTTTATATACCCGATGTACGATGTTTGATGTGGGTATATAACATGTTCATTTATGTGTCTGCCTTTGCTTTTTCAGCAGTGTCTAGCATATCTTTCTTTTAAGATATTGTTTCTAAGATTTGTTTAAAACAGCACACAGTATCCTTGTATAGCTACCATCTATTTTTTCTCTAAGCTCTTTGTTAGAGTTCAAGTGGTGCAGATGTACAGTATCACCGCCATGGCTACAGCTTGGAAGAATTTCCCCACTTAATATGTCACTGGATGTGACCAAGGTCAATTTCTAAAGCGGAGTTTGACCATATTATCTTTAGGCACCTCTTTTTGATCTCGATTATGAAAGGATATGTTTTTCATTTATACCATCAATGTTTATTAGGGTTATGGTTAGGGGTTATGGTTAGGGGTTAGGGTTAGGGGTTAGTTTTATAAAAAAAATTTTAAATCTAAAAATCGTCTGTTAAAACAAACTGATATTGACAGTGTAAATGAAAAACATGTCCTTTCTTAATCGAGATCAAATAGGGGTGCCTAAAGGTCATATGGTCCGCAGAGTTTAACAGGTTTGAATTGAGTGTTCCTTCTAGATATGTCAAACCAAGGTTTCTTCTCTATCTATATCTAGAAGGAACACTCAATTCAAACCTGTTAAACTCTGCGGACCATATGACCTTTAGGCACTCCAGTCTGCTCTAGTCAAATGGTTGGAATAATACGTTTCCCAAGGGTATTAGTGCCATGTGAAATGTTAAGAGCTAATTCCAGGATTTGAACTCAGGTTGATGAGTTTTTTTCCTAAGACAATAAACATTAAACAACACACCTTCATGCAATATTTTTTTACAGAAATCTTGATGATTCCCTTTTAACTGTGACTGAAAACGCAAGGCTTTTTTTTTCCTGCTGGTGCTTTTGTTACACTAAATTTCTTTATTTTAGAATAGAGGATGTAATCAAGGCCAATTTGCATCCTATTTACTGTTCTTATTGCAATTCCAAACATAAGCGTTGTAAATTTTGTCATCTCTACTACTTAGAAATATAATCTATGTTTTCTTTTTATAAAAGGAGATAAATATTTTTTGTGGTTTGAATCTCTTTCTCCTCAAAAAATGATATTTACTGCGCATCTGTTTTGTCGAGCTTTGCTTTGATATAATTGGTTCCGATGCCTTTATTCTAGGCTACAATCATAAAAGATTCAGTTCCCCTTTTAAAATGTCATCTGTGTATTTAGAAAGAGTTGAGGAGAGAGAAAGAGGAACAGAAAGATTGTATTCTCTGTTATGGTGTATGTATTTTGAAAGTTACTTAATAACCAACTGAAAAGTCTCTAATCTTGATAAATAATTCCTCTTCCTCCTTTTCGCTTCTCAGAAATTCTGTTTTCTCAATTGTGTACAACCTTGTTCAGTATCATTGCTCGTCTTTAAATTACTCAATTTGCATTACTCTGTTGTGCAGCCAAGAAAGGGTTCTGAGTGAGTAATGGGATACTACTACTATCGTTATAGAAAATGGACATTTCAGATAGACCTAATGCCCTTGAGAAAGGTAGAAATCCAACTATTCTCATTCCATCTGTGTGTAAATAATAGGGCAGACTAGGCTCTTTTATTTTGATATGGCAATCAATTTAGAAGGTTCCCATCTATGGTTTTAATAGAAAAACATGAGCTGATAAACAAAATTGTATTATGCATTAAGAATGAATTTATTTCACAACTTTGTCGGCATTAAATTACCTACTGAGGTTGATATGCCGTAAAACAAAATAAACCAAACCAAAATCTAGAAGGAAAACTCTGAATTAAACTTTGCTTAAAAATGATCTGTTTGTGTGGAGGGGTTTGTAAA
>CM042143.1:21810396-21823957 GCA_023376005.1 Doryteuthis pealeii
GTCGCAGATTCCATTTTTTATGAAGATAACCATTACGTTCAGTGCATTGTTTGTATATGTGTATATTGTATTCAACAAAGTAGAGGTGCAGGATGTAAATTTGTTATCTCATCTTAAATGGACTCAAGATCTGAGTTTAATCCTGGATGAGGCTGTTTTGCATTTACAATTGCATTAATTCCTGGGAAAGGTGTGCATACAACTATTAACTATGGATAAATAAAGGGTAACCTGGGCTCTTTAAACTTGTATGTCAACTAGTCTAGAAGAAGGAAAACTGAATTAAAATCTGGTAAATTCTGCTTGGGAAATTGGCCATGTGTTGCATCCTACTTGTGTGAGGTGTGTATATGTATGTGTGTGTGTGTATATATATATATTTACCAACCCTCTGAATGAGCAGGATGCGACACATGGTCAATTTTTAAGCAGAGTTTAACAGATTTAATTCAGAGTTTTCCTTCTCCTAGACTCGTTACCTAGGCATGGTTAGAGACCCAGTTTACCCTGCTATTTACCCATAGCTGGAGAGAGAATTGGATTCATAACCTTTCCAATGGTATTAGGCCAGGTGAAATGCAAACAGCTTTGTAGGAATTGAACTCGGGTTGAGAGTTATCCCATGACTCTAACCATTAGACACACATCTCAGTATATATATATATATATTATATATATATATTATAATATATATATATACATTTCCCAAGGTATAAATCCAATTCTCCCTCCAGCTATATATATATATTATATATATATATACACATATATTGAATCCAATCATTAATTTGGTTAAACGACACTAGTACATGATCTTTTTATTTGAGCTTGTATTAATTCAAATTAAGTCACTAGAATTGTAATTTGAAAATGTTAGCAAGTATGGCACTAGCCAAACTATGAGACACTCAGTGAGTATTCTAACAGTTAGCTAGCCATGAGAGGTGCCCATTAGCTCGCTGTTCACTCACTGTCTATCTACACTTTTGATAGAGAACTAGTTTATTTATTTCCACACAGTTTTTTCTTCTTTTTATCATGCATAGTTTGTTTTACACTTAAACAAAAGATGACTTCGATTAGAATATTGATTTCATTACAGCAGAGAAGCATGTGTTTTGCTCAGACTAAAACAAAACTTATTAAAAAAAAAGATCAAAGTAAAACCATCTCGGTGTAAAGAGTGCAGACCTGACATCAAATTAAACAAATTGCTTACAACAATGTTTTCTTTGTTGACAAACAACACAATTCATTTTGTTTTGTTTTCTTGCTTTCTTCAAAAAGCTGTTATTCCTTTTAAATGTAAAGAAAGTTTTTACATCTTTGTAATTTGTTAAAATTGTATGAATGTAACATTTCACTGTTCAAGACTTGGTAAGAGCAATTACTGGATAAGAGTGATTTTTTTTTACATTGAGTTTGACATTTGCTACTTTAGCTAATATATTTTTGCATAAGAGCTGCATTTTTGTCTTGTCTAAACATAGAATGTTTAATACAAAATTTATAAATATACATGGGTGAGTTAAAAACTAATGCCATTTTCTTTAATTCATGTGAAGTTTTTTTATAAAACTAAGCCTACATTGAAGACCCTGAAGAGGCTCAGAGCAAGAATCCAATGAGTAAACTCGACTTGCCAATCGACAATGTCCTCCTTCAGCATGACAATGCTCGGTCACACAAGCATCAGAACTAGGGAGAAAATTGCTCATTTGGTTGAACAACTTTACCGCATCCTCGATACTCACCAGATTAGCTTTTCAGAATATCATCTCTTTGGCTCATGGAAGAGGGTTGAGAGGCAAACATTATTCCAGTGATGAGGAAGTGAAATCTGTAGTGAAGAAGTGGCTCAAAGAACAGTCAACAGAATTTTATGGACAGGGATACAAGCTCTTATTCAAAGGTGGAATATTGCTATTGAGAGAAATGGTGACTATGTAGAGAAGTATGGATGTGATCAATTGAGAATCAGCTTCATTTTGATGTATGATACATGTTCCTGTGTTGGTAATTTTACCTCGCCTAAACAAAATGGCATTACTATTTGACTCACCTATGTATAGGAGTAGGGATGTGATCAACAGAGAACCAGCTTCATATTGGTGTATGTGTGTGATCTATGTATGTGATTGTGTGACCTGTGTATGTGTTAGTGTGATCTATGTTGTGTTTGTGTGACCTGTGTAGTGTTAGTGATCTATGTATTGTGGTTGGTGACCTGTGTATGTGTTAGTGTGTCTATGTATGTGATGTGTGCCCTGTGTATGTGTTAGTGTGATCTATGTATGTATGGTGTGTGTGTGTTTAGGTGATCTTGTATGTGGTGTGTGACCTGTGTAATGTGTTAGTGTGACTGTGTATGTGTTAGTGTGATCTATGTATGTGATTGTTGACCTGTGTATGTGTTAGTGTGTCTATGTATGTGATTGTGTGACCTGTGTAGTGTGACTATGTATGTGTTTGTGTGACCTGTGTATGTTAGTGTGATCTATGTATGTGATTGTGTGACTGTATTGTTAGTGGTGATCTATTGTGCTTGTGTGACCTGTGTATGTGTTAGTGTGATCTTGTATGTATTGTGTGACCTGTGTATGTGTTAGTGTGATCTATGTATGTGATTGTGTGACCTGTGTATGTGTTAGTGTGATCTATGTATGTTTGTGTGACCTGTGTATGTGTTAGTGTGATCTATGTATGTGCTTGTGTGACCTGTGTATGTGTTAGTGTGATCTATGTATGTGGGTTGTGTGACCTGTGTATGTGGTAAGTGTGATCTATGTATGTGATTGTGTGACCTGTGTATGTGTTAGTGTGATCTATGTATGTGGTTTGTGTGACCTGTGTATGTGTTAGTGTGATCTATGTATGTGGATTTGTGTGCCTGTGTATGTGTTAGTGTGATCTATGTATGTGATTGTGTGACCTGTGTATGTGTTGTGTGATCTATGTATGGGTGTGTGACCTGTGTATGTGTTAGTGTGATCATGTATGTGCTTGTGTGACCTGTGATAGTGTGATTATGATTGATTGTGACCTGTGTATGTGTTAGTGTGATCGTATGTATGTGATTGTGTGACCTGTGTATGTGTGCAGTGTGATCTATAGTATGTGGTTTGTGTGACCTGTGTATGTGTTAGTGTGATCTATGTATGTGTTTGTGTGACCTGTGTATGTGTTAGTGTGACTATGTATGTGATTGTGTGACCTGTGTAGTGTTAGTGTGATCTATGTATTGGTGTGTTGACCTGTGTATGTGTTAGTGTGATCTTGTTATGTGTTTGGTTGTGACCTGTGTATTGTTAGTGTGATCTATGTATGTGATTTGTGACGTGTATGTGTTAGTGTGAGATCTATGTATGTGGTGTGTGACCTGTTATGTGTTAGTGTGATTAGTATGTGATTGTGTGACCTGGTGTATGTGTAGTGTGTTATGTATGTGGTTGTGTTGACCTGTGTATGTGTAGTGTATCTATGTATGTGATTGTGTGACCTGTGTATGTGTTAGTGTGATCTATGTATGTGATTGTGTGACCTGTTATGTGTTAGTGTATCTATGTATGTGGTTGTGTGACCTGTGTATGTGTGTGATTATGTATGATCTGGTGACCTGTGTATGTGTTAGTGTGATCTATGTATGTGCTTGTGTGACCTGTGTATGTGTTGTGTGATCTATGTATGTGATTGTGTGACCTGTGTATGTGTTAGTGTGATCTATGTATGTGCTTGTGTGACCTGTGTATGTGTTAGTGTGATCTATGTATGTGGTTGTGTGACCTGCATATATATCTATGAAAGAAACTTTCAATAAAATTGTTATTATTTTATTATTTTTAGGCTGTATGAGAGAGAGAGAGGAGGAGAGGAGAGAGAGAGAGAGAGAGAGAGAGGGGGGAGAATAGAATGAGTGATAGATAGGAACCGACTGAGATAGATAGATATGAGATGCAAAGAGAGAAATATCATTTATGATGAAGGGATAGCTCAAGGAACAAAACAAAATATGAAAATAGATAACAAGGAGGTGTTGGGTCAGTAAAATGGTTGTTCCTGTATATAGAGTGAGTGAGGGAGAGACTCTGTGATTGGATATACCAATCACATGATAGCCTAGAGTTTAGGCACAATATCCAAAAGCCCAGGTAGATAGATTCTACCAGCAGTACCACGAGGCAGTGATTTGAAGGGCTCTAAGAAACCACCCTAAGATATCTTTTCCAATGCGCCAGTAAGTCCCTTAAACTCAGCTTTATATACAGGAAGGACTTTATATTGTTATTTGTTGTTTCATGTGCTAGCCAGTAAATTGTTTGAATTAAAGGAAATATTAATTCCTTTCTTCTTGTTGTTGGTCTTAGAATTGAATGCTATACTAACACAATAGAGGGAAAGGATAAATATATTAAAATACATAAAGGAAAAAAGTTTTTTAATTAAAAGCTAAGCAAGAAATACATGTTTTTTTTAGTATGGGCATAATAACTGGAAGGAACAATGAAAATTATTTCATCTTGGAATATTGTTACAAAAACCAGAGCAAAAAAAAAAAGAGAAAACTATGGTAAAGCATTTATGATTTATCAAATAGAATGGAGATAAAAGTAAACAAACATGATTTGTTTTACTGTAAAACTTCCCCATTATCCAAGGAAGACATATATTGTCTCCCTACACCACTCAACTTAAAAGAAGTCTAACCTACTCTGATATAAAGATAGTAACATACACTCTCACAATAATTTATTCAATATTTAATAAAAAAGCTAATATCTCATTCAAAATAAGAATTTACAAAAGATTTTGCAATGCGAAAAAATATATTTGTTGGATTTGTCAAGTATTCAGCTCTGTTACAAGCTGACTACAAAACTATCTCTAGAGTGTTTGCGGGTGGTTTTTATGCAGCTTTGGGTTATTCCATTATGGCTCTGGCAAGTCCATTTCCTGGGTTTTGATTGGCTGATGGTATTCAGGGTGAGTAGGATTATGGATAAGTACCCACTCTTCAGCCCTCAGTCTGCAATGTACCAGCAGCATGCAAGGACTGTATTTAAGTTACAGCTTGCCTGTTGTTCTTGTCTGCTAACTCGACGGTAGTTAGAATCCCACTGCAATTGTGAGTATTATATTATTTCTATGTTATCTGGGGGATAACTTCTACAATATTGAGAAAACTAAAAAAAGATGTCTAACTAGATCGGGGTTTCTCAAACACTAAATTAAATTTCCAAACATTACCTAGAAATAAATTAATGCAATATTAAATTAAAAAACATAACTAATTTACCATTATTTAATATAGTTTAGATGAGAAAATACTCAAATATCTAATTCTAAAAATCTGAGCAGTTGTATATTCTAAAGCCCCAACTGACAGGGCTTAACCAATGAAGAGCAAGTGGTGTGATTGAAATTCTGGTTTAATGAAAACTTTTCTAATGTTGAAAAGAATTATTTGTATCATTAGATATAATATTGTATTATATTATATTATTTGATTGATTTTAATATTGTCAATCTGTTGGGGTCATTTTATGCCAATAGAGGTTAGGGAATAACATACATTGTATGTTTACATTTACATTTTTTGTGTAGTTATTTCCTCAGAGGTTTAATACACAAATTTATATCAAGTATTCCTATGTAATACAAATTTTTTGCACACAATTGTATGGTTTCAAGTATTCCTATTTATCACTAATTATTTCTACATAATCATATGGTTTCAAGATCCATAGTTTTCGAGACTCAGAGATGGCTTAATAATGAAAAAAAAAAGTAACTTACCCTAGCACCTAGTTTACTCTTGTCTTCTTGAAAGTATTTCCTTGATTGCTGTTAGCAAACTAGTTTACAAAATATTCTGATCATAAAAGCTAAGTTACTGGTTGCTGTTTAGATTGCACAAGATTTTAGGTAACACCTAATAGACGTGTATTTCTCGAAGGGCTTTTTTTTTTCATTTTAGAATATGAAATGAATGTTCAAATCTCACTGGAGAATAGTGTTTAAAGAAATACTGATCCATGCAGTTTAATATTTTGTTTAGTATCTAATACTAGTCATAAACATGATAGTTTCTAATGTATCTGAATTTGGCTCTTTTTGTGTGAACAATTCAAAACAAGAATAATTTATCAAATACAAGTGTTACATAATCTATGCAGTTGCATAAGATTATTGTCAATCCCCTGTATTTCTAAAGGGATGGCCCTTTTCATATCATGGCGGGACTTTCCATGGAATAGTACAGAAAGCCCGCGAAATACGTGAAGTCACGTGGGACCTGGTTTGGTCCTCAGTTTTCAGTTGGACATCAGGCAGTGAAGATGTCCTGCCTTAACTGTAACTCACTCTGCATACGCGTGCTATGTTAGTCAGATATTTAGTTACATGAAATGTTTAGTTAAGGAAATAAAAGTTTAAGAAAAATAACATGGTCTTGTGATTAATGAATGTCTTGGTAACAAGACTGATTTAGAAGAAGAAATGAGTTAAGTGCGACCGACCACCAAGACGAAGTCCCCAAGATGTTAGAAGAAATGTTAGAAGAAGACGTAAGATAGAAAAGATATCAGAAGAAGAATAGAAGAATAGTAAGTAAAGTAATGAGAAGGGTATACAACACAAGGGGCTTTTGAAAATTCTGAGTTTGGACAAGAAAAAAAATTACCTAGAGCCATCAAGAAGTATAACAGTTATTGTTGTAAGGGACCGAGATGGTGATATGAATTCAAGTCCTGGATGAGGCTATTTGCATTTCACATAGTGCTAAATAACCTTAGGAAAAATATATAGTTTAGTGCCATTGCCAGGACATGTCTTTTAAGGTGGGGGCCTTACCCCTTTATTAGGGATAAAGTCAGCATATACTAAGCCCTGCTAATAGGGAAAATTTGTTTCAGTCTCTCCACAAATATTACCTTTATCTTTATTTGCTAAACTCAAGATCTCTAGAATTGGAACCTCACCATCAGATATAATTCAGTACCATAACCAGGACATGCCTTTACCTTTACTCGCTAAACTAAATATCTCTAGAATTGGAACCTCAAAATCAGGTATAGTTTAGTACCATACCCAGGACATGCCTTTTAAGGGATGGGAGTTTTACCTCTCTGTAGGGGATAAAGTCAGCATATACTCAGCCCTGCCAAATAAGGTAATTTGTTTCAGACTTGTTACAAATATTGCTTTACCTTTATTTGCTAAACTCAAGATCTCTAGAACTGGAACCTCGCCATCAGATACAGTTCCATGCCATGCCCAGGAATGCTTTTTTAAGGGGGGTCTTACTCTCTGTAGGGGGATAAAGTCAGCATATACTCAGCCTGCCAATAAGGAAATTTGTTTCAGTCTTGTTACAAATATTGCCTTTACTTTATTTGCTAAACTCAAGATCTCTAGAACTGGAACCTCGCCATCAGATACAGTTCCGTGCCATGCCCAGAAAATGCTTTTTAAGGGGGTCTTACCTCTCTGTGGGGTATAAAGTCAGCATACACTCAGCCTTACTAATAGTGTAATTTGTTTCAGTCTCATCACAGATATTGCCGTTACCTTTACTTACTAGACTGAATGATCAGGGGGGGGTTCCTGTCTCAGTTTGCTTTATGATCTATTGCCTTTAATTTTTGCTCTTTCCCCCCCCTTTTTTGTGTCAGTTTCTTTTCAAGTTGCTTCCTCTTTCTCTCTTTGCACAATTTCTGACAATTTTATCTTTATTTGACCTGCTTTTTTTTTGCTTTTTTTTTTTTCATCTTTTAGCATCGGACTAACTCCTTGATAGACTTCACTTTCATGCTATTTTAGGCATGATCTGTCTCAATTAGACGCTAAATCAAATTTTATCTTAATCAAATGCCTTAAATAAGAAATGGATAAAGTCATCGGAGATCAAATGTTTAACTATACATCACAGAAAGTGGAGAGAAGCTATTTTTGTGCAGCTACTCTCAGGGTTTCATCTGCATTGTTCTCATATGCTGTAAGAGATAGTGGTTGGTTAGTTGGTTAGATTTTATGGCATGTCAACCCTTGTTGGGTTATTTCATGCCAAAGACATTTTGTTTTATTCATTCTTGATGGGTATTCAATTTTTTAAAAACTTAATTCTTAAAAAATTAAACCCTTTAACTCATTTTTTTCTATTTAATTCATAGATGAGACCTTAATAGGTAATACCACTTCAGGCAGGTGGACCTGGGAGTAATGGCGAGGAAGGAGTACTTCACATAACTCAGAATCTAGAAGTGTAAATTCACCACAAGATGCAGTTTAAGGTCATTCCTAGGACACTAAGACCCAGGCTCATATGATAAAAGGGTTGGGGGCTTGCCATAAGGGTATTATGTCGGGACAATCATATAGGAGCTATGGCTTAATGTGACCAGCCAAATGATTGGGAGTGGCCTCTCTGACCACCAGTCTAGCCTAAGTAAGGGCCAAAGTGGAGTGTTGCATGTCATGGTCATGGACACTGAAAAAGATGAAGACATCAAAACAAATGGGACAAGAAAAGATGTTTGAAATGAAGATGTTGAGGATATGCACATGCCAAATGATTTTGAGGTTCATTGGACTTGTATTGACAAACAATGATAAAAGAATCATGGTGGCAAAATCAGATAATGAACTGTAGTTAATGCAATTTGATAATCAATTATTACTTAAAACTAAATTTGGATACAAATTAAATTTGATAATCTTATCACTCAGGCTACCCATGCTGATGCAGTTTTAAACAGATCCTAGAAGCAGAATTTTTATCAAAGGCTACCATGCTGCATGCAGTTTTAAACAGATCCTAGAAGCAGAATTTTATCACAAGGCTACCCATGCTGGATGCAGTTTTAAACAGATCCTAGAAGCAGAATTTATCACAAGGCTACCCATGCTGCATGCAGTTTTAAACCTAGAAGCAGAATTTTTCACAGACTGCATGCAGTTTTAAACAGATCTAGAAGCAGTACACCAACAACAACAAATTTTACTCCCATCTCACAAATCATCAAAGTAAGACAAGCTGGGTACTGCTGAAGAAGTAAGGACAAACACATAAGCAACATTATCATTGTTGATTCCTACACATAAATGATCACAATGTGTTCTATACTCATATATACCCACATCAGGAGGCACATGGTATAATGGCTAGAGTCATAGGAAATGGACTTGTCAACCCAAGTTCAATTCCTGGATGAAGCTGTTTGCATTTCACATAGTGCTAATACCTTTAGGAAAGGTATAAATCCAATATATATATATATATATATATATATAATATATATATATATATTATAAAGAAATGACAAAGAATGCTGACAGACAGGTTAAGAGTTAAAGAATAAAACCAAACAATTAGAATTGGAATAAAAGACATGTATTACTGACATGAAACAATAGTTACAGACTTTTTGGTTTGTCTGTGGGAAATGTTTACAATTTGTCCACTTAGCTGAAATCCTGAGGTAGGGTTATTGAAGTCCCTTAGCTACGGCAATTGATAGTTTCGACTGGATATGATAGACATTCTATTTTGAATCTGACTCCAGTGCTGATCAATCAGAAAGAGGGGGAAAGAATTTGTCTCTTTGGCTTTGCCGCCAAAGTATGCTGGCTCATGATTGGTTGGTTCGATATTGAGGCTCGTAGACAAGGATGATAACCCCCACCTCAGAATTCTTAATGATATATATATATATATTCTTTTTCTTATTGCTCTCTACTGCCTTTACAGTATTCAACACAGTGTTCTATACTCATATATACCCACATCAGGAGGCACATGATATAATGGTTAGAGTCATAGGAAATGGACTCGTCAACCCAAGTTCAATTCCTGGAAGCTGTTTGCATTTCACATAGTGCTAATACCTTTGGGAAAGGTATGAATCAAATATATATATATATATATTATATATATATATATATATATCTTTTTCTTATTGCTCTCCACTGCCTTTGAAATATTCAACTGAATATCAGAACAAAAGGACTTGTCAGTGGTCAGGAATTTAATGTAAACACCAGTCATGTATCTGATTATTTTCAATAGAGTCTTAGGGGATTTGACTACCTTTGTTTTTGGATTTCCTTATAATACTGTAAATTTCATTACATTTCTGTGAATTTCTTTCTTGCCAAGTCGGATCTGTGTTAATAACATTTCCTTGCTTATTGTCTTGAATAATTTCTTGGCAATTGACTATGTTTTGACATCACAAGTAAAGTATATTACAATAATGTTTTATTTATGTATAAAGAAAATGCAATAATAGCAGGCCTTCTTAGACAATAGTTTTTTGAAGACATCAACTATTTTATTATATAAGGTTTTAAATTTTTTATTTCTTTTCATATTAGCCTCATCTATTTTGCTACTCAGACTGTTTAACCAATCAAGGTAAATAGCAAAACCTCAAGGGGATAAACAATTCAAGTGGAAATAAATAGTTTGAAAATACTTTTATAATTTTCTAACATTTATATAAGAATGTATGACCTATTTGGGGGAAAATCAGTAATTCCTGTTTGAGTTTCAACTGATTTAATTTCAGAGTGTGTCTTTTAAGGAGAAGTCATGATGTATCTTAACTGGGCCTTGAGCCCAAAAGGAGTTCATGAACTTCAGGAGATTTGTAAACTTTCTCAGATCTCAGAAATGTTTATATATATATATTGATGACCAGCATTTATACTATATATAAGCTGTAGAGTTTGTCTGATAACAAAGTAATATATAGATATAGGATGACTAATGGAGAAGAGAAAAACTTTGTACCAGCATATAAATTTCCTTTAAGAGATAACCAGCATTTATACTATACTAGCAGGACCTGTAGATGTACCACAGTATTATAATTTACTTATTACATCGTTTGCTATGTTTACTTAAGAACTATTGCTAAATAGTTCAATATGTAAGTAAATTAAAGTCAATGGGGCAGCCTAAAGTTGGTATTAGCCAATCAGCGAGGGATTCTATCCCCTTTTCAATAGCGATAGACCAAAGTAAGGAGCTGATGGTAGGTGTGGTGCTCCACCTCAGATGCTAAAACAATCTCCTTGGTCTAGCGCTATTGAAAAGGGGATAGACTCCCTCGCTGACTGGCTGATACCGACTTTAGGCCGCCCCGACGACTTTTTTTACATACAATTTATAGGGCCGGGTTAGCTCAGTCAGTAGAGCATTTGGCTAAGAACCACAAGGTTCCTGGTTCGATACCCTCACCAACTCAGCGCATGAGTAGCACAGGAATTTGTGTGGTAAAGTAAGGAGTCAATGGTAGGTGTGGCACTCCACCTCTGATGCAAAGACCATCACCTTGTTCTAGTGCTAGTGAAAAGAGGATAGACTTCCTAGCTGTCTGGCTGATACCGACTTTAGGCCACCTGACGACTTATATACAATTGTTAAGATTTGGTGTCTATTCCTTTCCACTAATAATGCATAACCTGACAATCAACCTATGGAGCTTGTGACCAGCATGTATTAACATAAACCCTCATTCACAAGTTTTTCTACTCCTAGTCTAGTTGCCTAACCATGGCTAAAGAACCCCATCTGCCCTACTATTTACACTGCTGAAGATAACAGGGTATTAAGATAAAGTGAAACACAGTCTTGTTGCAGATTTGAACTTGCATCTCCAATTCCATTTTATATGATGATAACTATTATACCAGACAAGTATTTTTCTCCATATCTTTTTTCATTCTCATACTCTCAATAGGAAAGCAACTGTAATAGTTTAAAAAACATTTTAAACTCTTTAGATAATAAGATGAATTAGATAATACAATAAAAATTACAAACAGATTTCATAAAGATAAATGCCTATCAATCTGAGATGCATCACGATCATTTAAAAAAAATGTTTATTGGCGTTTCCCTGCTCAACTCAAAGAGTAAAATCCAATGACATTAATTTTTTTCCAATATTTGTATTTTTCCAATAAAAAATAGAAATATTGGAAAAAAAAACGAATGTTTAATGGTTTACTTTAAAAACGATTTGATTTAGCCTTTACAATAATAGGTTAAACATGTCAAGAAATTCAACTGCCGCCCTGTCGCCTGTACTCCACTTTGGCCCTATCTTGGGCTAGACTGATCAATCGGCTGGTCACATCAAGCCCTAGCACCTATATGATTTTCCCAACCCTATTGCCTTTATGGCAAGCCCCAACCCCTTTTTATCATATGGGTGTATGAAGGTGGTGGCTGCGGGTCCTAACATGTCCTGGGAATGACATTAAACTTCTATCTGAATGGTGAGGTTCCAGTTTTGAGGTCTGGGGAATGTGGAGCACCCCTTCATCACCATTGCTCCATGGTCCACTCTGACCCGGAGTGGGAGTATCCTGTTTAGGGTCCCATCTATGGGGTTAAAATAGAAAAATGTATTTATAAAAGAATTGTATTATCCATTAAGAATTGATTTCTTTGCAAAACTTTATCGGCATTAAATGACCCCACTGAGGTTGATATGCCGTTTAAACAAAACAAACCAAACCAAATCTACAACAAGGCCTCTACACATGTCAAGAAATTCAACTGCTGATACAGACATATCTAAATCCCAAAAGAAAAGATATCAGCTAAAATATTCTCTAAGATTAATAATATCAACAAATGTTTCTGAACTGTATCATCATCTTCACTATTTTGATGCAACCCATTAAAAAAACATTTAATGAATTGCTTAAAAGAAAACCATTAAATATTTAAATAATGCTACCATAAAAGAACATATTATGTAATTCAGGTTTCCATGCAAGGAATTCGATTGTCATTTCTTTTCTTTAATTTTTCTTGTCTTCTTAACGAATGTATTTATTTTAAAAAAGTACCAAGTATAGTGTGACCTTCAAACAAACAAAAAAAAAAGAAAAAAGAAAAGAAAAACAGAATAAAAAAAAAACATGATCTATAAAGTATAAATAAATTCCTGACCACAAATTGGATCAAATAATTGATTTTCAATTTTTATTTTTTACTTTTTTATTTATTTTTAAAAAATTCATCTTGCACCTTTAATATTCTCCCAAGTTTCCGGTTGATTTCCTTCCTTAGAAGAATTAAACAATGGAACAATACAATGTTTTGTGATGGTCTTTGATGATGATAATAAGGAAATCATATTAATGAAAAGTTTTCTTTCTTTGCTTCCTCAAAGAGAAAGTTGACGCTTTGAGGTCTTCAATAAAAATAATAGAAGTGACAATGATTATAAAATAAGACAAAATTAAATTCAATGAGCTTTTTTTTATTATCTCAATCAATTGTGAAAGATTTAGAATAGTGTTTCTTGGTTTGGTTTGATTTTTTGGTTAATGACACATCAAACCCTTATAAGTTATCTAATGCTGAATTTAATTCATTATAAATGTTGGATCATAATCATGAATAAAATGTAATAATTTTTTTTAATTGAACTTTTTTAATGCTGTAAATTTAATTCACTATAAATGTTGGATCATAATCAGGAATAAAATGTAATATTTTTTTATTGAACTTTTTTTTAATGCTGAAATTTAATCCATTATAATG
>CM042143.1:21829057-21866557 GCA_023376005.1 Doryteuthis pealeii
TATTTATCAACCCTTCTACATGAGCAGGATGTGATACAAAGTAAATTCCTTAAGTAGAGTTTAACAGGTTTGAATTCAGTTTTCCTTCACCTAGACAATTCTGCACATAGCTGGATGGAAATTAGTTGGATCCATACATTTCCCAAGAGTATTAGCACTATGTAAAATACAAACAGCCTCATACAGGATTTGAAAATGTCTTGTGGTGCCCATTTGGTAACCATTACAAAATGTGCCTCCTATGTATATATATGTAAGTCACATATAGTCACACAGCATTCTACGCACCTATATGACTGCCACAACCCTATTGGCCTTATGAGAAGCCCCAACCCATTTTTATCATATGGGTGCTAGAAGGCAGTGACTGAGGTCATCAATATCTGATGGTGAGGTTCCAGTTCTGGAGGTTTGGGGAATGTGGAGCACCCCTTCATCACCATTACTCCCAGGTCCACTCTGACCCAGAGTGGTAGTACATGTTACAGTCCCATCTATGTGTTAAATAGAAGAAACATTAGTTTATGAACAAAATTTGATTATCCATTAAGAATGAATTTATTTCAAAATTTTATCGGCATTAAATGACCCTCCGAGGTTGATATGCCATAAAACAAAACAAAACCAAACAAACGGCATTTTACATATATGTAGTTTCTGTCGTAGAAAATGAGTTGTTCATCTTGTGAGTATATGAAACAGTATTAGAATTGCCGCAAAACTATTTTACTTTTACAGTTTTTCCTCTTAATTTAATACAAAGTCTACAGTCTATCAGATTCTGTATAAACAGCCATCAATTCTGGTGGGTTAACTTGACAGAGTTTGCTCCGAGACAGAGAGGAAAATCCCTGCAACATAGCATCTGCCTGTAATAAATGCACAAAACTTATACTTTGATTTTTTTTTTTTTCAGAAAAAAAAAATCTGCAAATTAAGACTTTACCAACATCTCATTTTATTTTTTTTTTTGCTTTTGTAAGTGGCTAGGTTTCTGTCTAACCTCTTTTGCATACTCAAGCAGAGAATGGATTTTCCATCAAACTTGTCAGAACGGATTTACCAAATTTTTTTCAAGTAGGTCTGAGTCAGTCTTATCAGCTAACCACCTCTGACAGGTATACCTATGGGAAAAGAACTCTAGTCCTTTTGTATAACATGTCTCAAGTTGGAATGAGTTTGTAAGACATGCAAGTGGAAATCCTTTTCGAACCTGATTCGTAAAAATTGCCAAAGATTTCAAAGAAATTTTGGATCTATCAACTTCTATTGACTTCCCCATGGGATTCAAGAAGATATGATTTTTAAATGCATCTATGATGGTATTGCTAGTGGTACTTGTTAACAAACAGATATCCTATGCTGAAAAAGTTTTACATAGAATTACACTATCATGTTGATAGTATGAGAATACAGTGTTTGATATTTCACATAACAAAAAGATTCCTATAGTATGAGACTGAAGATTTGAATATGTCACATAGAATTGCAGCATCATGTTGATAGTATAAGATCATCATCTTAATAATATAAGACTAAAGAATTGAATTTTTCACATAACAAACATTTCCTATAGTATTACAGCATCATGTTGATAGTATGAGACTATAGAGTTTGATATTTCACATAATAAAGTTTCACATAGAATTGCAACTCTATGTTGATAGTATGAGACAAGAGAATTTGAAATTTCACATAATGTCTCACATAGATAATAACATATTGATAATATAAGTACTGAAGAGTTGAATATTTAACATCACCAAAAATTTCTATATTATTACATCATCATGTTGATAGTATAAGACTAAAGAATTGAATATTTCACATAACAAAAGTTTCACATAGAATCACAGCATCAGATTGGTAATATGAGACAAAAGAATTGAATATATTATGTAACAAAAGTTTTACATAGAATTGCAACATCATGTTGATAGTACGAGAGAAAAGATAGAATTATAGCATATAAAGTTAAATATATATATTTACCAGCCCCTCTAGTGAAACAGAATGGGACACAAGGTCGATTTCTTAAGAGGAGTTTAAAAGGTTTGAATTCATAGTTTTTCCTTCTCCCAGACGGCTATTTGCCCATAGCTGGATGGAGAATAGGATTCATACCTTTCTCAAGGGTATTAGCACTATGTGAAATGCAAACAGTTTCATCCAGGAATTGAACTCGGCTAGACGAGTCCAATTCCTATGACACTGACCATTAGACCACACGCCTCCATAACATACAGAGTTAAATAGAGACTTCATTAAGTGAATAAAGAAGTTGCAAAAGAAATGAAGTTATCCTGTTTATTTATTCATCCCATTAGTAAAGAACTTCTATCTCTCCCCCCTCTCTCTCTCTCTCTCTCTCTCTCTCTCTCTCTCTCTCTCTCTTCTCTCTCTCCTCTCTCTCTCATGATATCCTATGATAGTGTGGTGTGATGAAAGACTAAAACAAAATACTTTTACGGTGAGTGTGTAATTTAAACATATTTCAAATCAATTATTAGTTTTGTAGAAAAAAATCTGTTGCATAACAGCGTGATTAACTTTTCATTCTGAGTGAATATTTAAAACCTTACGAGCGACTGAAGACTTTTAATGTATTTTTATTAAATGATTAGAGGATTTGTTGAGGATTAAAAGTTTTTAATGCAAAAATCTCTCTGTTGATAAATGTTTTTTGCAGAAACCAATAAGGGAAATTAGATAACAAAAAAATTAAATGTAATATCCAACAATACAGCCATAAAATGTAAATCAAAATTAAAAGAGAACTGAACAGTTGGTTTTTTTTGTAATTAGCACTAAACCAAGAACAATGGATTCTTTAAAGGTTTAAAACTATTCTATACAGTAAGTTCAGCCAGACCTCCAAATTGACGACAGAATTTATTGTTGTATGGCTCCTTCAAATGTTAAATAAGTGTATGTTATTGAAGTCAGTCAGTCTACTATTGGTTTGAACAATGTGACTGGCCAAGCACAACTGAACCAGTGTCAAGACAACTGGTACTTATGGGAATCCAGTATAGTCCACTCATGTATTCGGGTGATTCCATTCCCTGAGTCCTGATTGGCTGCTTGGTTTGTATGATCCTCTGAGGCTTCATAAATATCCTGCCATTTTGCAGTAGTCTTTGCAGCAAACCAGAATCGTATTGGGTTACGACTGCTTGCTGTTTTGTCTTGCCAATCCAACAGTAATTGGAATTAGTATGATTATTCTACACATGTGAAAATATTTAGTCTCTCCAAAAACTATAATAATGATGATAATAATAGATAAGATACAACAAAACAGTAAATAGAGACTGTGTGGTGACAGAGACGAGACTGTAAACCATGTATTTAGCGAATGTAGCAAACTAGCACAACGGGAATACAAAGCTAGGCATGACTGGGTTGGGAAGGTGATCAACTGTGAATTATGCAAAAAACTAAATTTTGACCATACAACAAAATCATATATGCATAAACCAGAATCTTTCTGAGAATGAAACGCATAAAATTATCAGGGACTTCAAGATAAAGATGGATCACCACATCCCAACCAGGCGACCAGACCTAGGGTTGATTAACAAAAAAAAAAGAGAATGTGTTAACTGGTGGACTTGACTTGATTCCAGCAGATCACAGGGTGAAGTTGAAGGAAAAGGAAAAGACGGTTAAATACCTGGACCTTGCCAGAAAATTAAAAAAGCTGTGAAATATGAGGGTAAAAGTGATACCAATTGCAGTTGGTGCCATTGGAACAGTCCCAATAAACTTGGAAAAAAGACTGAAGGATCTGGAAATCAGAGGAAGAATTGAGACCATCCAGACTACTGCACTGCTGCAATTATCTAAAATACTCAGAAGAGTCCTGAAGACCTGAGTAGTCTTGTTGTCACTCAGACTCCAGTGATGAAATACCATCAGCTAAAGCTGATTTGAAAAACTCAAAAGGAGTTAAAAATAATAATAATAATAATAATAATAATAATAATAATAATAATAATAATAATAATAATGAGGAAGGAAGGAAGGAAGGAAGGAAGGGGAGCTCTCAAAGTATTTTTGACTAAAGAGAAGAGAGTTCCTTGGTTTGAATTCAGAATTTCCTTCATCTAGACATGTTGCCATACCAAGAGCAAATCTTCCCTACTACTTACCCATAGCTGGAGGGAGAATAATTGGATTTACTTCTTTCTCAAGAGTGTTAGTGCTATGTGAAATACAAACAGCCATGTCCAGGATTTGAACTTGTCTTGCCATGTCTATTTCCTATAATGATAACCATTACAAAACACGCCTCCATGTGTGTGTGTGCATGAGTATATATATATATATATATTATATATATATATATATATATATATATGTGTGTGTGTGTGTATATATATATACTTTTAAATTCTTATTTTATCATTAAATCCTATACAATTTGTAATATGGCCATCTTAGGAGGCGTATTTAAATGTGGATGTTTAAGAGCCACGAGATTTATATGAACTGGTCAAATGGCTACCAGTGCATATGACCTTGTCTCCTACAAATAATTGCTGCCAGTGTATATTAACTGGTCTAATACAAATAATTGCAGCCAATGTAGGCATTTACCCAACCCATTTGTTATGGGTAGAATGTGATGCAAGGTTACAAGTATGGGGTATCCTACCAAGATAGAACTTCTATTCATTAGTAATGGATTATCATTGCTTATCATTACATTACGATGAGGCACCCAACTTGTGACCAATATATATGAACTGGTCCAAATCAAATAATTGCTACCATAGTATATGAACAAGTCTGACACAAATAATATTCATACAATTATGGTTTATGTGTTAGAAGGCATTGGCTGAGGGTCTTAGTTTCGTGGATTTGATGTTAAACTGCATCTTATGGTGAAATTCCAATTCTGGAGCTCTCAGGAGTGGGGAGTACCTCTTCCTTACCATTACTCCAAGGTCCACTCTGACCCTGGGTGGTAGTACCTGTTAGGGTCCCATCTATGGGTTAAATAGTAAAAAAATTAGTTTAAAAAAATGTTTTTAAAAAATTGAGTTAAAATGAAAAAAATTAATACCCATCAAGAAAGAATAAAACAAAAATGCATTCAGTATAAAATAACCCAACAAAAGTTGACATGCCATAAAACCTAACCAACCTAACCAATTATGATTTAATACATTTCTATTCAATACCATAATTTTTACTTGGAATATAATGCTTAAGAAAGGCAATCTTCCATCTGCTGATTATTTAAAATAAAATTTATTTATTTACAGATAGATTTATTTACAGATAGAATTACAACCAAATTCATGAATATTAGTATATTACATCCATAAAAATTAGTATTACATCCATGAAAAATTTTTATATTACATTCACGAAAAGGTAGTGTAATTACATTCACGAAAATTAGTATATTACATTTGTTAGGTGGAGCTCTCTAAGTAGTTTAACTAATGAGAAGAGAGCCCCTTAAAGTTCAAGAATAAAAAAAAACATTTCTAATGATAATTAAATTAAATATCAATTTAATATGTATAATATTTCAAATCACAAAAAAAAACGAATTATCTGTAGGGTTTTATTTGTGTCTCTTCTTTTCTGAGGACACAATGTATTGTAGAAATAAATTGTTGTGAGTATCACACTCAAAATACAGAATAAAAGTGATTTATTAGATTATTTGAAAAAAGTAACATATTTTAAGGACAAAGAAGTAAAAAAAAAAGAAAGAAAAACAGAAAAAAACAACAACAATGAATTCTTTTTTTTTTTTTTTCCTAATCAATAAATGGTTTACAAATGAAAGTAGCTAATTTTTTTTTTTTGGTGCTTAACTGTTGTTAGTTTAGCTGTTATTGAAACTAGGCTGTAGGCTTTTAATGCGGGACATTTTGCAGACATGAATGGCGAGACGGTTAAGTGATAGTCTACAGCTTAACTGTCTCTTGCTAATCAATTTACTGACAACAACAAAAAAAGACAAAATTAAAAAATACATTCATAAAACAAAATTCTTGAGACACTGAAGTGAATAATCTGAAATCTCTATAAGTTTCAAAGATTACATTGAACAGCTGTACCATTAACAAGATCACTAATAATGACATACAAAGAAGAAAGACAAAAGGATTCTAAAGAACTACAAAGGTTTAAATCTATTCAAAAAATCTCTATGACATTTCTCTATTGCGACTAATTGCTTAAATGTTTATAAACTCTAAAACCTTTCTTACTTAAAGATGTATTTGATGGGAGGATATTTAGCTGATTTTCCCACTCATCAAAGTCCAATATTAATAGTGGTATATCCAATGACTTTTGGAAGTGCATGGTGTAAGGGTTACCATTGTAGGAAATGGACACCATTAGATACAGACCTATTAAACCTTGCTTAAAAATTGACCATGTGTCACATGCTGCTCATGCGAACAGACAAAAGGATTCTAAGGTTTAAATCTATTCCAACAATCTTCATGAGATTTTTCTATTGCCTAAATATTCATAAACTCAAAAACCTTACTTGTATTTGGTCGGAGGATATTTAGCTGAGTTCCTATCATCAAGGTCCAATAATAGCATAGCTATATCCAATAAGGTAGGTGTTTTTTTCATTTTTTTAAAATATTAAATTGTCCATGTATGCAAAAGTTGTGTGTTAGTATACTGAATATTGATACCAAATATTAGATCTTTTACTAGCACCATTGATTGAGGAAGTAGCATCAAATATCATCTACTGAAATGCACTAAAAATCACAGTTTTCGGAAAAATTGGCCTTTAGAGAAAGGGATCTGGGGGATTCTGAAGCCAAATATTGGGACTGGTGTAGTCGTAAAAATTCGCCGACAACCATTGTTGACATATCCCACAGGTGTGACAGGGGACCAAATCCTGCTGCCAGACATATGGTCTACCATAGGCTACCCTTGTTATCCAGGGCTTGACTATAGTGTTTAGCAACTCCACGTAGGCATCTGAGGGTACTCCAACCCTTTCCCCTGCATATTTTCGAGGTATTCTGCTGTATGAACGCAATCAGATCGTCTGTTATGTTGCTTTCTTCTAGTCACAGCCTTGTAGTCTTTCCGTTGCAATTCTCCAGTCAATGCCTGATTGTTTTTATAGTGTTTAGGAAGCATTGGGCAGCAACCATAATCTCCTTATTTTGATAGCCGGCGCAGTTATTATACAAGCTATTCTCTTTCATGATTCAGGTGGGTTCCAGTCATCCATTCTATCTATCATCAAGTATATGAATGAAGAAGGGTCCAAGCTTTTAAATGATGTGTAGAGTTCGTCAATACCTCCAACCTATGGGGGGAAATAACCAAATATAAATATGCCAAATTTATCCCGAACACCCGCTATATACTTGTTGACACTCAAAGATCTTATTGGTTTTCTTACAAATGTGAGGAGAAATAAAAATATACCTTTTCCATGTTTATAGTCAGGTAATGGATGTGTTTACAAAATATACCAATGTTGAAGATAGAGTTTTCTTGATTTATTTGTTCCTCTTCTTGCTATATAATTCGCCCGGATAGACATCGTTTTTGCTTATATATATGCCCCTGTGTGTACACCTAGCAAAAAATTAAATTATCCAAGAGACAATCAACTCAAATTATTGTAAATTAAGTTATCATTGGAAGTGAAATATTTACAAATATGATGAAACACTGGGACACGCAAAAGGAAGAAATGGGAAGGACACACACTAAGAGCAAAATGGAAAGAGACATTTTAGAATGAAAATAAGAAAAGAAAATGAAAGAGATGAGTGGAATTTAAAGAGAGATAGAATGAGTGGAAGAGAACAGGTGAATAAAGAGAATATGAAAGAAGGAGAAAGAATGAAAGAAAAAGAAGGGTAAAGGAGCAGAGAGAGAGAGAGAGAGAGAGAGAGAGAGAGAGAGAGAGAGAGAGAGAGAGAGAGAGAAATACAAGAAAGAGAGAATGCAGAGGGAGAAAGAAAGAAAATATAAAGGAAGTGGGAGTCCTTGTCGCATGATGGCTAATGTATGAGACTTTGGTATCATCGTAAAAGTAAAGTCGTCGGGGTAGCGTAAAGTCGGTATCAGCCAGTTAGCGGGGGAGTCTATTCCCTTTTCATTAGTGATAGACCAAGGAGAAAAGAGAGAATGCAGAGGGAGAAGAAAGAAAATATAAGGAAGTGGGAGTCCTTGTCGCATAATGGCTAATGTATGAGATTTTGGTATCATAGTAAAAGTAAAGTCGTCGGGGTAGCGCAAAGTCAGTATCAGCCAGACAGCGAGGGAGTCTATTCCCTTTTCACTAGCGCTAGACCAAGGAGATTGTTTGGGCGTCTGAGGAGGAGCGATACTCCTACCATCAGTTCCTCACTTTGCCGCACATATCCATATTCATACGCTGAGTTGGCGAGGGTCGGAATCGAATCAGAAACCTCGAGGTTCCCAACTGGACACTCTACTGACTGAGCTAAAAGCACTTTCAAACTCAATTCGCTGGAAAGAAAGCTGGAGAAGAATTCAAGCTGTACTAATTTCTGCTTTCCCATAACTACTATAAAATAAGTGCTGTATACTATTTACTGTAAAATGTTAGTGTTCGTAAGGTAGGTTGGCCCAAAATTAGCCTAAAATCCGTTTTTGACAAAATGAATTTAGTCCCCCTACAGAAAATAATTTACCAAAAATCAGGGAATTATCGGATTTTAATGAAATTGTCTGTGTTTATTTATCAAAGAATGATCTTTATAATGCATTATTTATTTTATTTCAAAACTTTCTCATTTTTTCCAGTCACTTAATTTTGCCTACCCCCCGTACATTTTTGCGAGTTGGTCATTTTCTGTACTAATTACAGTATAAATAATGAGAAAAGACAGAAGTTATGAATAGAAACAAAAAAAATTTACTGTGGCTTTTCTATGAGAAAATAAGTACCGAAAATCGAAAAATAAAATGTAAAAAAATAATAAATAATAATTTTTGGGAGATTTCTTTTTAACTCATTTCGGTAATTATTTAATTGACTATTATCTTATAAAAGAAAAAAATTATACATCGATATTTTTTATGCTTAATAAAGTGTATGTGGGGGGGGGGGTACATTTTCAATAGAGTTTTTCTTCAAAACTTATTACTCTCGTCGAAAAAAATAAGGTTTGCATTAAATAGATATTTATTTCTAGAATCTAAAAGTATAACATTTTAAACTTAACATCAGGCTTTTCATATTTTAAATGAATTTTATATATTCATTTTTCATAGCAAAAATACTGAATTAAAGTTTTGATATGAAATAACTGATGCATTATAAAATTCATTAATTGATAAATCAATACTGAAAATTTCATTAAAATCGGATAATTACCTGATTTTTGGTAATTTTTTTTTTTTTTTTGTAATCGCGAATGTTACATTAAAATTGTAAACAAGCGCCTAAAACCATTGAAAAAGAGACAGAATGGCGGATCGCGTAGAAATTGACCAAAATAATCTGTTTTAAATCTTTTAAAAATAAACTGCATATGTAATGTTATTTTTTTTTTTTTAATGATGGTCATTATATTACTACTTATCGATTTAGACAAAAGTTTGACTTTAAATTAATTAATTTTAATTCGTTTTTAAAAACGCAGCAAACGATTTTTTTTGGGCCACCCTATCATAAGGCTTTAATCTTTATACAATAATAGTAAAAAGATTTTTCTTTTTTGCATTATATTTCCATCCCAAAATCAAGAATCTACATTCTCATGCATGGAATTCAAAGTTTTGCAAAAATAATTTAAGCTGATACTCTTTCTGTTCTAGAATTTTATAAAGAAAAACGTAAGAACTTGCTATACCCATAGAAATTCCATGGAACATCTTATTATAATGGAGATTATGTGTTTGTCTGTCTGTAACCGAAAGTATATTACTACTCACTATTAATATTGTGGGGGCAAACCTTCGCCGCTGAACATCGAGAGGAACTCTCCCCATCTCCGTTTTTTCCCTCTCTTCGTACATGGGAGTTCGTTTAAACATCGAGATCGTAAGCTGTACACACATTCGTACTTGGAAAATTGTGTAGTTTTGAAGATCGAAAATGATTATGGCGGGATATTATGAGGAAATACTTAAGAGGAATTCTGGGAAATAATGGGACTTGTTGGCACTTGAGTCAAATTGATGAATAGCTTTAGAGCGATGCTTAATAAAATTAGAGCGTAAAAGGAATAATTGTTTGAAAGAAGAAGAAGAAGAAGAAGAAGAAGAAGAAGAAGAAGAAGAAGAAGAAGAAGAAGAAGAAGAAGAAGAAGAAGAAGAAGAAGAAGAAGAAGAAGAAGAAGAAGAAGAAGAAGAAGAAGAAGAAGAAGTCGGTCCCTTTTCTCGCGCAAGTGCAGAAGGTTCTTCCGGTGAAGACCCATGAGGTTTGTTGTTTTTTTTTTAATTCTAATTTTATTTTCGTTTTATTCTAATCCCCACAAAACAAAAGAGAAGGAAAAACAAGATGAATTTATTTTTATATGCAAGACAATTTCACCTTTTAAATATATAATATACATACCAATTATATTAAAAAGAAATAATACGAAAACGTGTACCAACAGCTAGAAATATGTGCATGGACAAGCAGTATGTGGAAGGGGTACAAAAATGAAAGAAATGCTTATTTGATCATGGCACTATCTGAGACACATTTCTCTCGTTCAAAGAACAGACAAAAGTGGTCGGCAATGGGTTTCTGACTGTCATGTAACACCGCGAGGCACCCAACATAGGCACTGATTCTCTAAAAGAGATAATTATATATTGCCTCCTTACACTGGTATTTAATTAAAACAAATCATTCACACTCCCTGTTTTTAAGTAAACAGCTTGGTTAAAAAAACTAAAGGTTACAAAACGATGTCAATTTGTAACTCGCGTACTGGTAATCCATGAGAGAAAAACTAGTCGGATGAATAATGAAAACACTTCATCTAATTAACAGAAACAATCTGAGACTATCGTGTGTGGTTTGTTTTTTTAGCTCTGTTTTTCTTTATCAGAAACAAGTATCAATAAATGACTTTTCTTTGTTTCTTACTAATGATTTACATCAAGGCAAGTAATCACACCCTTAAGAAACTGGCAATGTGATTTTTTTAAAAGCAAACCATAAATTTTAGAAAGCCAATTACATTAACCTTTTCTTTGATCATCACAACGATGTCAATTGTCTTCTTACATTTTGATCTACTTGTAATTCTCTTCCTCTTTTCTCAAACCAATTATCACCTACTTAATAGCTAAATGGTCCTTTGGTAATCAATATATTAAGGTAATAAAAGTTAAGTACACCAGAAATGGCATTTTATCTTTAATATTTATAACTTCATTAGAGAATCGTTCCATTTCTGTGAGAGTCTGATGCTCTCTTTTGTGTGTCAATAAGACAATGCATTGGTCACCATAATGGGACGAGGTGGGCAATCTATAACTTTAGAATTATCATAACTGATGTTATCTTTCTATTGAAGTGTATATTACAAGAATTAGATTCAACTAATTTATCTTTTAACACACACACAGACGGACACACACACACACACACACACACACACACACACACACACATATATATATATATATATATATATATATATGAAGTGGACAAACAATGTGTTTGAAATGGCGAAGGCCGACAATTTTTGGGAGATTATGTGCTGAATTAAAGTCATACCTAATTTGTTAATTAATTAATTATAATTAAATGAATTAGGCGTGCATATCGGTTAAATGTAAAGCGTAAACAAATCGAGAAAAAGTCGATCTCTGTATGTACATTTCAGCCCATTAGGCCTCATCAGCAGAGCTATAGAGAGGGCAGTGCTTTGTGCGTGATTCGAACCCTACCTGTTTAAAATAAACGAGAAATTCTGGGGAAGCCTGCTGGTGTAATGGTTCGAATGTCCGCCTGACAGGTATGGTTCGAATCACGCACAAAGCACTAGGTATTCAGCACATAATCTCCCCCCACAAAAAAAAAAAAAAAATATATTTCATGTATGTCTTGTAACGAAACTATATCAGTACCCAAGTCACAATTCCCTTACTTATTTACGTCACATTATTGTATATTTTTGTATGTATAAATGTATATTTCTTTTGATAAAATTTTAATTATATATATATATGTATATATTATATATGTTTATATATATATATATATATATATATATATATATATATATATATATATAACACATATTATATATACATTAAACAAAAAACACCTTAAAAAAGATAAACTTGTTCTCAAATGCCTATAATTTTCCGCCACTTCTCCTCCCACCATTCCCCGTAACATTCTTATAAACTTGTGAGCCCCTCCTCTACTAATTCTTACTGCTACCTTCCCTCCTCCTACTAATTCTTACCGCTACTGTTTGTTTAAAAAGAAACAATGGAAATATCTCACCAGTTTCACACCTGATGATGGCAATAATGTGTGCAGAAAGCACTTTGGTGGATTCATACACCAATTCCATCCGAATATTAAAAAGATAGCCAGACGGTTAGAAAGAATTGATCAAAAACTCGTCAGACAAAAAATGACTGTGGAGTTTAACAAAGCATATTTAAAAGAAAATATGGTGCCAAAATATACAACATTTCTTCAAGGCCATATTGACATTATCAATACTTTTTATGTGTTTTACTTATCTTATACTTATTTACTCTTATTGTTACTCTTTAATGCAATGCTCTTCTTTATCATTTTTTCCTTAGTAAATAAACAACATAGGCCCTTAAAAAATTAGAAATAATCTTCTCACAAGATTTAAACTTGCAATTATTATCTGCTACAAAAGCTAAGCAACATATGTCATTTAAATTTAGTCATAAAACCACATTCTTTCTTATCTTAATTTACTGCCATGCTATATTGTTTGTTTTACATCTTAATATCATAGATATAATTATCTTAACACTTAAATGATTGAGGGAAGCACAGTGCCAAAAAAACACTGCAAGCAACTACGGCATCCTACCCTCTTAACAATATACATATTTACTCTTCTGTATGAGTAGGTTGTGACACAAATTCAATTTTTTAAATGGATTTTAACAGGTTTGAATTCAGAGTTTTCCTTCTCCTTGACTGGTTTCTTAACCCAGATTAGAGCCAAGCCTGCCATACAATTTCCCCATAGCTTGAGGGGCTTGATCGTTTGATGCACATCTTTCCCAAGGGTATTGGTGCTATGTGAAATGCAAACAAACTTTCTCCAGGATTTGAACTTGTCATATCAACTTCTTACAACAATAACCATTACACCACACCCCATCCACATATAAATACATATATTTACAATACAAAATATTTACAATATAAACCTCAGTAGAAACAAGCTAGACACAGTTTAGTGTCCTATTGAGGACACTTCACAAGGTCAGGGGTTTCTACTTGACTGTTTGAAAACTACATCAATCATAAGTGCAGTCTTTCACGTTCATTATAAAGGAGAATATCTGACTTGATGGCCTTTTCTTTATATATCTATGTGCCTGAATGATTATATTATAGAACACAGTCACCTTCCTATTTGACGTGCTCAGTGGAGGTTTATGTTCCCAGAGACACTGTTGTCAGTAAAGCTACATCCATCCAGAAATTTTCCAATGGAGATATTTACATACTTTGCTGTGGCATGCAGTGTAGTGGCTATCTGTTAAGAGGGTCTGGCCTCTGAACATTAGGGGAGATGTTTACATAATTTGCTATGGCAGGCAGTGTAGTGGCTATCTGTTAAGAGGTCTGGCCTCTGAACATTAGGGGAGATGTTTACATAATTTGCTGTGGCAGGCAGTGTAGTGGCTATCTGTTAAGAGTGTCTGGCATCTGAACATTAGAGGGCTGAATGGTAGCCATGACATTGATCCTTTTGTTTAGATCAGTTATTTTCTTTAAATTTTCTCTCTTTTTTAAAACAATTTTTACATAACAAGGACTTCCTTCCTGGGGCTAATACTTGATTACTTTATGAATAGTATGTATGTCCGAGGGATTATTTTAGGATGGAGAATGTTCCTTTAACAACTGCTATTTGTAGTTCATAGCAGCTAGGGTTAGCAGGTACTGTGTCAAGGTATTTTTTAAACTGTTGCTTGAATAACCTAATTTTTCTGACCACAAATGTTATGATATTGATTTCTCTCAATGACCAAGTTGTTTTGAGCCATTCTTAAGCTCTTTGCATTTTTTAATTTTTGTACAGTGAGTGTCAATTGGGACTTCCAAGAAAAAGCACCTCCACAGATTTCACAAATTGTTTCTCCAGTTTGTGTTAATTAGTAATAAGTAGAAAAGTCTGGAGTGACCTATTGTTAGTATCAGCCTAACAGCGAGGGAATCTATCCCCTTTTTGCTAGCACTAAACTAAGGAGATTATTGTTGCTGAAGTGAAGCGCCACAGCAACCATCAGCTCCCATCAGCTTTACCACACAAATCAGATTACCCAAGCTGTACTACTCATGCGCTCAATTGGTGAGGACCAACATTGAACATTCAACTATTCCTTTACAATTGCTCTACCAACTGAGCTATAAAAATACTTTTACACCAGTTAAAGTTGATGCAAAGAAAGAGTTAAGGGAATATGTAATACTTGTATTACGTTTGGTCAAATTGAAGGAAAGAATTAAAAAAAAAAAGGATGCATACACATAATCTCAACAATCCACAACATGGATATTCAGTCAAAATTTGGTTAGAAAAACCTTTAAACTTTCCTAATAATCTAAAAATACTGTTATTAGAAAATAAATTCATTGGTTGGTTGTTTGGTTGAATTTTATGACATGTTAACCCTGGTTGGGTTATTTTATTTCGAAGACGTTTTCTTTTATTAATTCTTGATGGGTATTGAAAATTCTTTTTTTAGAACTCAGTTGTTCTGTCCTGCTAGTACATATAATTTCAGCAATCATTGGATGTTCAGACAAAAATTTCTCAATATTTGCCCAGTCAAAAACAAACTCTCGGTAGGTTCAGGTTAGTAGTGACAGTAAAAGATATAAATCTCAAATTGTCAGCCTGCTTGAGTGATTCTAGATTTGGTTAAGATTAAGATATAGGCAGTGCAGAGAGAGAGAGAGAGAGAGAGAGAGAGAGAGAGAGAGAGAGAGAGAGAGATTAATATGGTACTTTCTTTAAAAAAAGACAGCTGAAAACTTAGTTGAAAAAAAAGCAAATAAAGAGAGAGAGAACTGCTCAACAACAAGATTTATGTTTTCTGTAACAAGGAACCGGCCCCTAAGTCAGTAGAGCATCTGCTTAGGAATCACAAGGTTCCAGCTTTCAATACCAGTACCCACCAATTCAGCGCATGAGTAGCTCTACTTGGGTTATTTGATCTCTATGGTAAAGCATATGTGGCGCCACACCTCAAATGCAAAATCTATCTCCCTGGTCTAGCGCTATCAAAAAGGGAATAAACTCTCTTGCTGTCCAGCTGATTCCAACAATAGGCCACTCCACAGACTTACAACAAAGAAAATAAAGTGAGATTTCTTCCAAGTTATGGCCATGTCAGTGCTACTGTATGGCTGCACCACTTGGACTCAAAAAATGCTTAGAGAAAAGCTAGATAGGAACTACACAAATATGCTGATGCTATCTTGGACCAATCTTGGAACCAACTGTTTAGACACTTATCTCCTATCACACAAACCATCCGAGTAAGATGAACAAGAAATGCTGGACACTGATGATGAAACAAAGACAAATTCATAAATTCTGGTCACCTGTAGACACATGGACACACCTGTGTAGAATAACGAGCAAAAACCTACATCAATCAGCTCTGTGTAGTTTCTAGATGCTGAGCAAAATACCTGCCAGGGGATAGGGATGGTTGGTGAGAGAGAGAGATTCATGGGTATCTGCTGTCATTAAAATGATGAGGACAACAAAGATTATGTCAGCTGTGATTGAAGATGATGAATCAATTAGTGCCTTATGAATAAATATAATATATTGCATGATCAGCAAATTTGCAGTAAGAAGTCCAGGTGCAAATGACTCACGCATAGGCACAGGAAATAGGCCTAAATGTAGGCATGAAAACAAAAACAGGATATTACCCTGAACTGTTTGAACCAACCTTTGATAGCCAGAAGACAGGTGTAAGTGAAGACGCTTAGGCACAGAAAATGTGTGGGGTTGACCATAACAATGAAAACAGTGTTGGTGAGGAGGCGTGTCTACAGGAAAACTGCATAGGTATCCCGATCAAAGAGGCGTATCCATGCTGAGATAGAATTATATAAAGTCCAGTTTTTAAAAGATATAGCACTAAGTGGAAAAGATTTGAATAATATTACTTGATATTTAGCAAGGTTGAGAGAACATGTGCCAATACCATATAGTTTGGTGTTGAGGTGAGGTTTAATCTGGTAAAGATTATACAGAAATGGGATATTGAAATTGCAAACCAAATAGATGTTTTGTAGTCACTATACGGAGGCCAGGAAAGAAAGCACATGGTTTCTCCTAACAGTGGAAAACAATATGCAACCTGGTGTACTTAAAGAGTAGCTTTGAAAAAAGGGCAGATAATTGACAATCCTGCATGAATTGGGCACAATACTGGTAACCCAAGATCAAAAAGGATAGAAAAGATAGAGCTTTTTATCCAAATTGCTTCAGAAGAAGCTCCAGGCCGCCTGTTATCCATTTTGGTTTCTAGTTTAGATGATAATTGGATGCAAATGCAGATGGTCTTTCAAACAATTCAATGTTCAGAACCCCCCCCCCAAAAAAAAAATGCCATATAAAAACTTTTTGATTTTATGATGCATCTGCAATATTTTTCCTTTTTTTGTTGTTTGTTCAAGCACCTGATACTTGCCAAAGCTAGATACTCCAAAGGAAAATTCTATCATAATCTTTAAGACATTCATACAGCCATTTCGGATGGAATATACCAAGTATGCACATGGATTTTACACCACTTGGCAGCTGATAGACCTTTTGCCATCAAAAAGTTTATACTACAGTCTCAGAAGTTGGATATTGAAATTGCAAACCGAATAGATATTTTATAGTCACTACATAGAAGAGAAAGAGAAGGAAAGAAGGAAGACGTTTTTCACAGGTTCTTCCTCTTATAATCACATGATTTCACCCAATTCATCGATTCTATTGTTTCTTCCAAGTTCATATTATCTGATGGTAAGTTTCCAATTCTGTAGCTCTGGGGAATGTGGAGTACCCCTTCATCACCATTACTCCCAGGTCCACTCTGACACTGAGTAGTAGTAGTAACTGTTAGGGTTCCATCTATGAGTTAAATAGAAAAAAAATGAGCTTAACAAATTTGTTTTAAAAAAATTGAGTACCCATCAAGAATGAATAAAAGAAAAACGTCTTCGGATTAAAATTACCCAACAAGGTTTGACATGGTGTAAAATCAAACCAAAACCAATCAGTAAGAAAAGAAAGAAGTCTTAAGAAGATTTCGAAAAGTGTGAATTAGGGACTATGGTGGTAGGATGTAGGATTGTTAGATATAAGTTGTGAGGTCACCAGTTTCAAGTTAAACTTCATGAAATATTATTCAAAACATAAAACACACCATATGAACATTCAATTATGTAGGCACATGGCATAAATAAAAAAATTCAGTTTTAAAACAAACAACTTGTATTGAGATAAGGTTTACAAAAAGGTAAAGATTCTATTGCAAGAGTACAACATTCCTAGTCACCAAGTTGCCCCTCTTCTACTATCTCTCTCTCTCTCTCACTCTGTCTGTCTGTCTGTCTCTCTCTGTCTCTGTCTCTGTCTCTGTCTCTGTCTCTGTCTCTCCTCTCTGTAAAAGAATATGTAAACTGGTGTACTTGATACCATAAATACAGATTGTAAACCTTTCCCCAGGGCGTTCAATCCAAATTCTTTAAAGCAGACAGAGAATAGATTCTACATAAAAAGAGAGAGAAAAAACAGCAAGTCTGTTTGTTTTAGAGATAAAAAAAGGTAAAAAGCCAGGGACCATTGTATCAATTTGTCAGAGATTGATTTTCATCTATTGAGGTCCTAATCTTTATGAAATTTTAATCCCTTCTCTAAAAATATTAGGATTAAAAAAATATAATTTCTTATATTTGATACAATTCATGATGTCATGAATTGTTGACAGACCCTGTAGCTGAATAAGGGTCCATTGGCTTTGAGATCAGGGAGTGGAAAACTACCAGGACGGTTATACCTCCCTGATCCCTGGAGAACACGTCACAAGAAACACTTGACTAGATTTAGATTTTAGATGCAACCGAACACTGAAGCAGAGCAGACATGCTGCTGCAAGGTTGATCTTTCATCCACACGGAAAAATATGGGCTAGACTAAATAAAGAAGCTTGATCAAGTTAACAATCGAAATGTCTTGTAGTTCATTCAATTGATTGCAATGATTAAAATAAGCCCAACAGAAGCCCTTAGTTGAAAGACAGCAACTAGACAACAATATAATGGATACAGAAGAAGAAGAGGAAACAGCCAGACAAGATAGTAATGAAGTTAGCAAGAAACAAGTAAGCTCTCCTCACCAAGTAAGTCTCTAATCTCTGTATTTGTCTCTCTCTATTATATTTCTCTCTCTCTATCACCGAAGAACTCACTCTGATCTCTCTCTATTGTATGCCCGACGATAGGGTAGATGACATATTAATCTTAAAGAAAAATATGCTATATATTTTTTATCAATATCAACATATCACATATATGGGCCAGGTTAGCTCAGTCGGTAGAGCGTTCGGGTAGAAACCACAAGGTTCCTAGTTCGATACCCGCCCTCACCAACTCAGCGTATGAGTAGCACAGGGATCTGTGCGGTAAAGTAAGGAGCTGATGGTAGGTGTGGCGCTCCACATCAGACGCCAATACAATCTCCTTGGTCTAGCGCTAGTGAAAAGGGGATAGACTCCCTCGCTGCATGGCTGATACCAACATTAGGCCGCCCGACGACTTTACTTACTTTGTACTTTTTTACTTACATATATGGAGGCGTTTGTGGATAAACAGTTATCATTGTAGGAAATGGATTTGACTAACCAAGCTCAAATTCTGAATGAAGCATTGATTTTGCATAGTGCTAATACTCTTGGAAAATGTATGAATCCAACTATTCTCCCTCTAGCTATGGGTAAACAGTAAGCCAGAGTGGGCTCTTTAAACTTGGTATAACAACTGATCTAAGAGAAGGAAAATTCAAATCAGGAGAGGGATGGGCTCTTCCAGGCTATTCCTGCTCAAGACATGCTACATAAGTAACACTCAAACAACCAAACTAGGTATCAAGGAAAAGCATCTTTATATATATATATATATATATATATATATATATATATATATATATATATATTACCAACCCCTCCACATGGGCAGGATGCGAAACAAGGTCAATTTCTTAAGTGGAGTATAACAGCTTTGAATTCAGAGTTTTCCTTCTAGACTGCTTGCCTTATCAAGACTGAAGAGCCCAGTCTGCCTTACTATTTGCCCATAGGTTGCGGGAATATAGTTGAATTCATACCTTTCCCAAGGGTATTAGTGCCATGTGGAATTTAAACAGCCTTGTCTAGGATTTGAACTTGGGTCGACGAGTTCATTTCCTACAACTCTAACCATTATGCCACACGTCTCTATATATAAGAATAAAAAACTAATAGAATAGATGCAGAGCCCTAAGCTAGAGATTATTTAGCTTATAGGTACTAGCAAAAAGAATACACCCTCCAGGTGGTGTAAAAATTAATTTAAATGATATAGCCTAAGAGGGTTAGAGTTTGTTTTGTTTTACGACAGCTGACAATGTTTTTTAAGAATGCTCTCAATTTTACATAATTCTAAAAAAAATTATTAAAATTCAATGAACATTTCAATTTTAATGTAAAAAAAATTTTTTTTAAAAAATGTTATCTCGATTTGTATGAATAAAGTTTGTATAAAAGAATTGTTTGCCACGCTCTTTCATAAAAAAATGTAAACAGATCTTTGAAATCTTATACTTTTTAATAATAAACATAAAAGATAGTTTTCCTGTCAAAATTCAAATTAATGTTTTCTTTCTGATAAAATCAAGTTTTTCGCAGTTAGATTCAAATCAATTCAAACAAGGTGGTTCCTTATTCTATGTATTGGCGATTGTGAGTAATGTGATGTAAGCAGTGACGTAGTTTCGGTTACAGACAAATAGAGACCAAATCTCCATTATCATTAGATGTCAAGTACTGTAACTTGTACATCCTTTCACACTATAACCTTGAAAGTCATTGATAAACCAACTGTCACTGATGAGTACAACAGGCATATGAATGGCTGTGATAAGTTAGATCAAATGGTTAACTGTTATGGAGTCCACAGCAGACAAGGAAATGGTGCAAGCAAATTTTATGGATCACTGAAGTTACTCAGTACAATTTATACATTCTCTTTGTTCTGTGACACCCAGAAGATTCAAATAAATATAAATCTTCAAGCAACACCTTATTGATCAGCTTTGTTGATGAAACAGTGGCAAACTTGACGCAACAGCCACAAGACAATTCTCAGTCATGCAAAAACACACTGTTTACAGAACGTTCTTTAATGAGAATGCAAGGTAACACATTTTCTATTCTATGTGGTAAGAGAAATGTTGTATTGTATGGAGTAGCTCAATGAAGAGACACTGCTCATACTTTTATTACAGTAGTTACTCACCTTTCCCCGTAAAAACCCACACATATTCAAAAGTTTCACCACTTATTTTATATATATATATATATATATATATATATATGTATATATATAACCTGTCAAGTTCATTTTCTATAAAAATTTATATAACTTTTATATAAATATATATAACTATAAAATATAAGAATAAATATAAATATAAAAATGTATATAAATTTTATATAAATATGTATAACTTGTCAAGTTCATTTTCTATAAAAAAAAGAAGTATCGAATTTTATGCGATTCATGCATTGTAATTGCCTTCAAGCAAAAAATATAATGTATACTTTAACAACAATACTTCTAAAAAACAAACATCCAAAAATCTTATTCACTTCACCGAAGAGCATAAAGGCCTGGTTTGTTGTTATTATGCACTCAACGTCCCCTTACCTATTATGGTAGAGGCGTGTAAGTATCATTTGGCAAGGTTAATTTCGCAGGGATTGTTAGCTGTGTACTGTGGCCGAGGCAATATGGTCTTTGACTATGCCAGCTGAGGTCCCGGTTTCGATTTCTGTCGGAGGGAGGTCGTTAGTATACATCGCTGATGAGACTTAATAAAGTTGAAACAGTCTGTACGATGTTCTACACACCAAGCGATCCTTGCCGTGATTACACTTGTCAAGTTCATTTTCTATTAAAAAAAAAGTATCGAATTTTATGCGATACATGCATTGTAATTGCCTTCAAGTTAAAAATTATAATATATATATATATATATGTGTGTGTGTGTGTCAATACTTAAGCATTTCGGTATATTGTACCATCTTCATGACACGTTTAAGTAATGTTTATGTGAAGGACAAAATGAAAGATGTTAAGTGTATAGTGAATGTGTGAATATTACTTAATTAATAATTACTTAAAAGTGTCCTGAAGATGGTACAATATACCGAAATGCTTAAGTATTGACACATAAAATTGTTTCCCCTAATCATAACAGCCTGTGTTTGTTATATTTTTAAAATATTTTCTTCTCATATATATATATATATATATATAGGGTGATAAAAAAAACAACTTTTTTTGAAAATCAGGCCTGTTTCTTTTGGTGACCCTGTATATACATATCATCATCATCATCATCATGTCGCGCTGTATGCGCGGATATCCATGACAATCTCTACCACCTGGACCCTGACTAAGCGACTAGAGAATAAACTAGATGGGAGCTGCACAAGAATGCTGCGGGTGATCCTAAACAAGACATGGAAACAACACCCTACGAGAAAACAGGTGTACGGTAACCTGCCACATATCATCCAAACCATCTGACTAAGACGGACATTGTCCACTAAAAGCATTAAGCTTTAAGAAACCCTTCACACCCCACAAATAAACCTTTTTAAAACACAATACTTGTCTTGTCTTTATTCTTTTCTTATGACAGAATTTCTGTTATTTTGCTAAAGACTTAGTGAGCAGTAATAGTGACATTTCTGTTAATAGTTTCCGTGACAGACAGACACACAATCTCCATAATAATAAGATATGAATTTTCATAAAATTTGCTGAATTATGTAAAACTGGATGTACATTCATAAATTGAATTATTTTATACTAAACAGTATCAAAGGAAGATATATTTTACTATGAGGTAAGAATATGCAATTTGCATGTATTTATAAAAACAATTCAGCATGTAGTACACTTTCCATAGACATAAAAAATGCTCTTTATTTTCATTTTGTAAGACTTTGTTCAATTACCTACAGTCTGATGTATGATACAAAAAGGTTCATTCATAATGAGCCTCATAAACAAGAGAATTTCAAAGTCTCATTGAGCAATAAATTTCAATAAGAGGAAAACATTGAAAACAAAAAAACAAAACAACTTTTTATTAAATCCTTTTCTTTGAATTTCTTGGATAAAGCAATGTCATTATTATTAATTTTGGCATGTTTTTCTTTCATCCTATTTTTGATAATTTTATTGCAATGCTCTGATTGTTTTTACATTCCAAAGTGTAAACCAGAAATGAAAAACTAAACTCTGATGAGATTAGAACCTCAGTTCTTTGTCTATTGTTGATGATCATAACAAATCGATCAGACCAGCAACATAAAAGAGGCCTGGCTCACATAACATTTATAGAGTATAGGTGAACCGAGTTCAAATTCTGAAAGGGGCTGTCTGCATTTCACTTGATGCTAGTATCCACATATTGAGCAAGTATTTCCTGGTGTTGAATAATGGATTGTTACATTATGGCAGAAGGGTAATTATTATGTGCTGTTAGGCTGGGTAACTTGACAGATAGTTTAAGCAATACGGTTTACGAAAACAATAAACGATAAAGGAAAAAAAACTGAAGACGATGGAATGAATTAAAACAATAAATATATGTATTGACAAACACAAACCAACAAGTTTACAAATAATACAAAGGAAAAAGTTCAAATTTCTTAACAGGCAATATAGTTTAACCATTACGGTTTACGAAAACAATAAACGATAAAGGAAAAAACTGAAGACGATGGAATGAATTAAAACAATAAATATATGTATTGACAAACACAAACCAACAAGTTTACAAATAATACAAAGGAAAAGTTCAAATTTCTTAACAGGCAATATAGTTTAACCATTACGGTTTACGAAAACAATAAACGATAAAGGAAAAACTGAAGACGATGGAATGAATTAAAACAATAAATATATGTATTGACAAACACAAACCAACAAGTTTACAAATAATACAAAGGAAAAAGTTCAAATTTCTTAACAGGCAAGATAGTTTAACCATTACGGTTTACGAAAACAATAAACGATAAAGGAAAAAAAATGAAGACGATGGAATGAATTAAAACAATAAATATATGTATTGACAAACACAAACCAACAAGTTTACAAATAATACAAAGGAAAAAGTTCAAATTTCTTAACAGGCAAGATAGTTTAACCATTACGGTTTACGAAAACAATAAACGATAAAGGAAAAAAACTGAAGACGATGGAATGAATTAAAACAATAATATATGTATTGACAAACACAAACAACAAGTTTACAAATAATACAAAGGAAAAAGTTCAAATTTCTTAACAGGCCGTAAATAAGAGGAGGTAAAAAAATGTTCAGTTATGGAGAGATCGGAGATGCATCTTTCCTCAGAGTTGTGTCTTTTCTTTGTGCCCATTGCTGAAGATATTTTCAATTGATCCAAAGATGGCGTAAAGGTATACAGTGTTCACATGACTTGTGTACGTGTACAGCCACATGTCCGACCCAATTACATGTGTGGCAGAAACAAGTCAGTTACCACCACCACCACCAACAACAACAACAGAAAAAGGGTTTACATTGTAGAAATGTGTAGGTATGTGTGTATGTATATGGCATGAACATGTGTTAATGTATGGATGTGAATGGTAGTGGCATAAAAGTAATAAAAAATTTTTTAAATAGAATGATCCAGTCAATCAAAAATCTTAAGTACAGGTCAACAAATAAATAAATTGATCCTGCTTTCAGAAAGGGGAAATTATTAAAATTCTATACAGTGTGGTGGTTATCCTCAAAGGAGTACCCTTTGAAGACTACGTATAATCCTGACATTGATTTGAAAACTTCGCTGTGATTGGATAGGAGTTATAAAATTTAGAGTTTAGATTTTATCAGTTGGTTCCAAAAAATATTTTCTGAGTTTTCTGGATGAAACTGTTTGCATTCCCCTTTATGCTAATGCCTTTGAGAAAGGCATAAATACACTTCCTTCTTCCCCCTGCTATGGGTAAATAGTAGGGCAATATGGGTTCTTTAGCCTTTGTATGGAAACTGGTCTAGGGAAGGAAACTGAATTAAAACCAACACTACTCCACAGAAAAATTTGCATAGCGAGTCTATGTTACGCTAAGTTGACCAAGTATAGAGTTGAATACAATATGGCAGCCAGTAATGAAAAAGGCTAGATTAGATTATCATTAAAATAAATTGCAATATGAGTAAGGGAAAAAATCATACGTAATAAGTATAAATGTAAAAAAATCCTTTCTGGATGCCCTATACTTGCAGCCTTGTGTCATATACTATCCGTGGCTAACGGATTGGGTAAATAGCTAGGGTGTCCCATTATGGTATAATGGTTAGCAAGATAGTTTCACAAATCAACCTCTACTGAATAGAGAGTTTTATCCCAGCTAGATACCCCATATTGGTCAATCCTGTATTTCACCAAAACCTGCTGATCAAAAAGTATTAAGAATTGGTACAAACTCATCGAAATAAAGTCTAGACATCAGCACTTTATGTTGCTCAGCTGCTCAAATATCTTTATTTAAATTTTGAATTTTAGATTTTAAATTTCAAAATTCATATAAATAAAATGTTTAACCTTGAAATTCATAAATAACACCTTGTAAATCCTATGTATTTAGAGTCATTATAGTAAGCCAAGTTTGAACTCCAGTCATACTATTATGTTTGTGGAGATTAAAATAAAACTAAAATAAAATAAAAATTAAATTAAAAAAAACTTCCATGATCCTTCACCGGTAGAACACTCCATGAATATCCGAGAAAAAGGACCAGCTTCTGACTCCCAAGAGAATATCTCGGCCATTCAAGTTTAGGCCTTAACTGGGTCTGGTCGCACCTACTAGCCAGGGAGATATTCCCTTGCTACAGGTGATGATGACCGGTCAATAAAGCCTAAGTCATAAAACCACTTCTGCCTTTGACTCTTTCTTTTTCGTTTCTTTAATTCCTTCCTTTTCAGCGCGACCACCAAATGAGATGGGGTTAAAAGGCGAACAACCTAAAACATGCAACAAGAGTATCCAGCTACCTTTAAACCTTTAAAACACCCCAAACCTCTTACCACCCCATATGTTTACTTTCAGACTAATACACTTAATGATTATAAACCAAGGTGTGTAGCAGAATCTCATCAAAGCAAATAAACTTTTAGACATTTCCTCATGCTCTGGACTAGAGGATTGAGTATTGCATGGATGCAATAATTTGAGGACCTGCGGAATACACTAGTAAAGACAAAGAAAGACTAATGACAGCAAACCGTAATAGCAATAACAACATCTATTAATAATGGAGATTCGCTTCCGTTTTTTGTCTGTAACGTCACACTACCTAAAATGGTCATAACATAGAATAAAACACTCAAAATTTGAGCATGCAATGTTAGACAGTCCTCATTGTTTTTTTTTAAATAAGTTTTAATAAATACATGACTGGTATTATCTATCTATATATAGTTTGTTTTATTTTAATATATATTTAAAGTTATCAGAACTAAGTTTCCATTTCAATTCTTTTATTTTTTTACTCCTTTAATAAATTTATTTTATTTTTTACTCCTTTAATAAATTTGATGATTTTACTTTACTTATGATACAAACTCTCTGATATTAAATTTTCAACTCCTATCCCCTCAGGCAATATTTATTTTTATGTCGCCCAGAGTGCGTTTTTTTATTTTGCTAGTAAAATATAAAAGAAAAAACAACAAGAACTAGAAAACAGAAATGTTCAATTTTCAATTTGAAAATTGATATAAATAAAATATTCAACCTTGAAACTCTTTGACAACGTCTTGTAAATCATATGTATTTAGCACTAATTACGAAAATAATGGGGTCAGCATTTAACATCTAGCCTGCGTCTATTCTTCCACTTTTGCAGAGCCTGATTTTGAGAACTGCAAATTGGAAAAGGTGAATTATCTGAACTCAATGAAAAATATAAAAATCTGAAAAAAAACAACAAAAAAAACTTAGACTTAATTGTTATTTCTAAGGACATAGATAAGAACTTCAATCATTAATACTGTTTTTTTTTTCTTTAGATAATTTTTTGCTTTAAGTAAGCAGACAGCTTATAGGCCAAAGATTAAGATTGGCTAATTTGATTATTTCAACTGGATTCTCGCAAAGAAAACTATTCATTCTCTAATTTCATTAATTCAAAAGAAAAATAAATTTCCCAAGATCTGAAAAACCTATCTATATCTCAAGTATGTCTTGCCTGACAATACGATTGAAATAAAACTTTCTTTATATTTTGTCATCTTTTTTTAGTATTCTATTATCTCTGATTGAATGATATCATCTAAGGTGTAAGTCGCAATTTTCAGTATAGTTTAGTGGAGAAACATTAACTTTAGACCATATGAACCAATGTTCAAACTCAGAAGCTGTACCGACTGATACTGGAGATGCTCCCTGTGCATAGTGTTTAACATATTGGACTGTGAGAGAGTTAAATCAAGATTACTATACTTTTTACATCTTGAACTATTTTGCTAACATTGTAAAAATCAAATTATCCTACTGTGGTATATCCACAGGTCCTGCTAGTATATATATATATTCTTAAAACCTGAAGAAATTTCAAATCTAGTTTACAGTTTAATAAAAATAGGTAAGCATTAATACTCCCTATGATCATTATAATTTCTTGAGGTAAATATCTAATTATGCTAATTATAGAGTACTCTCTCTTATTCATTTGAAATTAGTAAATAAATAAGTAAAAAAGAAAAAGTTGTTGGGGTGGCCTAAAATCTATATCAGTCAGACAGCGAGTGAGTCTATCCCCTTTTCACTAGTGCTAGACCAAGGTGATTGTTTTTTAGCATCTGAAGTGGAGCGCCACACCTACAGTCATCTCCTCACTTTACCGCAAGATCCCTGTGCTACTCATACGCTGAGTTGGCGAGGGCCAGTATCAAACCAGGAACCATTTGGTTTCCAGTCGGACGCTCTACTGACTGAGCTAGATATGACTTGATATTAAGCATAATATAAGACAATGAATACATTTAAACTATTGGTACTAGAGCAAACAAAGTTATTTATTCAATCTCTTATAAAATTTCCTCTCATACACAGACTACCGTACTGGATGAGGCAGTAAAATACACTAACTGCACCTCTGCGGAGAGGTAAGACCCCCCCCCCCAAGGGGGACACCTGTTAGCTATGAGTGGTGACCCATGATGTTTAAGGATGAAATCCTGTTGGCTGAGCAGTCCATGACATTGCAATACTTCACCTTGGCTCTTACTTAGGCTAGACGGGCGGTCGGAGAGGCCCCCTCTGATTAATCAGCTGGTCACATTAAGCCCTAGCACCTATACATTGTCCAGAATGTATTGCTCTTATAGCAAACTCCCAGTACTTTTTATTATACATATGCTCAAAGGCTGAGGGTCATAGTGTCTAGGGTATGACGTCAAACTGCATCAAGTGGTGAAGTTCCAATTACTGCTAGGTCCACCGACCCAGAGTGATAGTTTCTGTTAGGGTTCCATCTATGGAGGAAATAGATTAAAAAAGAGTTTGAAAAATGTGTTTTTAGATAAATTGAGTTTGTGTTACATAATTATTAGATACCTAATATTTATATGCAATAGTGTAGAAATCAAAATGGCTGTTATTAAGTTGCAGCCCACGGCCTTGAAGGATGAGTGACAAGGCTTGACCTCATCCTGATCCTTTCCGGTGGATACCGTGAGAATCGGTGGAGGAGACCCTCTTCCGGTTTAGATTAGAAATAGATTTTAGTCAGTCGGCGAGAAACCACGACGGTGGTGAGTCGTGTTATACACACTCCGACTTGATCTGCGCAGGTAGTCTGGTGGGGATTTCGAAATAAAATGTGATCTAAGTAAATCGAAGTCTTGTGTTATTATCTAAAAACTAACAATGACACAGGGCTTCTGATAAAGAGAAATCCCCAATGAAAGACCAGACACGAAGTCCCCAAGAGAAGTCCAGACGCTAGGAGAGATGTTAGAAGAGACGCTAGAAGAACTTAAGATATCAAGACGCCAGAAGTAAGTAAAGTAAGAAGTAAAGTAAAGAGAGATATGCAACATTTGAAGATCAAACTGAATACCCAACAAAAATGAATAAAACAAAACATCTTCGGCATTATGTGGGCCAAACGTTTGACATGCCTTAAAAAACCCAATCAGCCACACACAGAGAAAAAAGTGATTAAATACAGTCAGTGGATAGAGCATCTGGCTAAGAACCACAAGGTTCTGGGTTCAATACCGGCCCTTGCCAACTCAGCATATGAGTAGGTCAGCTTGGATCTGTGCGGTAAAGTGGGAAGCTGGTGGTAGGTGTAGCTCTCCACCTCAGATGCAGAAACAATATCCCTGGTCAAGCACTTGCAAAAAGGAATAGACTCTCTCCCCATCCAGCTGATACTGACAATAGACCACTTATTTGGCATTTTAACCTTCATACTGGAAATAAGGCAGAGAAGCAGCCCAACTAAAAGATAGTGTTAAATGTTTAAATGATATCCTTGGCCAGTTGAAAAGGGCTTAAAGTAAGTAATCCTGAGTTATGGAATCATTTGGTAAGCGTATAAGTCCTATCCAGCGAATAAGTTTCTATCCAGCGTATTGTTAAAGGTCCAGTGATTTAATCCTATGTCCGTCATCCACGAAAGTCAAAGCAGTTATGAGTAGGTATGGCCAGTACAGCCGGTATAAGTATTATATCAGCAGCAGAGTACTGCCAGTGATTGGCCAAGAGTATGATCACATGGTTATCGCTGAGTCTATAAGTAGTAGCGGGTATCTAGCACACGCCTTATATGTTAAAAATTCTCAACAGACAGATTGTATATCTGTGAGGTCAAGATGAGTTTTAGTAAGCAATTATCTCAAAAATCTTCTCATCAATGTTGTGTCATATAGACTGGCAATTAGAGTTAACTTGTATACCAAATGAAAGATCTTATACAAAATGATAAAATTATGATGCAGCCCAAGTTTAATACAAAAAAAGAAAAGATACAAATAATGGTGGGATCAATAAATCTTATCAAGTACACCTAAGTAGATGAATAGTTTCCTATTTAATCTATACAAGAGAATCAAATAAAAACTATTGATTAGAATCCATGGAAAGGTTATAATTATGTGTTCTTACCATATTGATTCTTTATATGGAATAAGAATAAGAATATATCATAACTAGTATAATATTTTAGCAAGAGTTGAAATACAGTACAGAGATTGAACTCACAACATCCAGGTCATGAGTAGTGTATCTTAGTAACCATCCTGTCACCTCCTGTTGGTTGGTATGGTTCGGCCAATGAAGAGAGATAAAAGCTGAGGCAGTTTCTCTCAAGAGGTATTACTTTGGGTATATTCGCGAAGTTCCGTTCCAGTCTCCTACCTCAAAAAAACACCAGCTACAATTAAAGTCCATAGCCGAAGTGGTGTCACTTGAAAAAAAAAGTATGGTATGGGAAAATAAATAAATAATTTGGGCTCTGTTTTTTCTGGGTCACCCTGTATACAGGGTGACCCAGACAAAACGAAACCCACACATTTTGTAATAAAACTTAATTTTAACTAGGGGGTGGGTGGGGTTAGGGTTTCGGGAAAACGCCCTAAGTTGGTTGTTTTTTTGTTTTTGGGGTTTTTTTTTTCGGACTTCAATCCTAGCTGGTGTTTTTTCAGCGGCCACCCGGGACGGAACTCCGCAAAGAGTACCATTACTTTTTATTCAACAGGGAGAATCTACCAGTTTACAATTACTTTTATGCTAATTGGGCAAGACGCTATGGAATGTGGTATTGCAGATATGTTGAAGACTGCTGTGATATTCTATTAGGACTGTTAGGGTCCTATCAATGGGTCAAACAGATCTGTTTTCAGATTATTTGCATGTGATAATGTGGCATAGGGGCCAAGTCGGGTTGTAGTAGTAGTAGTTAGTAGTAGTAGCCATCGTTAGTTCAATAACAACATACAAAAGTTGTATAGTCAAAAAGGGGTTGTTTATTTTTTCTAGGCTCGTGTGTTCTTTTCTGAGAGAGAGAGAGAGAGAGAGAGAGAGAGAGAGAGAGGTCAACCTGTTCTATTGTAAATCATGTTCATGCGCGCTGTTCATTGCTACCCTAGACATGTCATGATGGAGCCCCAACAAACACATCCGCCTTTCTTCGGTCCATATCTTGTAAAGTATGTAATCCTAATTTCTCCAATTTCTCCCTGTAACTGTAATTTATTACTCTTTTTATTAGTTTTGTCACTACTTTTTCCTTGTATTTCAACCTCAATATTACTATCCTATTTCAATATCTAGACATTGCAGACCAGGCCTGAGTACAATATTCTGTATAAGATCTTATTTTGGTTTTTATATATTTTTGAAACAAAATTTCCTGCCTTGAAATAATAGTTCTAACCGTTTAGCCAATAAATCCATTATGATGATTATAATCCATGAACATATAATAATTTTGTTTTCTTCACTATATGGATTCATAATAAGGAATTAAAATTATCAATATAATCTTCTAAATTTCCATTTACTTAAGAAAAACATATTTTTGTTTGATTTTGAAATACTTAATGAGAAAGTTCAAAAACTGCCGTTTCTACACTTTTCTAAATAAAGTTTTTGTTCCATAACTTCATCTTTGGTTCATATTTTTGCAAATCTACATTAATTTAAAACAAGTTTTAAAAATGATTTACCGCAATTTTATCACATTTACAGAATTTGATCTGCATATAGATATTGCATTAGTATTGTATATGTTTTGTGCAAATGGGCCGGGTTAGCTCAGTCGGTAGAGCGTTTGGCTAGAAACCACAAGGTTCCTAGTTCGATACCGGTCCTCGCCAACTCAGCTTATGAGTAGCACAGGGATCTGTGCGGTAAAGTAAGGAGCTGAGGGTAGGTGTGGCGCTCCACCTCAGATGCTAAAAAACAATCTCCTTGGTCTAGCGCTATTGAAAAGGGGATAGACTCCCTCGCTGACTGGCTGATACTGACTTTAGGCCGCCCCGTCGACTTACTTTACTTTGTGCAAATATTATAATTGTTTTTTGGCTAAGAAGAGGAAACCTCAAGAGAGAAACGCATCTCTCATAATCGTAGCACAAGATAATTCCATGATGCAGCAGAGTAGCAAGTGCAGAATTTGTGAAGTCAGAGATAAATGATTAATCGTATGTAAGCAAATGCAGCAAACTAGCACAAAGAGAGTACAAGAATAGTTACGACTCACTGGGAATTGTGCAAGAAATTCAATTTTCACCATACAACTAAATGGTATATGCACAAGCCTGAATCTGTCCTGGAGAATGAGATGCTTAAGATTCTCTGGGACTTTGAGATACAGACAGATCACTTAATCCTGGGCATGAGACCAGACATAATAATGATTACCAAGAGGAAGTGAACTTGTCATCACATAGATATTATCGTCCTAGCTGGCTACTGTGTGAAAGTGAAAGAAAGCGAAAAGATAGACAAATACTTGGACCTTGCCAGAGAACTAAGAAAACTGTAGAACATGAAGGTTAGGGTCGTGTCAATTGTAATTGGTGCCCTTGTATCTGGAAAAGAATTTGGGTGAATTGGAAATCAGAGGAAGAATCGAGACCATCCAAACTACAGCACTGTTTGGATTGGCTAGAATACTCAGAAGAGTCCTGGAGACCTGAAGAGACTTGCTGTCCCTCAGCCTCAAGAGAATCACCGGCTATGGCAGGTTCAAAGACTGTGGATGTAGAGAAAACAGGAAATTTCAAACGAAAATTGTGTTCTAAATCAAACGATATTTTATAGGGTAGACCATCTAATTGAAATTCTATAAAATGAAGAAGTCATCTCGTTTTTTTAGGTCTTCTTATTAATTATCATTGAGAATGTACCCCCACATCGCTCCCAAGTAGCCTCTCGTTCGAAATCACGTAGATGGGAAATAAATACTAAATTCATTAAACCCTTGCGACAAATGCAAATAAAAAAATCAAAAAGTAAAATTCAAACTAGTTAGATAAAAATGGCGACTGAGAAAATGGTAATGTTTCCTCGTTCAAAGATTTCACAGAATACTGGAAATTTCAAACGGAGGACGATGTTCTAAATGAAACCGCGTTTTAATAAGGTAAAATACAAAATGATTCTCGTTCTTTGAAATATTCCGTAAAATGGTAAAATTATCTTTATTTTTTTCAGATCTTCTTATTCGTTATTATTATCACTGAGAACGTCCACTCAAGACCCTTTCGAGTAGCCACTCATTCGAAATCACGAGAAAAAATTCTAAAATCGTTAAACCTTCGCAGTATAAAGAAATAAAACACAAACGACAGTACTCCAAGGTTTGAAGTATGGAGTTAACCACGAATGTGGCAGACAGGTTGAGAGTAAAAAATAACCAAACTACTAGAAATATGAATAAAAGACTGTATTACAGAATAACAAAGGATTGCAAACTTTAGTTCGTCTGCACAAATATAATTTGTAATAAACTTATCTGAGTCCTGAGATCAGTAAAATATGTTTATTCTTGTGTGTGGGGTTAAGTGAGGGAGAGACTCTCTCTTATTAGATAATGTGATGAGCCCAGAAATTTTGGCGCAAAATACCAAAATCAGCAGATAGATTCCGGACCTATTCTCGGCTGCACATCGACCAGAAATTCTCCCCAAGAAATCATTAAATCAAAAGATACCAGATATCCTCTCCATCGGTAAGTCTCTCAAACTTGACTCTGTACACGGGAAGGACTTTATATTGTTAGTAATTGTTTTGTTCTTTAATGAATTGTTAGAATTCAACTAAGTTTTTATTCATTTATTTGTTGCTGTTAATCTTAGAATTAAATGGTATACTAACACTAATAATTGGTGTCTTCCGACCGAACACCAATACCATGTTTTAATAAGGTAAATTATCAAATGGATCTCAGTACTTGAAATATTATCTACAATGATCAGTTTGGGTCTTAGATCAACTCATAGAGTCTAACTAAAATGTAGTGAGAGAGTGGACCTACCTCGTGCAACACGGTGTGACAGAGAGAGTGGCGGGCGTGAAGACTTGCCATTATTCTCGAAGGAAGCGGGCTAGGCTTTGCCTAGCGTGTAGGACTGACCTAGAGTCGAACCCGCTTCCTTCAGAATGTGAGAGATGTGGACGATCAGTGAAATAAGAAATAGCATAGTGTCCCGGATGTAGGTGGTCGCGCCGTGCTGACGAGTGTCACACATGCTGCACGGACAATTATGAGTGAGGAGCCCGGATGTGGTGAAATTGAGGTGTATTTAAAGGACTTATTCTCACAGACCAGGGAGAACGATTGCAGTAGTATTTTGTTGTCGAGACGAGCGGGACAAAGAAATAATTTTGGATATTGGGTTTTGGAGCGTGATACAGTTGGGAGTATTTAGACTGTCGATTGGAACCTTGCGTCAGACTTGACTGTGAACACACACACATTGATTAGATAAAATAAAAAGGATATGTGGACTTATTTAAGATAAAACTCAGAAATTCTAGAAGCGAAAGTATTTTTCCGTGGCCAGCTGTAGTGTGTTCTTGAAAAATGCTTGTTCATATCTGTGATGAGAGCACAGATAAGAATCAACCCCTGGGTTTGGTATTGGCACAACATACTACGCATAAAAATATAACAAATATCAATTAAAATCAATAGGAGACTCAGATTTCAGATTTGCGTGTCACGGTTGGCAAGGGCTCCCTTAAAGGCCAATATCGGTATCCAGCTGTTCCAATTTCAGGTACACAAACAAAGAACAAAACAACAATTCATCTAAGAAACATCAAAGTGAAAAATAGACTAGAGAGGATAAAATTGTAAATTTAATCCACTGATATTTTGAAACCAACCCAACACAAAGAGGAAAAGGATGATGGAAATTTGGAAAGAAGCTGCTAATTTCAATACAAACAGCCAGGGACGTGCAGACCAGGCAAGGAGGATCTTAAAAAAAGGCTGTTTTTTTTTTTTTTGTTGTTACCTTTAAGTAATGGAAATACGTGGACAGGAAAGTAAAGAAGAATATGCTCAAGAAGAGCCCCTTAAATGAAACGAAACTAAAATATCGCAGAAGCCAGCACCAGAACAATTATGTTAACTTAATATGAAAGAAACAATGTAGATATAATAAAGCAAAGTATGAACAAAACGAAAGGTACATTAGCATTCTCAAGGAATTGTAACTGGACAAGAGTAAGAAAATATAGTAATTGTATTTGGAGCAAAATATGGGAAAACCAAGAACATGGTAGAAAGGTTGAACAGATAAATAACATTAAAAAAAATTGCAAGGACTTGATATACACCTAAGATCGACATACCGCAGGACTCGTTAAGAGCAACATTAAAGAATATACTGTAGTGGATTATGAGTATGTGTTCAATTATATTAGGAATGATGAATAAAAAAATGACACAGTTAGGCAGAAAATACGGAGAAATAATAAAACAAATGCATATAATTATAAAATAACAAATAAATTTATTCAGAGAATAAATTTGTAAGTATTCAACAAATATGTAAATGTTCAAAAGGAATAGTGTAGGTGATATGTGTAATGTAAAATGTAAAAGTTTGTATGTTAAGTTTGGAAAAGTTAGTTTTGATGTGGACAGAAATTAGAATATTTGTGTATCTGACCGGCTGAAACGGATTCCTGATGTTGACTGCGGTAATGATTTGAAATAGTAGTAATTGTGTTGAGGACGGTGAATCGTTGGTCTGACACCTGTTTCTTGGTCGGGTTCTATCGAGATCTCTGTGTTTCTTGTCGTTGGGTATGAGTGTGAGGTGAAGTCTGTCTCGTCTGCTAGCGAAATGAATTCTGTCAGTCGGATAGCGAAATGGATTCTGTCTCTCTGATAGCGAAATGGGTTCTGTCTAATTGTTGATTTCATTTTCGTCTTTTATGATACTTGATCGGATCAAAAAGTAATTAACTTTTTGGCGCAAACGCGCGGACGTAGTAGAAAGCAATACGAACCTAGCCAATCGATTCTGATTTTTGTGTAAACATTTGCCCTAATCACTTTTCCTTAAATCTAGAAAAAAGGATTGTGTTGTGTTTTTGCTTTTAATCTCTTTTCCTTAAGTTTAGAAAAGGAAATGTGTACGTGTATTCATTTAAAAATATAGAATTGTATTCTATAATACCAAACTGGAAAACAGCATGTCATGGCGGTATACATGTATTCTGGTTTTAAAAATTCACATCTATCAACAACAGATTAGATGCTTCATCATCATCATGTCGCGTTTTCAGCGCGAATATCCATGACAATCTCTCTCCATCCGTCCCATCGCTCATCATTCTCGGGAGGTCCTCTATGCAACATCCCGCATCCGCACAGAGCTGATCAATGTACGTTTTTGCTGGTCGGTCCACTCTGGCTTGTCCATGCGCTGGCTTCCACTGGAGGACGTCGCTTATGAGTTTGTCCTTGCTTCTACAGCAGTGTCCTGAGTGTCTTGTCCGTCTTACTCGGATGGTTTGTTTGATATGTGGCAGGTGACCGTACAGCTGTTTTCTCGTAGGGCGCTGTTTCCATGTCTTGTTCAGGATCACCCGCAGCATTCTTGTGCAGTTCCCATCTAGTTTATTCTCTAGTCGCTTAGTTAGGGTCCAGGTGGTGCAGCCATACAGCAGTACTGATATGACAACGGACTGGAAGAACCGTCTCTTTAACGTCTGTGAGGTTGGATTTCCATATGATCGATAGTTTATTTATAGCGGCCCATGCTTTTCCTATGCGTGCACTAACGTCATTTTCTGTGGAGGAGATGTTACTGCCTAAGTATCTAAATTGTTCTACGGAGTTTAGGAGTTTGCCGTCGATGGTTGAGATAATTAAACAAACCCGAATGAATGTCGAAAGAGAAACCTATGATTCAGAAATATCCCTTAAAAGGAATTATCTTCAGCGACTATAGGCCGATAACGCGTCTACCTATGATGTGGAAATTCTAACCGCACATATAGATGAAGAAATATATCACTCGCTTATTTACCGTGGACTATTTCCGGAACAACAGAAATCATGCCACAAGAGAACCAGAAGAACAGTTTCCCTACTCTATATGGCTGCCTGCATTCTCAAGGAGATGTAAAATGATTAAGAGAACATGTAACCATGGCAATTGACTACAGGAATGCCTATGATATGGTCTGGCAAACCTGGATAATTGAATGTTTTAAAAATGTACAAAATAACCGAATAAATCATGAATTTATTAACGAAAGTCATGGAAGACTGGCAAGTGGAATTAACAGCAGAAGAAAACCATAGCAGTAGTGGAAATCCTTAGAGGAATATTCCAGGAACACTCCATTTCACCACTGCTATTTGTTATAACAACTTCATACTTAGGTAATGTACAAATTTACAAAATCACAGGAAAAAATAAATCCCTTATTTACATTATATTGATTTTTGCCAAACATTTAAACAGAATTAAGTGGAAACCCTTGTGGAAACCATAAGAGCATATTGCCAGTATATAGGAATGGAATTTGGAATCGGAACGCGTGCCATGCTGATAATGAAGAGGGACAAAGAGAAACAATAGAAGAAATACAACTACAAAATCAGGAAAATATAAGAACACTTATGGAAAAGAATATTACAAGTTACTGGAGAATATTTGAAGCGGATTTCATCAGAGATGAAAGAAAATAAAGAAAAGTGTACAAGAAACAAGCTCAGCAGCTGAAATCTTGTTAAGGGAATAAATACTTGGGCTGTCCAGTTTGTAAAATACTCTGGACCATTCTTAGAATGGACAAGAAAGGAACTTCGGAAGATGGATAAAATGACAAGGAAATTAAAAATAAAACAGAAAATACGTTTGATACAAGCTATATCATCAACATCAAGGCGTGATGACAACGCGGATCCCTTTGAATACATCACACAATCCATCCTTCTCGGATATCACTCTAGGTAATTGCTC